>OX387256.1:1016539-1091539 GCA_947562095.1 Branchellion lobata | reverse complement strand
TATACGATTTTTAAAAACTCTAAAACCTGGCTTCAATCCCATAGAGTTTCAGTCAGTTCATTGCAAGATAATGATAAGACAAGAAAATGTTGGTTCATTAAGAGAGATACATGTTTGAATGGTTATGAGAGCTGAAGAGGAAAGCGATTCCAGAAATAATTATTGAAAAGGTAGATTCTCAGAGTCCTATAAGCGATTCTGACTGAATTTATATATTTCATTAATCTGTCATTAATCTGTCATTAATCTGTCATTAATCTGTCATTAATCTGTCATTAATCTGTCATTAATCTGTCATTAATCTGTCATTAATCTGTCATTAATCTGTCATTAATCTGTCATTAAGCTGTCATTAATCTGTCATTAATCTGTCATTAATCTGTCATTAATCTGTCATTAATCTGTCATTAATCTGTCATTAATCTGTCATTAATCTGTCATTAATCTGTCATTAATCTGTCATTAATCTGTCATTAATCTGTCACTAATCTGTAATTCATCTTCCAATAATCATCCAAAGCACCCACTTTCCCAGTTCGTGACTGGCATCGGTTGCAAAGTAGAGGTCTCTAACCTCCTGCACCAGCACAGGCACCACTGCAAAGGCCTCCTTGTCGTCCTTCCCTTGGAAGCAACCCACCTAGAAAACGTGAGAAGGAAGAGGAGGAGGAGGAGGAGGAGGAGGAGGAGGAGGAGAAGGAGGAAGAGGAGGGAAAAGAGGAAGAAAAGGAGGAGGAAAAAGAGGAAGAGAAAGAGGAAGAGAAGGAGGAGGAGAAGGAAGAGAAGGAGGAGGAGAAGGAGAAGAAGGAGGAGAAGGAGGAAGCAAAAAGAAGGGAAAAAGTGTGAGAAAGGGTGTTTGTGGAAGGAGATAGGGAAAAGGTGTAGCGGAAACAAATTGAAGGAGGGTTCATGGACGAAGGTGAGGTGAAGCAGCTATCTTAGAAAGATGTAGAGAAAGGTTGAACGATGAGAAGAAGTGTGTGAAAGGAAGAAGGTTCAATCTACCCTCCATTGTCCTTAATCTGCCCATGTTGCATCCTTTCATGCATACTTACAACTACAACTAACAACTAACCGTCCATATGTTCATTCAGCTGTTTCTTCATCTTTCAAGTTATCTATTTATCTATCTATATCTTCATTCATTCATCTATCCATTCATCTTTTCATCTATTCATTTATGTAGTCATTCATTCTTCCATCCATTCATCCAGCAATGCATTTATTTTCCACCTTCAAACCCATTCATCCTTCACCCAACCTTGCACATCACTGGCTTGTCTTCTTCCTTGTCGATGGGATCCATGGTGCTTCTGATCCACGTGCGGCTTCGGGAGTGGAAGAGGCGGATGAAGCAAGATCTGGGTAGTGTTGTTGTGGATGTGGGTAGATGTTGTTGTCGTGGCTGTAATGGTGGTGGTGGTGGTGGTGGTGGTGGTGGTGGTGGTGGTGGTGGTGGTGGTGGTGGTGGTGGTGGTGGCGGTGGTGGTGGTGGTGGTGGTGGTGGTGGTGGTGGTGGTGGTGGTGGTGGTGGTGGTGGTGGTGGTGGTGGTGGTGGTGGTGGTGGTGGTGGTGGTGGTGGTGGTGGCGGTAGTGATAGTGGTGGTAGTGGTGGTGGTGATAGTGTAGTTATTGTTTTGTTGATAGTGGTGGTGGTGGTGGTTTTATCGCTTTGTTTTGTTTTTTGTTGTTGTTGGTGTTGTTGTTCATGATGGTGTTGCTATTGTTTTTTTATTAATTTACAGTTTTCTTTGTTGAGGATGCTTTTACATTGTTTATTGTTCTGGTTGGTTGTTGTTTCATTAGGTTTTTTGTTGTTGTTTTCATAGTGGTTTTTATGTTTTTGTTTCATTATTTGTTATTTCGTTGCCGTTCAGAAGTCCCTTCTCATCCATTCTTGTGTCAACTTTCATCACATTTTCTCCGCAGTTGTTTTATTATTTTTTATTTTCAAATTATTTTTTATTATTATTTATTCATTATTATTATTCATTTTTATTATTTATTATTATTATTATTATTTATTTTTATTATTATTTATTTTTTTATTATTATTTTTATTTAGTCGGAGGCTTACAGAAAGAAAAAGAACAAGACGCAAAAGATGAGTGAAACAGGAAAAGACACAGAGCCAAGCGCAGGCCTGCAAGCTCCTCAGCACCTCTTGACGTGCTTGTCGCTCATGATGCTTGTGGAGTCGACCTCAAAGATGGTGTCTGCAGGCCACATCATGAGACGATGTCAGTGACAATGATGATGATGATGATGATGATGAAGATGATGATGATGATGATGATGATGATGATGATGATGATGATGAGGATGATGATGATGATGATGATGATGATGATGATGATGATGATGATGATGATGATGATGATGATGATGATGATGATGATGATGATGATGATGATGATGATGATGATGATGATGATGATGATGATGAAGATGACGATGAAAATGACGATGAGGATAACGATGAGGAAGACGATGAAGATGACGATGAAGATGACGATGAAGATGACGATGAAGATGACGATGAAGATGATAATTGTAACAGTATGAACATTTCAACAAAAATTTATTTTGAAGCACCAGCAAAGCTGTTTTTAATTATTACTAATTATATAATAATTAAATGTACTTAGCAATTTAAAACAAATTAGAGCTGGTTTTTTGTTTAATTGGGTCATGAATGCCTCTCACTCGGGTCATTGCAGTCAGATGTAGTGGCGAGGCTGTAAACGTCAGTGGAGCTGGCCGGGGCGGAGGAAGGAAGGGTGGAGACTGATTGTTCGGGCATGGATGACGCTGAGTTTTGTTTAGGCAGTGATGGTGATACTGCTGGTTGGTGTTTGGAGATGTTCTCCTCTGTGAGCTCCTTGTCAAACTTTGGGGGTTTTTTTATCGTTGTTGCAGGCTTTTTGGGTCCTTGTGGTTTTAGTTGTGGTTGTTTTGTTGTTTACTACGAATACCTCTTTTGGTCATAGGGTGGTTACCTAGTCACCACAACCAACCACAAATCAATCGCCATAACCAAGCTAAAAAGCAAAAAAACCACTCAAAAAGTAGTTTTCGCAACCAATCAGTATACAGTCGTCCAAACCAAGCTGAAGGCAGCAATAACAACCAATCAAAAAACTGTCTTTACAACCAATCAAAAGACAGCCCTTACAACCAATTAGAAATTACTAATTACAACCAATCACAAAACACCTTGGCAGTGAGATACTGTTCAGTGGTGAGATGTTTGAAGCGGAAGAGACTGTTCCAAAAGGCAAGACCACCCCTGTATGGATCGCTGCATACCACCTTGTGAGGTTGGTGGAAAAAATGAAAAAGTAGAAAGAAGTGGAAAAGATGGAAAAAGTAGAAAACAAGGAAAAGAGATGGTGAGAAGTAGCATGGACTGGCGATGAAGTTTTGTAAGTTGTGGGTTGAAATAATGGTGGGAGTGTTGGTGGGGGATGGTGGAGTGTTGGTGGGGGATGGTGGAGTGTTGGTGGGGGATGTTGGAGTGTTGGTGGGGGATGGTGGAGTGTTGGTGAGGATGGTGGAGTGTTGGTGGGAGATGGTGGAGTGTTGGTGAGGATGGTGGAGGGTTGGTGAAGGATGCACCCACCAACCCTCAAAAACACCCAGCTGCACCCCCCATCCACACCCAATACCCAGCTGTACCCACCAACCACACTCAATACCCAGCTGCACCCACCAACCACACTCAATACCCAGACACTCCAGAGACTGCTACCACTACCAGCTTACTTCAACTTCCCAGAGCGCCTTGGAGCTTGTGGCAGCTGTGGCTGAACTTCTTCCTGTGGTCCTCAAGAAAACAAATGGCTTCTTTTTGTAGTCATCTCCCGTCAAAAATTTCTCTTGTTCCGTGTGAAAAAGCCGAATCACATCTCCCTTCGTGTGTGTGTACGTGTGCTTTTGTGTATGTGTGTGTTTGTGTTTGTGTGCTTTTGTGTATGTGTGCTTTTGTGTTTGTGTGTGTTTGTGTTTGTGTGCTTTTGTATTTGTGTGTGTTTGTGTGTGTTTGTGTTTGTGTGCTTTTGTGTATGTGTGCTTTTGTGTTTGTGTGTGTTTGTGTTTGTGTGCTTTTGTAATTGTTTGTGTTTGTGTGTGTTTATGTGTGTGTGTGTGTGCTTTTGTGTTTGTGTGCTTTTGTGGTTGCGCGTCAAGAAATGTGGTAAGTGGTGTGGTTTCGTGTTGTGTGTAATTTATGTAGCTTTTACTTTTTGGGTATAGCTGGTGATGCGAGAAAAGTTGTAAAAACGAAATTAAATCAATAAATACTGAACAAATATATCGCCCATCCCTACTCACCCCTTTCAGATTTTCATTCTGATACTCGTGATGGTCGAAACACAATAAAAGTTTCCAAGAGAAGGCGGAGTGCTGAGCATTAACCTGGTGTTTTCGAAAATTCACTTTGAATGGTACTGGTCCAATGTGAGCAATAAATTCTAATGAAATTTCAAGGGGTCTTCATTCTCACATCAACCACAACACACCCTGAAGACTGACTCTCTCTCACCATGACAAGAGTAGCTTTAAAGCTAACCTCATAAAAGCCCATGTTTTGAGTAAAGTCACTCAAAGCGGACAGGTTCGAAACCTAGTGGTATAAAAGCCTTTTCGGCGGGAAAAACAGCGCTAGAAGCTGCTTTTGATTGGCTAAAAAGTGAACATGGTTGGCACAGGGCAATTATTGTCTGTGATTGCAAATCACTATTCGAAACCACAAGTAATCCACACCAAACCGACCCGACCATTGTCACTCTCTAACGGTCCAACAGTCCGCCACCAAAATCATTCATTTTAAAAAGTTACTCATCAGCTGGGTCCTTGAATACCATAACCTTCAAGACAATAGGTTGGCGGACAAGAAAGCTAATCGAAGACCCACTCTACCGCAACCGGCTGAACTGGGTCTGAACCAAAAAATCAGTGAAGCGGTGATTTGTCGAGAAGACATACTACTCCCGGGCAGCCACCACCGTTTCTTGGACTTATGCATGATCGATCGAAATAGACCAAGTCAAGAAGATCATTCTAAACAAGGCAAAACTTTCTGATCTAGTCAGGTTCCGAAATGGGTACCACCCAAGTCTCTGCCGATGGCTGCAACTCACAGGAAAACAAACTTCATTCTCTGTCGACTCTGTAGGGAAAAAGTCGTATCAGCTGAACACCTCTGGCTCAGATGCCCAGCCTTCGCAAGGGCCTGTTTCTGCCACAACATCGGGGCCTCCTATGATGAACTCGTGCGCCTTCCACAACCAGCTCTAGCGCATCTGAAGACGATTCTCAGGCGCTCAAGATAAACATTAAAAGCGAAAACAACAATAACAAAAACAACAACAACAGCAACAACAACAACAGCAACAACAACAACAACAACAGCATTTCACCACTTTTCAACAATATATAAAAAACAAAAGCAACGGTAAAAAACGGTTAAAAAAGAAAACAAATGAGTAACAAGAAATAAACAAGCAACCTCGTAACAAGTGGGGTGGTCCGGAATGTTTTGTTGACTGACGTGGAGAGGAAAGTTTCCGTTGAAGGGTTGCAACACCACTTTGTCGTTGATCATTATCTGAAAGAAAGATGCTAAATGGCGGAGTATTGAAGAAAAAAAGATTGGATGATGAGTGGAAAGGAGGAAGGATGGATGAATGAAGTTGGAATGGGGGAATGGGGATGGAAAAAGAAAAGTGGTAAACTAAAAAAAAATAAAAAACAGTGAAGTTATGAAAAGTGGATTAGAGAATGGAGGATGGATAGGAAAAGGGTGGATAAAAATGGTTTGAATAAAATGATGGATGAGAAAAGGGTGGATGAGAATGGTGGATTGAAAAATATATTGTAGATGGGAAGGAAGTTTCGTGAGTATAAAAATGTCAGAGTTTGACGGGGACCCCTTGACAAACAGTTTTTTACTCAACCCACCCCTCAAACACTCCTCTTTCCCCCCTTCCTCTCCCTCCCTTTCCCTCCTTTCCTCTTCTTCCCCCCCCCCCCCCTCTTCTCCCCCCCCCCCACTCCTCCTTCTCCCTCCCCTCAGCTTACAGTGTCCCCAAGGGAACGGAGTTTGTAGAATGGCTGGATATGCATCCACGACCCCTCGTTGCCAGAGGGGTCCAGCGAGACCCTCACTGCGTGCTTCTCTATGAGGGCTGGCATTCGGTTGTTGACCGTTAGGAACTTGTTACTTTTCAGGTGTAACAACTGGGTGGAAGGAGGAAATGATGAGAATATAAATAATTAAAAAAAGTAATAAAAATATTTTTTTAAATAATAATTATTATTATGATTTTTATTATAAGAATAAGTATGAAAGGATGGATGATTGGATGCATGGATGGATGAAAGATGAATGACTAGATGGATGGATGAAAGATGAATGAATGAAAGATGGATAACTAGTTGGATGGACGAATGATGAATGACTAGCTGGATGGATGAATGATGGATAAATAGATGATTTATTTGAGAGTGGTGGGAGATTAGGTGGATGGCTGGATGAATGTTGAATGGTTGAGTGGTTAGGTGTGGAAGGCTGCAGTGGAAAGGAGCACCTGGATGCCTTGTCCGTATTGGATGATACTCCCAAGCAGCTTCAACCCCTCCTGTTCATTTTGCTTCTTTTCCTGCTCTGCTGCCTTCTGTTGTAGTGGTGCTTGCACTTTATTGACTTTCTAAATAAACAAAAATCATTAATAACAACAATTGAAATGTTTGAATAGACCATCAGAGTTGGAAATACGAACAAGGAATGCCAATCAGATTGGCGAGGTGAGAAGGAAGAAAACAAACTGTCAGTTTTTTTATTGATGGACTGAATCATTTGTGGATGTTAGTACAGGGCTCCCGATATATTTTTCGTTGTTGTACGTTTTTTGTAAAGCTTTTGTGTACTTTGTTCTAGTACTTTTCTTTTGTATTTTTTTGTACTTTTTTTGTACTTTTTCAATACTTTTTTTCGTACTATTTTCGTATTCAGTTTCAGAACACACAGAGTGGCATCCAAGTTCTCTTGTTTTTGAATAATAATTCAACTCAGAAACCATTGTGTTGGAGAATAAGACTCAGATAAGACTTAATCAGAGCAGAAGCTTCAAATGTATGTAAGAAACTGAAGTTTGCCTGGCCAGATAACTAATTTTAAGAAAAACAAAAATAAGGCGAAGAGTTTCAGTGACAAAAAAAAAATGAAAACGTCAAAAAAAACCTGTAGTTTTTTGATGATGGAGCTCTCAGAGCGGATGTTCTTGCTTTCCTTCACAGCCTTCAAGTACTGACCTCTGGCAGAGTACCTGCTGATGGGGCACACTCTGAAGAGGCAGTCTGCAAAGGAGGAGGTGAGGGTGATGTGTTGAGAAGGGTGGTGATGAAGTGGGTGGGTGGGTTGAAGGTGGGTGGTGTGTTGAAAAGTGTGGTGATGAAGTGGGTGGGTTAGAAGGAGGGTGGAGTGAGAAATGTGTTGTGGAATAGGTCTAGTAGAAGAGGGGTGAATGGTGATGGTAGAAAATGAATAAAATGGAAAAGAAAGATAAGATTGGATGGAGGATGTAGAAGATGATGGTGATGATGGAATGGTGATGATGGAATGGTGATGATGGCAAAAGCGCGATAGTGACGAAGATGATGAGGATGATGATGATGTTGATAATGATGACGAAGACGATAATGATGATGACGAAGACGATGGTAATGATGACGAAGACGATGGTGATGATGACGAAGACGATGGTGATGATGATGACGATAACCTCGAAACTTGGGAGGTGCACAGTTAGTGTTCCCTTCGAGAGGTCTCAGGGCACACCTGTCGTCCACCAGCCTGCGAGGCATTCAAAACGAACTGAAACAACCTTCAACCCTTTCAAACAAGGAAGGGGGTCAACATTACTCTGGAGAAGCACGACGAACAATGAGTCCCAAGTGGCGCGCAAGCGTGAAGGCCCAGCGGTATTTCGTTCAAAATACTACACACACGTAAATACATCCCATACCAATAGTATTTTGGTTCGTCCTGCTAGAGCGCATCGGAAAGCAATTTTCCGGTATTTGAAAGAATACAACAGAATGGACGACATCAACAACCCACCCTAGCGATGACATAAATCCTGACACGTGATCATCTGCAAACAAAGATATGACGTCACCCAGTCTAAGACCACTCACTCCTTTGTCGCCCATCCTGAAGTAAAAATACTGGTGTTCAAACATCAGCTTAGGTTGTTTCCTGTGTTAACCATTAATTTTTCAAAATATTATTTCTTCCTTGGATGCAACACGCTACAATACAACGACGTCTATGGTTGAAGCGGCGTTAACCCATCGACTTTTCAAACCACAGGGCTACCTTGGAAATCTACCTTTTGTAGAAAATTATTTTAATTCTCTCGTGACAAAACATTTTTCTTCTTGTACACGTTAAAATGTAAGGAATGTCGGGAAATACACAATAAAAATATCAGAAGTAAATGTTTTTTTGTTATTTGCTTGGTTCTGATTGTTAGCTCCTGGGTTTAAGTTGTTAATTGTTGAAAAATTAGAGTTTTTTTCTATTAAAAACTGCTCACTTTCAACATAAACTTGATTCAATTTTAAAGTTCCGAGATTCTCAAAATTGCTTTTCAAAAATTCTTAAAATTTTTGATTTCTTGCAACAGAAACTTGACAGCTCTTATGACATTCAGTTTTTTTTTTTTTTTTTTTCCATTTTGATTGTTCACCATGTTCCGTGCCACTTCCAGCCTCTGTCTGGATTTGCTCTAGTAAAGACTATAAAAGCAAACAAGCCGACAGTTTGCCCAAATTGCATTAAAATAAATTATAAAACAGAGAAAAAATGAAATTGAAAAGGAGAAATAAAAAAATTGATAAAAAATATCTCATAACCGATCTTTTATTTGCCTCATTAACAATTGGTCTTTCATCTTCCTAATTAACAATTGGTCATTAGTGACTTTCCATTAAAGGTGGCGAGTAACAAAAGTTAAATAATGCTGATCAGTGGTAATCATTGTTACTAATGATAAGTGGCCTCGAAGCACCACGGGGTTAATGCCACTATGATAATATTCGTGTTTGTATTGTATTTTATAAGCACTTGAAAGCTGACGATCAAATTACGCTTTCTGATACTCAATTACTGAGAGTTGATGCCTGAGATCTCTTCAATCATTAGTTATCATTTCTTTTCGTACTCGCCTGTTGATTAGTGATTACTGGAACTTACCAATTACTGCGTAGGAAGGGATAATTGATAAGTTTGGAATGCTAATTGAAAATTGGTTATGAGAAATAAAAGAATAAGATGTGATAACAAGTGGCGAATGAATACTACTCATATCACGTGTGAATTTCTTCCTTGCTTGAGCTTTCTGATCAATAGATTTTCAGGTAACTTTCTGAATCAGTTAACAATCAGCCTCGAAAATCTGGGTCAGTTCAAAATGAGGTCAGTTCAAAATGAGGTCAGTTATAGCCACAATTCATCTTCTTCACAACACTCAGTCGATAAAAGCTAAAATAACGTATAAACCTTCGAATAAATTATTTTTGAATTTTCAAAGATTTCATAAAATACGCGGGTTTCTGTAAAAATGCAGTTTCTTTATGTTTCGATTTGAATTGTTTTATATGGTCCTCGCAACGTTAATTGCTACCTGTTGAACAAGGAAATGAAGTTTAAATTGAAGTTAATTATGAGATAATGAAGCAGACCACCGCTAGAATCAGTTCGATGATTGAAAGTTACATTATAAAATGTTCTTCAAACAGCTTGAAACAAATGCGTTTCCTATACATGTTTTGTATAACTTATACAAACTGATGATTGAATTGTCAAAGATGTTATAGCCATTAATACAAAGCCATTAATCTTTTCTTTATAGTCTTTGTTGAAGCAAATCCAAACAAACGCTGGAAACGGCACAAAACAGGGCGAACAATCAAAATGAAAAAAATAAATGAAAACCAACAATAACCGAATCTATTCGAGAAAATCTTTTAAGTAAATTTTAAGCGCTTTTTACGCGGGTTTGTTGAGTTTTTTTAGCAATGACCCTTGGGTCACCATGTAATTAGGTCACGTTAGCAAGGCTTCTGTTTTCTGCTCTACTCCGTTTCCATTAACTTCGTTGAAGCAACCATAAACAGACACAAAAATAGTGAAAATTACTTTTTTTTAAAATTGAATTATCGGAATAAAAATATAATTGAATTTTTTTTATAATCCTCATTAAAGCAAATCCATAAAAACTTTCGCGCCTCAGTTTCTTGACTTGGCACTTCACAAAATAGATAAATTATTTTTTTAAATTATTATTTTGAATAGTATTATTAATATTACTATTTATTTTATCATTTTTATTCACAGTTTTCCAAATTATATTATTATTTTATATAATCATATAAATTATTTTTATTTTTATTATTATTATTATTATTATTATTATTATTATTATTATTATTATTATTATTATTATTATTATTATTATTATTATTATAAAAATAATAATTATTATTATTATTATTGCTATTAATAGTATCATTTTTTTAAAATTAGTATTATTATTGTTATTATTATTCTTAAACATAAAACTTTTAAGAGCTTCACGAAGAGAAAGCATAGAAATGAGAGATGTGATGTTAGGAGGAAATGTTCCATAGAGAGAGACGCAGTAGGAAAATTCAGATATAGCAAAAGTGTGGTTCGGAGGAATCATTTAAAAGTGAGGGTGAGTAGAAGATCCGAGTTCCTTGCGTGGAGGTAGCTTAACAAGGTGGTTTGGTGCGAGACTTTTCAAAATTCAACATAAGAGTACATTATGAAAGTTAAACTTTTGTCGAAAGATAAGGTGAAATATTATCAGTATGAGGAGAAAGATCAGGACATATGCGAATAAAATTTCGAGTGCCAATTAGAAAAGATTTGCTTTTGCTTTGTATTGTTTAATTCGAAGAGTAAAAGTAAACAATGTTTTCCATGAAGTAGTGGTGCAGCAACAACCAAACAGCTCAAAAACAAAAGTGCTACGCGTCTTCACTCTTCTACAAAGTTCCAGGTCTTATATATCTGTTCCAAAACTTTTTGATTATGACGCGTTTAATTTATATTTTGTTAGTAATTTGCGAATGAATTTATTTTTTTATTGACAACTGTCATATTAACTTTTTTTCATAATTATTATTAAAATTTAATTTAATTTATTGATTTTTGTTGTACCTTTTTGACTGCTACAAATACAAATTATAAAAAATTATAATAAAAACTGAGTAATGATTTGGTAAAATTTTTGTATTTTAATTTTCAATACTATAGATAATCTGATCCCAAAACAAATTTCACTCTCAATGGTTCAATCTGACCATCGCTAATTTAAAACTTCTAACATTTAAATTTGCCCCGGTTTCTTCACATTAAAAAAAAAAAGTTGATACTTTTTTTTTCTTTCAAGCTGTTCAAGAAATAATATAAAATGTTAACTTTGGCAAGCTTTCCAGATCCTCCACCAGAAAATTCGCAAACAATTTGTGAACGAAACTCTCGTCTCATACAGCGTTCTTTGGATGATGAAGGCCCTGTTGAAGTAATCATTTGCACTCATTCTTTATTGAAAATTTCACCACATCTAATTTTTTTGTATAGAAGCGTTGAACGTTAATGTAAACCCACAAATGCATTGGTTAGATTGAAAAGAACTTATTTGTCATATCCCTGATAAACTTTCAGAATATTCCGTACCCTGCCTTTTTTGGTTCAACAGACAAGTGCAAACTCATTCGCCACAGGGACCTCAAGGACCCCTCACCATTCATACAAACACATGAACCCTTTCGTGTTCAACTCATCAGAGCATGGTACCTTAACTATCACTCATTATAAATTATTTCTAATGTTTCCGTTCTTGAAGTTCGTCTTTGATAATTTTTTTATCATCCTCAAATGCTTTTTTTATTTATTTCCTTGAAGGAGCAAGCATGGATTGATGGGTGTTTTGATTGAATTGGCCACTCTGAACAAACAGTCAAGCAACCGATGTTGGTGCTTTTTACACCACTCACTTGAAATTATTTGTTCCAATCAACAAACCAATATATTCACACCACTAACACCACCACTTTCACCACTGTACCACCACTGACACCACTTTCATCACTGCACCACAGTGGGTGGTTCAGTGTCTGCATGGGCTTCCAAGGTGCTCAACTTCCTCAGGAGACTTCAATCACCCTACCTCGCTGTGAGCACCACCACTCATGATAACTTTAAAAATATGATTACCGAGGCTTTGTTACTATTTTATGTTTGACAATAATTACTGATTTGCAGGATTAATATGAACTCACCTTCGCAGATGAGCACAGAGGAAATGTTGAGGAACTTTTCTCTAGTCCAGAACTGGTGGGTTGTTGTTTCATCTCAGCTTACTCCCATGGAATCATCTCAGGCATCCTTCAAACCTTCCCACACCGACACTTTCATCCTTTTCTTGAATTTTTTATTTTTTCCCATCTACCCTCCCCCCCCTCCCCCCCCCCCCCCCCCTCAGGAGCAGCAGCCACATCCGCCACATGGCGTGGCACCCACATGAGGACAAGTTGGCCATAGCCCTGCGAGATGATGAGGTGCTCATCAAGGAATGCCACGCCCCCTCTGACCCTCGAGCCCTCCGATTAGCCAGTCAGAAACAAATCGTCATGCTCGCTTGGAGGTGTGTGTGCGTGTGGGCACCAAATAGTACTGTGGGATGCGGCATTGTTCAAATGGACAGTACTGATAACACTAATTCTACATTTTTTAATAATTATTATAGTAGAAATAATAATAATAATAATAATAAAATAATAATAATAGTGATGATGATGATAATAAACACATGCTTGCAGACCCTACTCTGCTTCAGAGCTGGCTGTTGCCTGCAGCAGCTGCATTATCATCTGGCACGTCCAGCCATCCTCATTGGCTGCCACTTCTAGGTCAGCCAGCACTACAACCAATCAAATTCTCTCAAAACCCGGTCATTGTCCCATTTCCTCAATTGCCTGGACGCCCATTGGAGATCTCTTGGTGTCTTGTTCACCAATGGACCGAGGCATCTTGGTGGGTGGTGGATGGGGGTGGTGAAGTGATTGGTTGTTGTTGTTTACAATGAGGTGTTCGAAGGATTTATCCACTTGACCTCCTTTTGCAGATCTGGAACACCGGCACAGAGGAACACCAGGCCATTAGATGCACCCCTTTCATGCCCCTCATCACTGCCTCCTTCACTCCTGACAGCCTCCGTCTTCTCACCACCTCCTCCTCTAACTCCTTCCAGTCCGTTCCACCCAAGCATTCTCTTTGCCAACCACTAACGTTCTCATGCCACCGTGTCACAATTGAAATAAAATTTATTTCGAAAATTAACACACACACACACACACACACACACACACACACACACACACACACACACACACACACACACACACACACACACACAAACACACACACACATACACACAAACACGCACAGCGTGTGGGAGTGCAAGGACTGGAGCAGTGCGGTGTGGGGTGACATGGCGGGTCCTGTGGCAGCGCATGCGTGGAGTCCCGATGGCAACATTCTCCTCTTTTGCCCTTCCCGCCAGTCCATCGTCTATGCCTTGGTGTGTCTGAGTTTGTGTGTGTGTTTGTGTGTGTGTGTGTGTGTGTGTGTGTGTGTGTGTGTGTGTGTGTGTGTGTGTGTGTGTGTGTGTGTGTGTGTGTGTGTGTGTGTGTGTGTGTGCGTATGTGTTGGAACACGTTAAATTAAATATTGCACGTCCATCTTTTGACTTATCCACAGTATTTTGCATCGACTAAAACGAGTTCTGATTGGCTGGCAGTAACTAGGTCCCCAAGTGCAGTGTTGTCATTGGGCAGGTTCGAAGGGGGGGAGGGGCTTGTGGGGGGCGTGGTACACCAGATGGTTTGGGACCCCCATGGCGAAAGACTCGCGATCTCTTTTAAAGGTCTCTTCAGTGTTTCATCATCGTCTTCATGTATTTATTTTTATTTTTATCAAAAATTGTCATCCAAAAATGCCAAGCACCAAAATACTCCGTTCTTCTACTACTCCACTCCTCAAGCAACAACCCACCACAAACAACATATCAAAACGAGCTTTCAGAATGGCTTCTCCTGCTATCTGGAACTCTCTACCACTAACGATAAAAAATTCCATTTCAGTTTCTTCTCTCAAATATCAATTTGAGACATTAAAACTAGCTTATAATCTTCAATATCTTATTTTTCTCAACGACTGAACGGGGGCGCCTCAGTTGCTTGCCGTAGCGTTTAAAAAATTGGATTAAATATCATTAATAACAATATTATTATCATATTTTTTATTATTATTCATTATTATTATTATTATTATTATTATTATTATTATTATTATTTATTATTTTTACCACTACCACTCCAGGAGAGTCTTCGCCTCTCATAGCCATCTACCAGACCAGGTGGAAGCCTGTCTTCAAGGCCCTCCCAAGGTCTCTTCCTCTCTCCAACCTCTGTCCTTCCTATCTCCCACCGTATCATCTCCTCTCTTCCATCTGACCATTTCTTTTTTCTCTTTACCACTTCACCATCTTTCCCTCCTCTTTCTCATCTCACCATCTCTTCTCTTTCTTCACCATCTCTCCCTCCTCCTTCTCATCTCACCACCTCACGCAAACAAATTCAATTTCAACCCTTCCACCACTCCTCCCCTTCCACCACTCCTTTCCCCCCACCACTCCCTTCCTTCCACCCCCTCTAGGGGCTTCGTGAGGGGCGTGTTTGACGAGCGGGTGAGCATGATGGCCTTTAAGCCTTCCTTTCCCGCAGGATCCCTCCTCTCCGTTGTACGTCCTTGTGTGCCTCTTTGTATGTCCCAGTGTGTGTTTTTGTACCCTTCTGTGTTCTTCTGTGTGTTTTTGTGTGCCAATCTGTGTGTGTGATTATGTCTATGCCTGTGAATCTGTGCGTCTGTGTAGTATAGTGTATAGCATTTGAGAAATTATTTCGTCTTTTAGCTATGATAAAAGCATTAATTTTCTCATGTCAGCTCTTTCGGCTTGTGAATGGCAGTTGTTCGAGACGTTGTTCACCCCACAATCACCTCTTCTCCCTCCCAGGCCTGGTCTTCAGGCAGAATCTCACACGTCCCCTTCTACTACACACCGGGCCTTGTGATTGGCCAGCCAGCGTCACGTGAGCTGGATACAAGCACCAATCAGAGGCCCACGATGGATCAGCTGTTGTCGTTCGATGGCAACCTTTCGTTGAACGCCTCGCCCGACTCCTCCTGCTTCCTCACGCACCGCAGCTTCGAGGCCTCCTCCAGACATGACCAATCTACCGGCATTTGGTTCTAATGTGCGCGCGCGTGTGTGTGTTTGTGTGTGTGTGTGTGTTTGTGTGTGTGTGTGTGTGTGTGTGTGTGTGTGTGTATGTGTGTGTGTGTGTGTGTGTGTGTGTGTGTGTGTGTGTGTGTGTGTGTGTGTGTGTGTGTGTGTGTGTGTGTGTGTGTGTGTGTGTGTGTGTGTGTGTGTGTGTGTGTGTGTGTGTGTGTGCTGGTCTACATTTTGCATAGGCATAAATGCGTGCACTGTCTCTGAAGGATGCCCTTCTGTTCAATGTACATAAATTCACAAAAACCTGTCCTTCACTGCTGTAGTGAACTCTTCGCTCAGTGGCATGGGCTGTTGTACACCTAAAAGTGCTTGCGAATTGAGTTATCACGATAGCAACAACTTATTTCAAATTTATTTCATCAACAAAACCACGACCGAACATCACAAAGCATCTGTCCCGTGAAGGAATCGATGAGAACATTTAAAATCGCTTGGAATCAATTAGAAAGTAAATTTTAGGTAAACAATTACTATTGACTACAAATTTCAATCTGGCGTCTATAAAACTATTGCTAAACCTTTAAAGCCTTTCAGGCGTAACCAAGTGTCCTGAACCAAGAATTGAAAGATTCAAAGTTATAAAGAGAGATATTGCGAATAATTGGATATTAGAGAACAAACTAGGGATGCGTACATGCGTTCTGTAATTATTCTTTCTCAAGATCGAAAGATCGAAAGGATGGTGGTGGATGAAAGGAGGGATGATTGCTGATGATGCTCTATTGATTCATTAACGATTGTCCGACTGGCCACTTCAGCGGATGTTTAAGTTTGAATTCAAAATTTCAATTCAATCATCATTTAGTTTTGTTGAAAATTCAATTCGTAAATGTGAAATCGTTCGTTTAAAATAGACCCTCGTTGCATTTGGTTTCTTCCGATGCACACACGAACAAGAATATATTGAACTTGCGAGAGTTGCAGATGATAAGCACAAGGACATGCGAACGCTGTATGGAACGTGTTTTGTGGAGAATTTTGCATTGGTTTCAAGTTCGTAGTGTGATGTGTTGGTAGTCTCTTAGTGTTTGTACTTATTGATTTGTTTATTTACTTCTTGAATTATTTATTGAATATTCAATCAAATATTAAAATATTTAATTAGGGTGTTTGTATTCTTCACATGAACGTATGACCATAGAAAGATTGAAAGGTGAGTGGATGCGAAAAGGTGACAAAAGGGTGGGAGGTGGTTAGAGGGAGTGATTGGATGTTGTGGAATTAAGTTAGAATATCATGGAGCTTGAAGGTAACTCGAGAGTGGGTCGCCAAGGAGGCGACGCCAAAACCAATTCACAAATAAAATTTAAATCGCAGAGTGGTTGCTACAGAGGGACCGCCGAAGAAGAAAAGAAAAAAGTGCAAATTTAAATTCCAAGAAACGCTAAATCCTGGGCAGGCGAGAGAGGGGGCTGTCAGGAGGATAGAAGCAAAAGGTGAGGACTGGCATCTCGTCTTCGTCCTGCCTGCCTACTCCAGTGAAGGCCATTAACTCCTCCAGGTAGCCGATCGTCATGGTCATGTCACCTCGAGCTCCCCTGATCTTGAAGTCGAAGTCGCTGGTAACATCTCTGGGGGCGTCAGGAAGGTCGAATTCAATGCCGGTGAAAGGGAACTTGAGGGTAATGCGCTTGTCGTCCACGCTGCACGAGCCCTGGACTGGCAAGGTGGATGAGGACATGGGCATGCGCATGTACATGGTGGCGAAACCGTCGTAGTGCTGCTCCATGCTGGGGGGAGGGGGGGGGGGGAGGTGTAGATGATGAGATGGGAGAGAAAAAGTAAGTGAATAGAGGAGTTGTAGATGAGGAGATAGAGAAGGTGAAGTGGATGGGGAGAGTATGATTTGAAAAGGATGGGGGGGAAGGTGGAAAGTAACGTAGATAGGGGTTGAGAGGGAGTCATGTGTCCTTTCTATAGTACCATTTTCATTAATTATCATCATCATCATCATCATCATCATCATCATCATCATCATCATCATCATCACCATCATCATCATCATCATCATCATCATCATCATCATCATCATCATCATCATCATCATCACCATCATCATCATCACCAGTCCTAGTTGTTATCAGACGTATTACAGACACAGCCTGAAATTACATGCCAATAATAAGAGGATAATCCAACCATTGGTAAAAAAAAACAATAACAATAACAAAAAACAACAACAGCGATAACAAAAAAATATAAATAACAATAATAATTAAAAAAATAACAATAATAACACTAATAAAAACAATAACAATAACAACAATAATAAAAACAATAACAATAACAACACTAATAAGAACAATAACAGCACTAAAACATTAGCAAAGTATCAAAATGAATTTATATTCAAATATCGTTTCTGTAAGTGGTACATGATGCAACACAACACCGCCTGACGGCAACGACAAAAAGTAACAATAATAAACGCATTAACGGAATAAAATTATTATTATTATTATTATTATTATTATTATTATTATTATTATTATTATTATTATTATTGTTATTGTTATTATTATTATTTTTATTGTTGTTATTATTATTATTATTATTATTATTATTATTATTATTATTATTATTATTATTATTATTATTATTATTATTGTTATTATTATTATTATTATTATTATTATTATTATTATTATTATTATTAAAAAGATAAACAATGAAAAAATAATGAAATAATAATAACTATATCTATATAAATAATATGACAGAGAAAAACAAAAAAGAATACAAACAAAGAAGCGGGCAAGGAGAATGGTCGATAGGACGCCCTTGTCAGCCGCTGCAGTGCACTCAAGGCGCCTCTGAAACTCTATCTTTCTTCCACCTTCTCACCAGTCCTCTCTTCCTTCCTCCTTTCTATTCAACTCCTCACTCTCTTTTCCCTCCTATATCTTCTCCCCTTTCCCTCCTCTCCCCCTTCTTACCTCCCCCCTTCCCCCTTTTTACCTCCCCCCTCCCTCTTCTTTCTTTCACCCCCGCCTTGGCACGTTACAAACTTTACAATGATTTTCTCACTTTTTATTATATTCCTTTTTCAATAATTTTGTAAAATGCTCATTTTCAATGTTCATTTCATGCACACCACTTGCTCACAACGCCTCATCTCCAGCCAGGTAATGTTCCTTGCGGCTTATCCAACCCGCACAGCAGCATTAACTCACCATTAACCACGCACTCACAAGCCCCTATCACCATTGGCACTCTTATTACTATGGGTTAAATATATTTTCATTGACCCCTCATTACCTATGCACATGTCTATTATTAACCCCTCATTACCTATGTACTTGTCTATCATTAACCTCTCATTACCTATGCACACGTCTGTTATTCACCTCTCATTACTTATGCAAGCATCTATTATTACCCAACGGCAGTTGAATGAACAACTAAAAATAAAATAAATCCGTTCTTAATCTCTGCTGTAAATAGCAACTCTCGAAATAGGTCTTGGCCACATTACTCAGCAGTCAAATGGCCTAATCACACACGGCTGATTAAACTCTTATCAGCTCTGACCCTTCACACATGCTGTTTCTATGCTCCGTGCTGTTACTGTTATCATTGCTAAAATGGTTGTTATTGCTATTATCATTATTCTATTTAATTCTTATTATTGGTTTATTTTTCTTGTTTATTATTGTTGTTATTGTCGATACTATTGATCATATTCTTTGGCCTTCTTAGCTCGTTGGAGTGCCGCACGAACACTGACGTAACAACACCATGTTGACTCACGTCTTGCTCCTTACGACCACAGCAGCGGATCGTACGTGGGCAGTTCTCACACCACTCCTCAATCCCTTCAAAGTCAAATTTAAGTTTTTCATCTCTTTAACAGCCTTTATGTCATCGATTTCATCGCCACATTGTACTCTCTCTCTCTCTCTTTCTCTTTCTTTCTCTCTCGAGAGAGTGTGTGTGTCGAAGGCCGTTTGGAGTGCTGGGGGGTAACAGCTGTTTGGTGGTGTGGCTTCTAATCTCCTCCTTATCTCGCAACAGAAGGAGGCGACGGTAAAAATAAAAGTTATAATAATAAAAATTTTATTATTAGTAGTATTAGTATTATTATTATTAGTAGTAGCAGTAGTACTTTGACTGAATTCACGCGTCTACTAACATTAATAAATTTGCGGCAGTAAAACAAAAACCCATTTCAGCACTGAATGACGTTTACGGAAACGCTATGAAAGTCATTATAAACTTGAAAACAAAAGGAAGAGCGCTTTCATCAGACGAAGGAACAACAAGAGAGACCAAACAACAACTCTGGTGTTGTTTTAGGAAAATATATTTCTCATCTTATATCTCCGTTTTTCCTTTTTCCTCCTCCTCCTCTTCCTTCTCCTCCTCCTCCCCCTCCTCCTCCTCCTCCTTTTCCTTCTCCTCCTCCTCCTCCTCCTCCTTTTCTTCCTCTTCCTCCTCCTCCTCCTCCTCCTCCTCCTCCTCCTCCTCCTCCTCCTCCTCCTCCTTCTCCTCCTCCTCCTCCTCCTCCTCCTCCTCCTCCTCCTCCTCCTCCTCCTCCTCCTCCTCCTCCTCTTCCTCCTCCTCCTTCTCCTCCTCCTCTTCTTCTTCTTCTTTTTCCTCCTTCTTCTCCTTCTCTTTCTTCTCTTCCTTTTTTTTCTTTCTCTCTCTTTCTCCTCATTCTCCCTTTCTGTCTCTTTTTTCTTTTTGATCTCTTTCTCTTCTTTTTTTTTGTTTTCCCATCACCACTATCACCATCACCATTATCATCATGAGATCATTATAAACGCACGAGTGCTTTTGCTTCCTGAATGGGAACAAGGACGTTCACGCAGACAAACACACACACACAGACACACACAAACACAAACACACACACACAAACACACACACAAACACACACACACACACACAATCAAGAGCCATTGACATTCAACTTTCATTAGGCTGGTCGACGTCAGAAGATGCCAATAAATCCTCCCTCATCTGCGGTTGCCTCTCATGAAAGCTTTTGAGTTTGCAATCCTTCCCACCAAAACCATCAGTACTCAGTATTCAGTGCCCTTGTACTCAGTATTCAGTGTCCTTGTACTCAGTACTCAGTGCCCTTGTACTCAGTACTCAGTGCCCTTGTACTCAGTACTCAGTGCCCTTGTACTCAGTATTCAGTGTCCTTGTACTCAGTACTCAGTGCCCTTGTACTCAGTACTCAGTGCCCTTGTACTCAGTACTCAGTGCCCTTGTACTCAGTACTCAGTGCCCTTGTACTCAGTACTCAGTGCCCTTGTACTCAGTATTCAGTGTCCTTGTACTCAGTACTCAGTGCCCTTGTACTCAGTACTCAGTGCCCTTGTACTCAGTACTCAGTGCCCTTGTACTCAGTACTCAGTGCCCTTGTACTCAGTATTCAGTGTCCTTGTACTCAGTACTCAGTGCCCTTGTACTCAGTACTCAGTGCCCTTGTACTCAGTACTCAGTGCCCTTGTACTCAGTACTCAGTGCCCTTGTACTCAGTACTCAGTGCCCTTGTACTCAGTACTCAGTGCTTTTGTACCCAGTACTTAAGGGTTTTGTACTCAGTAATTTCAATCGTCCCATTAACTTCAATTTATTCCGGTCCTCCTCATGTGATCTGCAACCACCTCTTCTCATTGATATTCGCAAGGTTCAATGCTATTAAAGACTTGCTTCACTCGAAAAGAGGATTTGGTTGGTCGGAATGCATGGGTTTATGGGATTTGATGAATATGAGGTGCATTGATTCAACATGGATGAATTGATTTAATATGAATGAATTAATTCAACATAGATGAATTGATTTAACATGAATGAATTGATTCAACATGGATGAATTGATTCAACATGGATGAATTGATTAAGCACGGATGAATTGATTAAGCACGGATGAATTGATTAAGCACGGATGAATTGATTGAGTAAGAATTCATTGATTAAACATGAATGAATTGATTAAATAGCATGCATTCATTAAATTAGAATGCCTTGTTTGAATTGAATGCATTCGAATTAATGGGAAGGTCATATTTTAATGAAAACCTAGTTCCAATTAGGCTTAAGCACCAATAAAGTTTCAGAGACCTGGTGAGGGAAGGTGGTCTTGGGTCTTGGTGTGAAGCGCCGCGGAGTTTTCAAGGAATCTTCAAGTCACAATGGCTCTGTGTTTGTTGGAAGGGTTAGGATCTTTATGATACCATTGAAGATTTTAATACCTGTAATGTTATATCATTTTCAACACATTTAAACCAAATAAGCGCTATACAAATGATTAGATTAGATTAACTTATTGCAAAAAATAATTGCGAAGATTAAGAGTTATTTTCATTAACTGCCAATGTCGATGCACTTTTGGATTTTTGTAGCGAAATATTTTTAACGTCGCAAACGTCCAGTGGTGTTTGTATTGTTTGTTTGACGAGCAAAGAGGTGGAAATATAGCCCTTCCTCAGGCCTCAATATACCTACGTAACGTAACATGCACACACATGCACACGTATGTACACGTGCACACACACGCACATGCAAACACAAATATTAACTCATACTCATGCACACACAAATATTAACACATACACATGCACACACAAATATTAACACATACACATGCACACACAAATAGTAACACATACACATGCACACACAAATATTAACACATACACATGCACACACAAATATTAACACATACACATGCACACACAAATATTAACACATACACATGCACACACAAATAGTAACACATACACATGCACACACAAATATTAACACATACACATGCACACACAAATATTAACACATACACATGCACACACAAATATTAACACATACACATGCACACACAAATATTAACACATACACATGCACACACAAATAGTAACACATACACATGCACACACAAATATTAACACATACACATGCACACACAAATATTAACACATACACATGCACACACAAATATTAACACATACACATGCACACACAAATAGTAACACATACACGTGCACACACACATACCTATAGGTTTTCTCATTTGTATACATGTAAATACGTTAGAGGGCTCACATACTTATAACTGTGAACCTCAAGCGTATTCTTAAAAATTAAAGACTCTACATAAACACACACACACACACACACACACACACACACACACACACACACACACACACACACACACACACACACACACACACACACACACACACACACACACACACACACACACACACACACACACACACACACACACACACACACACACACACACACACACACACACACACACACACACACACACACACACACACACACACACACACACACACACACACACACACACAAGGTTAGATTAATTATAAAGGAATTCCAGAGACCTTATGGATGGCTGACAAGCAGAGAAGCTTGGAAGCATTTGACGCCAATTGACAGGAATAATAAGGCCATAAGCAAAGAAAATAATTTAAGTAAAAGTCATTATTTATCTTTGTAACTCATTCTTCCTAGGCTGCTTAGTGGTTGATCATTTAGGAACACTTGCTCATTGAAGCTTCAAGTTCTTTTGAACTACAATGACGTTTGAAGGCAGGAATCACTCTCATGAGTAGCTGGTAGTTGAAACATTTCGACTCATTCGTGTCGCTTAGAGACAAGTATCTATCCAAAATAATCTCAAGATCTCCTCAACGTGCAATTGCAAGGTGCACTGGATGATATGTCATTCACTGTGAAAACTGAAAGTTTATAAGAGGCTGTAGTATGATAGGTACAAAGCAAAAACAATAAAACCAAAACAAAAGTGTAGGTTCAACAAAGAATATGATCTATGAAACTCAGAATAGAGAGTCACAGGCGCAGTTCCGCCACCTATGAAGGCCCACCAGGTTAATCTTAGGAGAATCTTCTATGCCTAAGCTGATTGTTCAATTATCAATGAGGTGTGGATGTCAAGAGAGGCGGGAGGTTGATGGAGTGAAGAAGGCAAGCGAATTGGGATTTGATTAAGTTGAATGAAAATATGAAAACCTGCAGAAGGGAGGATTTTGAGGACTGCAAGTGTAAATATTCCCACGTATGGTGTTGTTCCACCTGTAGTACCAAAGACACTCAATCTTTAAATCCACTTTTTAAAATTATTTTATCATTTCGTTTTCATCAACAATTATTTTTTTAATTTTAGACTGTTATCTTTAATTTTCAGATTTTTCAAAAAAACGTTTTGTTTCGAAATGACGAATGCTTCGAAGATTTGTGAGTGTTCTTCAATGAAACATTATCGCCTTTCACATACCAGGCGACATCAGCTCACTATGTCAACCACTTCAACGTTTCAGCCCATAACTCTCTAATCTCAAAATTACTCATATAACCAGTTCATCAAATGCTGCTCTCTCAATCATTATTTCAAAATTTAATGCGCGCTATATGAACTAACGACTCTCATTGGCACTGAACAACCTTGAACACCACACAAAACTCTCAAAACAGCCGATGCGTCAGCATAAGTTTTGTACAGCCTCTCTAAACACCAATCAGTTTTATCAAACAAAGATTTTAGCCTGGCATGAATGCGCCTTACCACCAAAGTATTACAGACCTTTTGAACACGAGTACTCGACAGCGCAACCACACATGCCTATGAAACACACACACACACACAAACCTTTAAGAAAAACACACACACACAAACACACACACACACACACACACACACACACACACACACACACACACACACACACACACACACACACACACACACACACACACACACACACACACACACACACAAACACACACACACACACTCCACACACAAGGCTGTGAAACACAAACACACACATTCCACACACAAGGCACATAGAAGTGTCATATAAGTTGCGCGCTACATGAGACATAGCTGATGCAAGGTTTCCGAGAATAAGAGCAGCCTGAGGCACGCCTTGTTGCCTGACTGTGAATGAGTCGCATGAGATGTTCGCATGGAATATTTGCATGAGGTAACTTTATGGAAGTTAACAGAACAAACTCTCAAATTGTATGCAACTTCAATGGCACTTCCGAATAATTTCAGATATGAGTTTCCTACTTTGTATTATTTATAAGGGGTTTATGCCACTATAATAATATTTTTCTTTGTAATTTGAATTGCCAATGCGTTAACTTCATTTTTTTTTCTGCCACAATTCATTCATCACACAGTGAGCTTCCAACAGATCTTATCTCACTTCCTGTCTCATTTTCCCTCCCTCAACTTGGAACAATCCTTCACTCCATTATAATTCAAGCTTCTTTACTCTATATTTTTTATCTACTCTGTCCAAGCTAATCTTATCTTATTTATCTAACCTTTCCATGCTAATCTTATCTTATTTAACTATAGTCTATCAAATCTGATCTATCCAATCTAATTTATCCAATCTAATTTATCAAATCTGATCTATCAAATCTAATCTATCCAATCTAATCTATCTAATCTAATCTATCAAATCTAATCTATCCAATCTAATCTATCCAATCTAGTCTAGCTAATCTAATCTATCCAATCTAGTCTAGCTAATCTAATCTATCCAATCTAGTCTAGCTAATCTAATCTATCCATTCCATCCAACCTAATCCAAAATCGCTCAGAGCTCCATAGCCTGGTTCTTCAACCACTGTGCCTCGAACAAAAGTTGAAGACGAAGGTCATAGGCTCAAACTCAAGCGATTCCGAGGGGCTCAGTAATCTAATCGTCCAACTTACAAGTTTGTAAAAGTTCTTAGCAAAAACAGCCGTTTGTCACGCTGCTAACCAAAAAAAAATTAGAATCAGAAATTATTTTTTTTCGACGATTGAAATGAGATTTGGAAACTTCACAACCGCCTCCATAGCATCAAATGTGCTGTGAGATCCATGCGAAACTTCCATGTTATCTGGTGTGCTTTGAAATCGCTCCTTGACGAAACTACAGACCCCTGGCGAATTATTAAAAAGAATTATTTTATTTTAATGAGATTTCCTAGATCGACTCGTCAAATAATAAAGAAATGATACTGAAATATCAAAACTCATTGGAATGATATAAACATCCATTGGAGTGGTGGACTTGACAGGTGGGAGGATCTGACGGAGTACATGGTGCGGGTTACTGGTAACTCTTCCATCTGTTCTCTTGACCTTATACCAACTCCCGTTTTTAAAGAACTTTCTTCTTTTTTTTATCTAATAATGCGTGAGTAAATTGATCTCTCTTTGACTACAGAAATTTCTCCTACCTTAAAAAATCTAATATTACACCAAGAATTAGATTTTTCTCTCTAGATCCTTCTTCACCAACAAACTATAGGTCTACGTCTAATCTCTTTTTTTGTTTCGAAATCTCAAGAAAAGGTTGTCTATTTTTAGCTTCTTCCTTTCTTTGAAGCTCACAATCTGCTCCTTCCTACTCACTCTGCATTACGTCCTATTCACAGTACTGAGACCCCACTTTTGAACATCTATAAGGATTCTTTGCTTTCCTGTAACAAGGGTAATATCTCCCTCCTTCTTTCTTGAAGTTTTTTCATTGTCTTTATTTAATCACTTTTTTTCTTTCATACCACAACTAAAATCTGTGGCTTACATTAGCTGACATTTTCAAGTTGCCCCCTCGTAAGAGACTGAGACGTTCTACTTATTCTCATTTTTGGGGTACCTTCCAATAGTACTTGATCAAATCAGATCAGATGGCCTTAACAAATGTATTTTGACTGCGGTTGATTTTTGGAATCGGCCTTGGATGCTCCGGATTTCAGATGTTTTTCCCAAAAATATTTTTTTCGTTTTACGACTTACTTCAGAGTTGGAATTTTCTCAAAAGATCGTTTTGTCATATTGATGAGAATTGATATAATGAATTTGAAGAGAAAATTTGATGAGAATGTGAACCGAAATGAACAAGTCACAACATTTTTTAAATAAAAAAAACAATGAAATAGGTTTAAAAATTGTAAAAAAAAGATTAAAATAAGAAAATTTAAGGAATGAAAACTCAACTACAAAAACTGGCATCACGTTGGCAACGCATACAAAAAAAAACATTAATAGAAATGATATCAACATTCATTGAAATGATATCAACATCCATTGGAATGACATCATCATCCAATGAAATGACATCATCATCCAATGAAATGACATCATCATCCAATGAAATGATATCAACATCCAATGAAATGATATCAACATCCAATGGAATGACATCATCATTCATTGCATTACACTGAAGTCCTTAAAACAGTTTGTTGATTGGATGGCTTTCGAAATGATTGCAGTAGTTCCATGAAAGTGGTTCACAAAATTGAAAAGTCCAACAAATGCAAGTAGACGAAGGAAGCCTAAAACATCCTCAGACCTTTTCAGACCTCTTCAGACCTCCTCAGACCTTTTCAGACCTCCTCAGACCTCTTCAGACCTCCTCAGACCTCTTCAGACCTTTTCAGACCTCCTCAGACCCTTTCAGACCTCCTCAGACCTCATCAGACTTCCTCAGACCTCTTCAGACCTCTTCAGCTCTTCTCGGACTGCCTCAGACCTTCTCAGACCTTCTCGGACCGGCTCAGACCACCTCAAAGACTGCCGCAAAAGCGTCCCAGCAGGCCACAGAGAAGCAACGAACGGAAGCACATCAATTCAACATGCAGAAGGAAGGCGGTGGAAGAGTGGAGAAGTGGGTTGTTGTACTGCGTGGAATGGTCTTTCCACTGTTCTTGACTCACTTTTCCCTCCTTCAAGATCTCGTACGTCACTTTGCCACTTGGCATCATGCCAGCAGACACCAGCAGATGATCTCCTCTTTGCTGTCTGGAGCTCTCTTGTCTAGACAAGGTGCCCACCACGTGACCTCTTTTGTGCTCTTGCCACTCCTTGTTCAACAACAGACTTTCCTCTGGGTGTGATGGTGGAGCTATTTAAAGTCGAATGTGCCCCACAGTACCCCACCACAATACCACACCACAGTACCACAGTACCACAGTACCACAGTACCACAATACCACACCACAATACCACACCACAATACCACACCACAGTACCACACCACAGTACCACAATACCACACCACAGTACCACACCACAGTACCACACCACAATACCACACCACAGTACCACACCACAGTACCACAGTACCACAGTACCACAGTACCACAGTACCACAGTACCCCACTCACTTCTCCGCAGAGTGGCAGTGTGTCTTGCGGAGTCGATATCGTTTTCTGCATACACGGTGTATTCCTTGAAGCGGTGTTTCGAGGCCTTTCGCATGAACAATCTCGTCTCTGTCACTCCCTCGCTCAGGTTCTGGTGAGAGGAGTGGGGACATGGGAGGTGGAGAGATGAGAGAAGATGGGTATGAAGTAGGTGGGAGATGGAAAAGTGGGGAGGTTGAGAGTTCAAAAGGAGAGAGGTGGGGAGGTGGGAAGGTGGGGAGGTGGAGAGGTTGGAAGGTGGGGAGGTTGGGAGGTGGGGAGGTTGGGAGGTGGGGAGGTTGGGAGGTGGGGAGGTGGAGAGGTGGGGAAATGGGAAGGTGGGGAGGTGGGGAGGTGGGGAGGTGGGAAAGTGGGGAAGTGGGGAGGTGGTGTAGAGATGGGGGAATGAAGAAAGGTTTGGTCGGTGGGGAGGGGGGATCAGATATAGATGGAAGAGTTTGTGGAAGAAAGGAAAAATGAAGGTTGAATGGGAGAGTTAAAAAATGAAGAGTGGATGAGGATGAGGGTGAGGAGGAAGACGAAGACGAGGATGAAGACGAAGGTGAAGATGAAGGTGAGGATGAAGACGAGGATGAAGACGAGGATGAAGACGACGATGAAGACGAGGATGAAGACGACGATGAAGACGAGGATGAAGACGAGGATGAAGACGAGGATGAAGACGAGGATGAAGACGAGGATGAAGACGAGGATGAAGACGAGGATGAAGACGAGGATGAAAACGAAGATGAAGACAAAGACGAAGATGAACATTAATGAAGATACAGAAGAAGATAAGGATTGAAGAAAGTGAAAAAGGAGAAAGGAAGGCTAGCGAGATTACTTTTTCTATTCTTGCGTTCTACATATTACGAACAGATTGCAAATCTGATCAATCATTTTTCAAACAAATTTTCGATGCAAACTTTGATTAGTTTGAAAAATAAAATAATTATTTCCAATTTAGAAAAAAAATCTCCGAAACGATGATTTTAATTAAAGATTTGAAAGTAACTCTAAGCCTCTGAGATGGGAGCAGGCGTGAAGAGGTTGCAATGTCTGTATAGACTTGATTAAGGCATCCATGTGGCCATTACCGCTGTGTGGGAAGGTGTCTCGTATGAAGACAATAAAAGGAAACTGAAATCATATTGAAGGACAAGAGCGAGGAAGAAAAATAGGAGACACGGAGAAGCCACTTGACATAAAATGTTGCATAGAAATTGAATTTTCCTAGATGCAGGAGCATCAAAAATAAACGACTGTGCAGGCTAGGAAGGAAAAATGAAGAAAAAAAATTAAAAAAAGAAGAGAAAAATGAAAAAAAATAATAATAAAAAAAATTAAAAAAAGAGAAAAATGAAAAAAAAACAAAATTTGGAATGAGAAAATGATGGAAATCACCAAAAATGGGAGAAAAAAAGAAAGAAAAAGACCAGAATGGTAGCGATTTCAAATTGGGATTAGATTGAATATGGCAATAGAAAAAAAATTATTGAAATATAAGTGGGTAAGATATGAAACATTGGACGTATGAATCATTCAAGAAGGATAGGACAAGAATGAGGATGAAGAGGAGGAGATGAAGAGATGATGAAGGAAAGAGAGAGAGGGATGAGAAGGAGGGGGAAAGGAGAAAAAGGGATGAAGAGGAAGAAGTAAAGAGGAAGAGGGAGGAGGGAGAGGGATGAGGAAGAGGGAGGATGGAAGAGTGAAAATAAAAAAGAAGAATAATGAAGAGTGATGAGAAGTGATTTGTAAAAGTTGAAAAAAAAATGAAGATTGAAATGTTGAGAATTGAAAAGATAGGATTCAAAAGAAATGAAAAAAGAAAAAAAGAAAAAAAAACACACAGAAACGTAAAGTCGAGGGCTGGTTTAGCGGTTGATTCAAGGTGATTTCAAAAGGACCAGTGAATTTCATCTGTTTTACGGTCCATCGCAAGTCCTCCAGGAGGCGCTGAATGCACGTCTTAGGCACCACAAAGAAGGCGCCATCGCTACTAATTCGTCTAATTAAATGTTTCTTTGACTGGAAATCTCGCTTCGATCGGCGTTGCAGGCTCGTCATGAATGTGTCAAGTAGATTCTATTAAAGGTCTTAAGCCCGCCTTTCCAGCAAACAAACAACCAGCTAAAGAAAACACAAAATAGCTTAATAGATAATTCCAACGCACCATCAAACCACAACCTCATTCATTCAGGAACCCACACACTTACCACCCAGCTACGCACACCTACAAATACCCATCCACTCACCACCCATCTACCCACTACCCACCACCCATCCACCCACCACCCATCCACCCACCAACCATCCACTCACCACCCATCCACCTACTACCCAGTCACCCACCACAAGCCCACCACAAGCCCACCACAAACTCACCACAAACCCACCACAAACCCACCGCAAACCCACCAAAAACCCACCACAAACCCACCACAAACCCACCACAAACCCACCACAAACCCACCACACACCCACCACCCACCGTCACGAGAATCCAGTACTCGGCGACGACGCTGCCCTGTTTGATTGTGGTACCTCTTTCATCGATGGACCAGTACAGCGACACCAGGCCTGGCTTGGCCCGCACCACACACCGTAGCCTCACGTTCCGCTCGTTCACGGCGGCCCACGTGTCAAAACACTCTATCTTTGGTCCGTCTGTCGTGGTGGGTGGTGTCGTGTCGTATGGCATGGTGTCGTGTGGCGTGGTGTCGTGTGGCGTGGAGTCGTGTGACATGGTGGTGTGGTGGTGCGGTAGATGTTGTTGGAAGTGTGTGGTAATTGTTGTTGTTTTGGTTTGTTGTTGGTTGTAATGGTGTTGTAGTCATCACTGTGGAGAATGATGTATGTGTGCGTGAGAGGATGCCGGTGCGTTATGAAGTAAGAGTCGCTATGCAAGTGTACTTGGTAACTATTTGGGTGGGTGTGGTTGTGGGAGGTTTTGATAGTGGCTGTGAACTAGAATGGGTATGAGCTTGATCTACTGGTGCTTGTGGGGCTGGCAGCGTGTTTATGAGCTATAATGGATGGTTGAGGTTGAGTTGAGTTATTGAGGATTGTGCGAGAAACATTATAAAACAATTCTGGAAAGGAAAACGAACCAGGACGAAATAATTGTTTGAAAATAAATCTTAATTTGGGTCTGAAGAGTGTGATAATTTCCTCATTCACGTGTTACAAGCCTTCCTGGTCCCCCTCTCCCCCCGCAGCCTCTCCCATCACTCTGGCATCTAATTACAACCTCCATTGACCTCTATACATCAAACAAATTTATAACCAAAAAAAAAACAACTCCGGAGTACATGCGAGGAGAAGGACGGAGAACAAATGAACAAGTGGAAAAGGTAATTGAAACTGGATTGTGAAGGAAAAGAAAACAGAACGTTGGAAATTTAAGTGTTACAAATGGCTTTTTGCACTAACAAAAGACATTTATTACGGCGCTATACGAGGCGTTGGTAATTTGCCCGGATACGGAAGCCCGACACGTCATCGTCTGCTGATCATTTTCCGCTTTGAAGAACATTCCACTACTCCAGCGCTTCGTCATGGCGACCATTTTTCTGAGGCCCTGCGTGGCAAGCGGTGGAATGAAGTAGCAAGTGGTGGCAAGTGGTGGCTAGTGGTGGCAAGTGGTGGCTATTGGTGGCAAGTGGTGGCAAGTGGTGGCAAGTAGTGGCAAGTGGTGGCAAGTGGTGGCAAGTGGTGGCAAGTGGTGGCTAGTGGTGGCAAGTAGTGGCAAATGGTGGCAAGTGGTAGCAAGTGGTGGCAAGTGGTGGCAAGTGGTGGCAAGTAGTGGCAAGTGGTGGCAAGTGGTGGCACGTGGTGGCAAGTGGTGGCAAGTGGTGGCAAGTGGTGGCAAGTGGTGGCGATTAGTGGCATGGATGAAAAAAGAGCATTAATAAGGAAGGATTTTCTAGCTAGAGTTGAGTTGCAAGACGGTTAAAGTTGATGTGTGATTTGGGGAGAATGTCTTGAAGGTTGAAAACACTAAAAAACAACAAGACACAACTAAAGCAACCACCCCACCACACCTTGACTCCGCTGGTAGTGATCTTGCAAGAATGTTGTGTGACTGCAGAAAGGTTGTTGTGGTTGAAGAGAAGGTGCAGCACAGGCGCTGGGAAACCTCCCACTGAAGAGCAGGAGATGCTTGTCGGTCGGTCTTCCACCGTTGTTATCTCTAGCACTAGAGGCGATGGTAGCGGTGGTGGCGGTGGTGTAATGGTGTGGGATGGTGGTGATGTGGTAGTCTGATAAGGATAGCGGTGGTGGTGATGATTGGGGTGTGGCGGTGGTGGTGATGATGGTGGTATGGTGATGGTGGTGGTGGTGGTGGTGGTGGTGGTGGTGGTGGTGGTGGTGGTGGTGGTGGTGGTGGTAGTTTGGGCGGTTGATATAAAATTAATTGCATAGATGAATCGATAAATGAATGATAGCATAGCTAGTTGGGTGTTTGGATAAGATGGGAATGGATGAATTCATAGATGGGTGTTTGGATAAAGTAAAAATGGATGAGTTCATAGATAGGAAGTTAGCCATTTGGAATACACGAATGGATGGATACGCAAACAACATCAATCGATGTGTAGAGACGAATTGATGGAAAGAGTTAGCAAGATGAGATGTGTGATGAACGGATGGCTGGAAAAGGATTTTGATGGATGGATGAAAAAGTGATGGATGGATGGTTGAAGAAGTTGAATACATGGTTAAAAGAGGGGTTGGAGGGATGGTTGGAGAATGGATGAAGAATGGGAGGAAGAATTGGATAAATAGTTGGAAAAGAGTTTGAATGGATGGATGGAGCGTCGAAGGATTATTTGGATGAATGGGTGGAGGAGTAGTTGGATGGATGGATAGTGAGAAAATAAAAGAATGAAAAAAAACTAATAATGAGTAAATTGAAATTGACGCGGCAATCAATGGGGAGAGAGGTAGGCGGCGAGTGCTTGTGGTTAGAAAGAGTTGAAAGAGTTTGGGGGAGTTTGAAGGGGAGGTTATAGGGGTTTGGGGGATAATGGGGGGGTTTGGGGGATAATGGGGGGGTTTGGGGGAGGTTGGGGAGTTTGAAGGGGAGTTTGAAGGGGAGTTTGAAGGGGAGTTTGAAGGGGAGTTTGAAGGGGAGTTTGAAGGGGAGTTTGAAGGGGGGTTTGAAGGGGAGTTTGAAGGGGAGTTTGAAGGGGGGTTTGAAGGGGAGTTTGAAGGGGAGTTTGAAGGGGAGTTTGAAGGGGAGTTTGAAGGGGAGTTTGAAGGGGGGTTTGAAGGGGAGTTTGAAGGGGAGTTTGAAGGGGAGTTTGAAGGGGAGTTTGAAGGGGAGTTTGAAGGGGAGTTTGAAGGGGGGTTTGAAGGGGAGTTTGAAGGGGGGTTTGAAGGGGAGTTTGAAGGGGAGTTTGAAGGGGAGTTTGAAGGGAAGTTTGAAGGGGAGTTTGGAGGGGAGTTTGAAGGGGAGTTTGAAGGGGAGTTTGAAGGGGGGTTTGAAGGGGAGTTTGAAGGGGGGTTTGAAGGGGAGTTTGAAGGGGAGTTTGAAGGGGAGTTTGAAGGGGAGTTTGAAGGGGAGTTTGAAGGGGAGTTTGAAGGGGAGTTTGAAGGGGAGTTTGAAGGGGAGTTTGAAGGGGAGTTTGAAGGGGAGTTTGAAGGGGAGTTTGAAGGGGGGTTTGAAGGGGAGTTTGAAGGGGAGTTTGAAGGGGAGTTTGAAGGGGAGTTTGAAGGGGAGTTTGAAAGGGGAGTTTGAAGGGGAGTTTGAAGGGGAGTTTGAAGGGGAGTTTGAAAGGGGGTGAGGATGAAATAGAGAGAGTAGAGTGGAGCTAGAAGAAGAAAGAGGGAGTGAGGATGAGTTAGAGGGAGTTAGGTGCAATGAGGTGGAGTAAGAAGGAGTAAGGGGAAATAAGAAGGAGTTAGCGATAGTTAGAAGAGTTTGAGTGAGTTGTAATTAGAGTTGATGCATAGGTGGTGCAGGCTGGAGTAGGTAATTGCGAAGCCATTACGTGGCAGAGGTATGCGCTCTTTATGGACCTGCGCAAATAAAGAATAACTCAAGGTCTAAACAAACAAGCGCCCTTGTGCCTTTGAAGAGATTATAAACGGCAGGTAAGTGGCGTGGTTGTGGTTCTTGTGATTGGTGTGGTGGTTGGTGTGGTGGTGGTTCTTGTGATTGGTGTGGTTGTTGGTGTGTTGGTGGTTCTTGTGATTGGTGTGGTGGTTGGTGTGTTGGTGGTTCTTGTGATTGATGTGGTGGTGGTTAGTGTGGTGGTGGTTGGTGTGGTGGTGGTTCTTGTGATTGGTGTGGTGGTGGTTTTTGTGATTGGTGTGTTTGTGATTGCGTCGTTCGTTAGGTTAGTTGGGGTGGTTGTGGTGGTTGAAGTTGTGGTTGTGGTGGTGATTGTGGTAGTTGAGGTTGTGGTTGTAGTGGTGGTTGTGGTGGTGGTTGTGGTGGTGGTTGTAGTGGTGATTGTGGTGGTGATTGGGCTGGTGGTTGTGGTGGTTGTGTTGCGCTGACGACAAATGTTGTGCTAATGGTTTAGTTCTGGTTGGTGGTGATTGCCAATTGACTGGTTGGTTGAATGGCTGGTTGGTTGAATGACCGGTTGGTTGGTTGGTTGAATAACCAGTTGGTTGGTTGAATGGCCGGTTGGTTGGTTGATAAGCAAGTTGGTTGTTGTGAGAATTCCTGAGGTTTTTGAACATTCAAAATGTGAGGTTCTTCAAACGATCGTCTTCAGTTGTTTTTGCTTTGAATAATCTTCTCTTCCTTTATTTCTCAACACTCACACACATATTCACAACTCTTGTTGGTGAATTTTGAAACTTAACTGCAACTTCAATACTGTCCTGAATTTTTGTTGTTGCCACAAACAAAACAGCTATCAAAAACTACCACACCACACCACACCACACCACGCCACACCACACCACACCACAACACACCACACCACACCACATCACACCACACTACACCACACCACACCACACCACACCATACCACGCCACGCCACACCACACCACGCCACACCACACCACACCATACCACACCACACCACATCACACCACACCACACCACACCACACCACACCACACCATACCACGCCACGCCACACCACACCACGCCACACCACGCCACACCACACCACGCCACACCACACCACACCACACCACACCACACCACCACCCACCACGTGGGTAGTTGGGGTAGGGGTTCTTGAATCGCAGTTCGTTCTTCACGATCTTCTCAATGAAGCCACTCTCTTCGTTGTTCCGCCCCGTTATCTCCACTAACACCTTCGTGTCTTTATGTATGTGTGTGTGTGTGTGTGTGTGTGTGTGTGTGTGTGTGTGTGTGTGTGTGTGTGTGTGTGTGTGTGTGTGTGTGTGTGTGTGTGTGTGTGTGTGTGTGTGTGTGTGTGTGTGTGTGTGTGTGTGTGTGTGTGTGTGTGTGTGTGTGTGTGTGTGTGTGTGTGTGTGTGTGTGTGTGTGTGTGTGTGTGTGTGTGTGTGTGTGTGTGTGTGTGTGTGTGTGTGTGTGTGTGTGTGTGTGTGTGTGTGTGTATGTGTGTGTGTGCATGTGTGTGCATGTGCACGTATTCTAATGTTTAATTTAACAATCAATCACACACATGATTACCTTCCATTACCGTCAATATTTCGTCCATCACTCTTATTCACCCATCCTGCACCCCTTCTTCCTTCATTTCCCACCCTTCCTCCGCTCCTCCTTCTTTCCCCTTCCGCACCACCATCCTTTTCCATTTCACCCTCTTCCACTTCAATCCTCTTCCACTTCAATCCTTCTTGACTTCACCTTCCTTTCTTCCATCCCCTTCCGATCTACCCTTCCACCCACCCTTGACAGCGAGGGAGTGAGTGATTGAGGCAAGCCAGGTCAACTTGAGTCCTCTGATGTAACAGGTGTAATTGCCTGAATCCTCATGTCTCAGTCCTACCATGGAGGTGTGGAGGAGATGCTGAGTAGAAGGAAGGTCTTGAAAAAGGTGTGATGAGAAAAAAATTAAGAGATGGTAAAATGAAGGAGGTGAAGAAGAGGTGGTGGAGAGATAAAAGGTGTAGAAAATGGGGTGAGAAGAGAGACATGTGAGAAAAAAAGTATGGAAAAAATGTGAAAAGGAGGTTAAAGGGAGGTGGTAAAGGAAAAAGGTAGTATGGAGGAAGAGGGCGCGAGGGAGGTGTGGAAAAATGAGGTATGGAGGAGGAGGGTGAAATCAGTTGAAATAACTTTATTTTTTTGGAATATTTTAAATAAATTTTTCATATTAGAAAATTGTTTCAAGGCAAAAAGCTGTTGACTCTTGATGGCGAGGGTGACTTGGTAGAGAGGGGGAGTTTCGACGAAGGAGATGGAGAACCGCTTGGTGGCCAGAAAGGGTTGCTGGATGATCCCTGCGTGGTTGATGTCCGTCTGTGGAGGCAGGGAGGTGGTTGCGTGAATGTGTGTCTGTGTTTGCGTGGATGTGTGCATGTGGTTGCGTGGCTGTGTGCATATGTTTGCGAGTATGTGTGCTTATGCTTGCGTGGATGTATAAAATGGTTTCGTTTTGACGTGTTGGTAGAGCAGGGTGGTGGGCTGTTGTGAGGTGGAAACAAAGGAGGTTGCTGGAGGGTTTGGTTTCAGCACAAACATTCCATTGTGGCTCCCACTGATGACTTATTGACGCTTCTCTTCCCGCCACAATCGTTTATTTTTATGTCTCGGCTGCTCGGAAGCTTATTCGGTTGGATGGAGATGAGGTTGAAGGTAGAAGGTTGGTTGGGTGATGCTCTGGTTGATGTTTCAGTTGCATGATTAATTAACTGGCTGAGAGGCTAGTTGGTTGACTGGTTGATTGGTTGGCTGGTTGGTAGGAAGGCTTGTTGGTTGGTTGAATGGTTGGTTGGCTGGATGGTTGGATGATTGGTTGGTTGGTTGAAGGGTTGGTCGGTTGAATGGTTGGTTGGTTGAATGGTTGGTTGGTTGAATGGTTGGTTGGTTGATTGGATGATTGGTCGGTTGGTTTGTTGGTTGGAAAGCTGGCTGGTAGTAAGGTTGATAGATGATTGATTAAAAGCTCAGATCAACCTTTTCGAGGGCCTGTTTTTTGAACCAGAAGACGGGGTGGTGGAAGATACGGAAGTTGTTCGACTCGAAGTGACACTTGAGGAGTGCTGTGTCGTTCCTTTCCATCACAACCCTCTCCTCCGCACTCACCATTCTCACTCTCGGAACCTCCAACGCGTCTGCAGAAAAAAGTTCTGAAACGTTCTGAAAGGCTCTGAACGTTCTAGAAAGCTTTAAATACTTTGAAAACTCCAAACATTTTTGTAGGTTTGGGAAATGTTGGAAAGTTTGAAAAATGTTGGAGTTTGTGAAATGTTGGAGTTTGTGAAATGTTGGAGTTTGTGAAATGTTGAGAAGTTTGAGAAATGTTGGAAATTTTGAAAAATGTTGGAGTTTGTGAAATGTTGAGAAGTTTGAGAAATATTGGAAATTTTTAAAAATGTTGGAGTTTGTGAAATGTTGAGAGGTTTGAGAAATGTTTGAGTTGGATAAATGTTGGAGTTTGTGAAATGTTGGAGTTTGTGAAATGTTGAGAGGTTTGAGAAATGTTGGAAAGTTTGAGAAATGTTAGGAGGTTTGAGATGTTTCAATGGTTGTAGTAGCGAGCAGATTGATTAATGATCAGAAACGGAATGAAGGCATTACCTGATTGCTTCGAGTCATAAATATTTCCTCAAACTTCTAGTTTTTTGAATCCAAAAAGACGGATTTTATTTTAGAGCAAAAAAGTGGGTTTTATTGGGCGCTATAACATTGTTTCACTGAACAGAGATTGGTGAGATAAGATGGAGGATCAATATTGATTCGTGGAATAACAGTCTTACCGGTGGAGTGGTGCGTCAGAAGAGGTGGCAGCAGAAGAGGTGGCAGGAGGAGAGGTGGCAGAAGGAAGGGAGACAGAAGGAGAGAAGGCAGGAGGAAGGAAGGCAGGAGGAAGGAAGGCAGGAGGAAGGAAGGCAGGAGGAGAAGCATAAGGGTCCGGTGAGGTGCCTTGGAGAACCTTCGTCAATAACTTTCAATACCTCAGTTGTTTTTTGGGCCGAGAACGGCCCTTCTTTTTTGCAGTCAAATATTCAAAATAATCTTTCCACTTTAGATTCACTTTTATCGACTGCGATCAGAGAAACCAATTGCCGCTTGTCAACGGAAGACATCAGGCCGAACAACAACAAAAACAATTCTTTAAGTGTTTGCTTATTCTTGAAAAGTCAGCGCTATATGATTGTCTTTGTTAGAATCAACTTCAACCAGCTTACAAGTAGACTTTCCATTTTACTTGCATGGAACACTCCCATGGTCTCGCTTCCATCAGATTCGCTGGTTTCCAGTGTATCCTTGAAGCTCTACGGGGTTAATGCCACTATAATAATATTCGTGTTTGTATTGTATTGTGTTTTGTTGTATTGTATTGTATTGTATTGTATTGTATTATATTGTATTGTATTGTATTATTTTGTATTGTATTGTATTGTATTGTATTGTATTGTATTGTATTGTATTGTATTGTATTGTATTTTATAGTATTGTATTGTATTATATTTTATTGTATTGTATTGTATTGTATTATATTGTATTGTATTGTATTGTATTGTATTGTATGGTATTGTATTGTATTATATTGTATTGTATTGTATTGTATTGTATTGTATTGTATTGTATTGTATTGTATTGTATTGTATTGTATTGTATTGTATTGTATTATATTGTATTGTATTGTATTGTATTGTATTGTATATTTGTGGTTTTCTTCTTCGAGTCCAAAGCGGTCACATCTCCAACTGAAATTCCTTTTCAAACGAAGTTCAATCTATGGACTCTCATTAAGCAGTCGTGATCAAGTTAATGCTCTTTCGATCATGGTCAGATCATATATGGATGACCTCCTGATCGAATTAGGTATTAGTTGGAATAAATAGTGCATTGCATGACGCAACAGGCACCTCGAATTTCGTCTCTTCGATGGAGCCGAAGATTCCTCTTATACTCGTACCTCTCGTTGTGTTCCCCTGTATATATATGTAGTCGTTTGTGTGTGTGTTTGTGTGTGTGTGTGTGTGTGTGTGTGTGTGTGTGTGTGTGTGTGTGTGTGTGTGTGTGTGTGTGTGTGTTTGTGTGTGTGTGTGTTTGTGTGTGTGTGTGTGTGTGTGTGTGTGTGTGTGTGTGTGTGTGTGTGTGTGTGTGTGTGTGTGTGTGTGTGTGTGTGTGTGTGTGTGTGTGTGTGTGTGTGTGTGTGTGTGTATGTGTGTGTGTGTCTTTGTGTCTTTGTGTACATGAGTTTCTAGGTAGGTCACTTGTATGCTGGAGGAGTGGGTGCGTGAATAACCATGTGACGTCTTTGTAGGTGGCGGAGAGTGGGAGGAAGATAAAAAGATAAAAAAGAGGAGATGAGAAAGAGACAAGAGAATGATAAGAGGAGGAGATAAGAAAAAACTAAGAGAGAGATGAGTGGAAGAACGGTTTCAACTTATTGCCTTTTGAATGGAATATGCGGTGTAAGCGGCAGATTGATGCTGGCCTGCAGAGGCGCAAGAAAGGAAATGATTCAAAGGGGCTTAGGCCGCATGGATCGATGTCCCATCCATCCAATCAATTTCAATGTCGATATCACGTGACCCACAACAACCAATTATATGTCTTTTATGATCAAATCCGCTTTTAGCTTTTTGCAAGTGGGTTTTGTTTGCTTGGTGGCAAGATTAAAAGTGAAAACCGATTCAAACTCGTCGTTTTGTTTATTTTTGTTCGAGAATTGTTGTCATTTTATTTGTTTTTGTTTTTTTTATTTTGGTTTCAAATTTTTTTTGCACTCACTTCTGGAAGCACTCCTGATCCTTCCCACTTTGTCCAATCAATTGCAGCACCAGACCCTTTTCCATCTTCCACCTGTGGAACACCCCTCCCCCCCCCCCCCCTCTTGCTGCGCATTTTATTTTTTACGTTTGAACTTCAACTACCTCAGTAACATTACTGTAACCACACCAGTAACATTACTGTAACCACATCAGTAACTTTACTGTAACCACATCAGTAACATCACTGTAACCACATCAGTAACTTTACTTCAACTACCTCAGTAACATTACTTCAACTACCTCAGTAACATTACTTCAACTACCTCAGTAACATTACTGTAACCACATCAGTAACATTACTTCAACTACCTCAGTAACATTACTTCAACTACCTCAGTAACTTTACTGTAACCACATCAGTAACATTACTTCAACTACCTCAGTAACCTTACTGTAACCACATCAGTAACTTTACTGTAACTACCTCAGTAACATTACTGTAACTTCATCAGTAACTTTACTTCAACTACGTCAGTAACATCACTTCAATCATATTGGGAAGTTTATCTTAGGTGAGTTTGAAACTTCACATTTGTCACGTTGGAGGAGTTGCGACGTGAACTACATTGAAAAGTTCACGCTAGTTATGCAAGAGGTGTGCCAGTGTCACATCAGACATGTCATGTGAATCAAGCGAGAGATTGCATGCTACGTACGCAACTTTCAGTCGGTTGCGTTGTTGTTCTTACGTTCCTTACGTTGCGTTCCTCACAGCGTACCGAAGTCTCAACGCGTCATGTCGTTGACGCTGGAACAAGAGACCGACGGATCGATGTTGGGTGAAGGTGGAGAAGCAAAAAGACTGCTCCGAATAGGGACTCAAGAGTGGAAGGTCCAATGAAGTGGTGAAGGGCTGAAAAGATCATGAGGTGGTGAGGGGATGGAAAGATCATGAGGTGGTGAGGGGTACATGGTGAGGCGTATAGTGAAATAGGAAATGTTTCAGTGACGTCATCGTTGAAAGGATGTAGAAACAATTAGTTGCACCCGGACTCTATTATTTTTTAAAATGTTATTTTTTTTTAATTTTATGATTGTTTTATTAATTTTTTTTAATGTTAAAGTTTGTTTTTATTTATACATGTTGTAGTTGAGGTTTTAATGCCTTCCACAAGGCATTTAAAAAAAAAAGAAAAAAAAGAAAAAAAAAGAAAAAAAATAAAATAAAAAAAACACGACAAACAAGAAGCAGAAAAAACAAAAAAAAAACAAGGAAAAAAGGAAGAAGGAGAAGATGAAGAAAGAGAAATGAGGGAGAAAAAGAAGGAGAAAGAGAAGAAGAAGAAGAAGAAGAAGAAGAAGAAGAAGAAGAAGAAGAAGAAGAAGAAGAAGAAGAAGAAGAAGAAGAAGAAGAAGAAGAAGAAGAAGAAGAAGAAGAAGAAGAAGAAGAAGAAGAAGAAGAAGAAGAAGAAGAAGAAGAAGAAGAAGAAGAAGAAGAAGAAGAAGAAGAAGAAGAAGAAGAAGAAGAAGAAGAAGAAGAAGAAGAAGAAGAAGAAGAAGAAGAAGAAGAAGAAGAAGAAGAAGAAGAAGAAGAAGAAGAAGAAGAAGAAGAAGAAGAAGAAGAAGAAGAAGAAGAAGAAGAAGAAGAAGAAGAAGAAGAAGAAGAAGAAGAAGAAGAAGAAGAAAAAGAAGAAGAAGAAGAAGAAGAAGAAGAAGAAGAAGAAGAAGAAGAAGAAGAAGAAGAAGAAGAAGAAGAAGAAGAAGAAGAAGAAGAAGAAGAAGAAGAAGAAGAAGAAGAAGAAGAAGAAGAAGAAGAAGAAGAAGAAGAAGAAGAAGAAGAAGAAGAAGAAGAAGAAGAAGAAGAAGAAGAAGAAGAAGAAGAAGAAGAAGAAGAAGAAGAAGAAGAAGAAGAAGAAGAAGAAGAAGAAGAAGAAGAAGAAGAAGAAGAAGAAGAAGAAGAAGAAGAAGAAGAAGAAGAAGAAGAAGAAGAAGAAGAAGAAGAAGAAGAAGAAGAAGAAGAAGAAGAAGAAGAAGAAGAAGAAGAAGAAGAAGACGAAGAAGAAGAAGAAGATGGAGAAGGAACTGAAAAGAAATAAAATGTTTAGTAAAAACTTTGAAGGTGGCTTTCTAGGAGCAATAGCACAACCTTCACACGATTGATTGTTTCATCACATGGGCACCCACAAACAAAATCGGGTTAAGGAGAGTTGAATAAATGTGGAATTGATTGAGCTTTGATGACTTCAATCTGGTTTGTTCATTTTTTTTTCTTTTATTTTGCAAAAATAACCGTTGATGGAAAAATAGTTTGAATGAAAACTTCTGAAAAAGAGAAGCAGAGGAGTGGCTGGAAGTTTTTGAGATGGGACAAAAGGAGTGGTAAATTAAAATTAATGAAAAAGTGATGTGTCTTATCGGCCTGGCATCAAGTCTGCATCACAACGTCGATAAAAATGAATTATCGCACTCGCGAGCGCCCAAACACCGCCACCACCACCACTGCTGCTGCAGCTGCTTCTGCTGCTGCTGCCACTGTTGAGGCTGCTACCATTGCTATCATCACAATCTTCACAACAAGAAAAACTTTCACAACAACACGACAAAAACAAGAGCCACCACTGTTACACAATGGCTTCTCAGACGGCAAGGCGGAATGAGATGTGGTCGAGATTGTATCAAGTTAATTGACTCAAGCCAATATTACTTGTATCTCATGTGGTGTGGTGTAGTGTGGCGTGGTGTGGCGTGGTGTGGTGTGGTGTGGTGTGGTGTGGCGTGGCGTGGTTTGGTGTGGTGTGGTGTGGTGTGGTGTGTTGTGGCGTGGTTTGGTGTGGTGGGGTGTGGCGTTGTTTGGTGTGTTGCGGTTTGGTGTGGTATGGTATGATGTGGTGTGGTGTGGTGTGGTGCGGTGCGGTGCGGTGTGGTGTGGTGTGGTGTGGTGTGGTGTGGTGTGGTGTGGTGTGGTGTGGTGTGGTGTGGTTTGGTGTGGTGTGGTGTGGTGTGGTGTGGTGTGGTGTAGCGCAGTTGGGTATTGTGTGGTGTGGTGTGGTATGGTGTAGCGTTGTTTGCTGTTGTGTGGTGTGAGGTGGCTGTATTTGCTGCCTCTGATTATTCAAAATCTCACTGTTGGTATTCTAGAAACATTTTTTCCAGATTTTTCGTTCTTTCTGGATTGCTTTTCTCATAGTCTTTTTTTATAAATGTCTTTTTTACAATGAAATCTCAGGATGAGGCGAAATGATGTGGTGGCGCTTTGTTGATGAGTGAAATGAGACAGAGAATATTTAAGCTTTTAAAAATCAATAATTGAAAAACCTAATTCTTCTATTTTTTGTTAATTTGAAAAGTACGCGGAATATGGTTTAATTAATGTTTTGGCAGACTTGGGATGATTAAAAGCTTAGGAACGTCTTCTCGAAGGCTTAAGTTTTCAAGCAAAATAAAGTGTTTAATTGGTAATTTCATAGGCACTAATGAGTTCCCCTCGAGTGAGTTCGTGAACCTCGGAGTTGAAATCGAAAGAGGCTCTCATTCAACTTCATTTCGTTCGAGAAACAGAAACTGAAAAATACTCACAGCTGAAATTAAGTCTTTCGAAGCGGAGGAAGATAAGGGCGAGTAGTGGGGATTAGGAGGGAGCTCTGATCAGAGACACTTCGATCGAAGAGCAATGACACTTCGATTTCCTATCTCTTCGCAAAATATTGCTTTTGTTCAGTTTGCTTTCTAGCTTGAAGGTTTTTTTTCGCTCAAAATGGTTTTTTATTTCGATTATTATCTCCATGCTGGTTCTTCTTGTCTTTCAATTAAGGCCGGAAGTGTTTTATCCAACTTTTTGGACTTCGTCTCTGAGTGTGCTTCCATGGGAGGGGATGAAACAGGCTTCCTCAGCTGTTCAAGGGTTCTTCAAACAACACACACACACACACACACACACACACACACACACACACACACACACACACACACACACACACACACACACACACACACACACACACACACACACACACACACACACACACACACACACACACACACACACACACACACACACACACACACACACACACACACAAACACACACACACACACACACACACACACACACACACACACACACACACACACACACAAACACACACACACAGTGACACTGGTATCGGCAAAAGTATTAATAAAGAGTAGCTTGCTGCAAATCGATGCCTTAATTAATTTTGAGGGACGATAAAAAATAATTTAGTACATCTCTCGATAGCTAAACATTTATGAACGTCGTTTCAATGATGTCATGGCGCAGTAACATCAGATCCCGAGATATCGTAAGAGCAGGAGGAAAGCCTTGAAAAGGATCGGTTTGAACTGGATGGGCTTCTTGGATGGCTTTGTGGAAGTTTCATTTAGAATTTTCTTGTTTGAAAATACTCTCATAGGACGCAACGTATCGCGGTGAATGTGAGCTACAACAAGGGCACAACGTTCAAGGCACAACGTTCGAAAGTAAGAGGTTGTTTTCGGAGGTTGCAAAGGCGAAAAAGGTGTTTAAATGATGATGTTTTGTGATTGTCAAAGTTCAGAGTGAAACAGAAAAAAAATCATCTTTGATATAAAGTGAAAGAAGAAATTGAAAAAAAAACGAAGTTAGAAGCCTCACTCAATGTTCGTCGTTTTTGTTGAACCTTCTTTTTTAGTATTTTTTCTGTTTGTTGTATGTCCAATGACTGATGTATTTATGACTGCTTACATTAAGTTCTCGTAAAGTTGATTTTTCTTTAGTTTGATCGTTCGCCACGTTTTGCACAATTTCTAGCGTATTTATGGACTTGATTTAATAAAAACTCAAAAAAATTGAACTGAAAAGTTTCAAAAGGAAGCAAAACAAAAAAAATTATTTGAATATTTTTCAATTTAAAAAAAGTTTTTCAAGTTAAAAACTATTCAAGTGCACAAAATTTTTAAAATTAAGCGCTTTTCCTAAAGAGCTGAATCAACATTTAGTTTAAGTTAAAAGTAACTTGACTTGATCGCCGCTGCGTGTGTAGAGCGCTGTTTGTGGTTTAGAGTTTTGTGTAACTAAAAAGTCCGGATTTCTGTTGACTCAACTGTTTCAATTATAATCTTCTGATAGAATTATTGCAGGCCACTAGTATTTCATACTTTTTTTGGAATAATCTTGATCAAAACTTGTATTGGAAAGAAATAAAAACTGACGTCAGTGGAATTCTTGCTTTTGAATGTTTCAAGTTTTTGTTTCATGATTTAGAGAACTGAAAAAAGGTACAGATAAAACTTGCAAAACTGCAGCCAATTGTTGAATGATTTTTGTTTCATCAGTATGAAATGAAGCTTCCATGTTTTCATCATAGGGCTTACTGTAAATAAATAAAACATCTCACGTCATTTTCCATTGACGAACTAAATCTTCATGAAACTAAGAGGTTAAAATTTTTGAAACATTTTGAAAAGTCATGTTTTTCTTAAAAAATCTATTTTCAAAGAAAGAGTCCATACAGCATGGAAATTTCCTAAAATAAACCCACTCAATGACTGCGAGGTACATGCTTGTGTATGTTTGATGGAGTTCATTTGCTGTGTTTTGTGGGCTGGAATCAACTGAAATCATCAAAACAACTTCTTATCTCTTACACGCAACGATCTGGTTTCTACATTTCTGCCTATCTTATCATCATCATCATCATTCCAGGGTTCAATAGTAAAGTTTACGATAGTTTTTCAAATTTGTGTAATCAGCGCTACATAAAGGATTTGATTAGATTAGATTAGATAACAATAGCCTAAAAGACGCTTTCGGAGATTTTATGAGTCATACTAACGTTGTTGCACTATCAGATCATTTAAAAAATAATTTAAAAAATAAAAAAAATATTGACAGTATATTACACTGTATAGATGTTCGATCTAACCAACTGTTCAAAATACATGCGCTGATAAACTTGCCGACAAGTTAAAAGTCAAAACATTGCCGACACAAATTAAAATTTAAAATAATACCGATATTTGGGTTGCCGATATATGGCTTGCAATGGAAAATTTTTCGATATTTGAGTTAAAATCGAAAAAATATCCGATATTTGAGTTAAAATCGAAAAAATATCCGATATTTGAGTTGCGATCGAATGAATAACTGCATCCTTCGTGCAGTGAACTAGGCAGCTACAGCGCCTTATCTGCCTCCATTAATTGCCAGATGTTATCACCCAAACCACATCATATCTACATCACCCTCTCAATTACTTTCCTACAAGCTTTTCCAGTTTTTTGGGTGTATTTTTTCATGTTTTTGCTCATGGAGGCAATTTTATAAGAAATACATTTCACATCAAAATGCTTTCTTATCGCCGTGTTTCAATTGGTGTTCTTTGATATGTGCCTTCCAGAAAGAACCGTTGCTTGCTCTATTGTTACGACTTCAGATTAATTTTTCTTCATACGCTTGGGCTTGCAATAGTACCTAGCAATTAAACCTCCCAAGCGCCATAAAGCCACTACATTCGTCTGAATACAGGTTCCGCGCGGCATGAAGGCTTTCAATAAAACTATCAAAAACAACAATAATAATAATAATAATTATCATAAAAGTAATAATAATAAAAGTAATAATCATAAAATTAATAGAACTGGAAGCTCCTTCTTCGACTCGCCCCAGGCTGATAAGGAGGCCGATGATAAGAAGAATGTGAAATTTAATAACCACGGTTTTCTTATCAACCTAGACAACATCAGTAGCAGCATGCTCAAAAAGAATAAGAATAATAAAAATTACAACATCAAAAACAATTTTTTTTATAACAAACATACCAACGACCTTTCTCCCGTCACTCAAAGTCAATACAGCTCGTTCAGTAACAGTCTGCAACGCAACAACAACAAAAGCAACAACAACAAACTCAACATTCCTACCAACAACCTCTTTTTCAACACTTCTTATGACAACGTCCACAAAATAAAAAGCAACAGAAACATACGAGCTAACAACAACAACAACTACGACAACAACAGAGATTACAACTACACGGACTTTCAAAACTACAGCTCCAACCACCGCAACCACACCCAACGCCACTATTACACCACTAACTCCACACATAACCACTCCAACAACAACCACCACAACACCCACTCTAACAACAACAACAATAACAATCACTACAACACCCACCTCAACAACAACAGCCACTACAACACCCACTCCAACAACAACAGCAACTACAACAACTCCAACAACAGCAAGCCATTCCACACCCACCTACTGCAGCAAAACAGCTCCGACACCTCACTGCTATTCGAAGCTTCCAGGACTCCTCTGTGGAGACGATGCCTCTTCCCCTACCAATTCCCAGCCATGGAGGTCGAGGCGATGTTCCGTCTCCACTCCTACTCCTTCTCCTTCAACTGCCTCAAGACTCTTCTCATCCTTATGATCGTTCTCACTGTATGTGTCCGTGTGTGTATGTGTCCATGTTTGTGTGTGTGTGTGTGTGTGTGTGTGTGTGTCCATGGGTGTATGTGCGTGTTTGTGTGTATGTGTGTGTGTGTGTGTGTGTGTGTGTGTGTGTGTGTGTGTGTGTGTGTGTGTGTGTGTGTGTGTGTGTGTGTGTGTGTGTGTGTGTGTGTGTGTGTGTGTGTGTGTGTGTGTCCGTGTGTGTGTCCGTGTGTGTGTCCGTGTGTTTGTCCGTGTGTGTGTTCGCGTCTGTGTCCGTGTGTGTGTCCGCGTGTGTATGCTTGAAAGCTTTTCAATTATATACCCTCAAAGAACTTGCTTGAAAGCTTTCGAAGCACCCAATGTGAGGCATGCGTGGTGATGCATTAACAGGCCACTTCAAAACAATAAACACTCCAACCCTTCCTATCCTTACTTTTTCATTAACTCCCATGACCATGTCTACACCAAACAACCTTATCCTACTGCGACCCTCTTCTATGGAACACTCTTCCTCTTCACCTCACCTCCCTCACCTATCTTCTTTCATTCCGTAATGCTCTCAAAACTCATCTCTAAGCAGTTCTTAGCGATCCGTTCCTAAATCACCTTCAATTCTCTTAGCTCCTAACATCAATGCCTTCATAACTTCTTTGTTTTCTGGTTTATTGTTCCAATCCCACTTCAACCTACTTCTACCTCAACTATTTCAGTCAGCCTTCATAATCAAATAATCCTAATAATCTCCCACTACACTCCGTTTCATTACCCCGATTCCATACCAGATACTCCCACACCGGCCTATTCCAACTTATCTAGCTTCGGTTCTTAAGTTTTCATCAATTTGACTCAAATCTATCCCATATTTCGCCCTGACTCTTCGTCTTTTTTTACTTTTTTTTCTTACTATTTTCATACCATGTCTGCGCCTGTGGTTTAATGATTGGCCTATTCCGCTGTAAAGTGTGTCTGGGTGAACCCAGGTTTGAGTTCCAAAAACGGCAATCCTGAAGTACCTCGTCTTCTAGTAGCCCACAGCGATTGAAACCGTTCCTATGGAAGCGCCTTTGAACACAGTGCTAAAGGACCTACTAAAATTTTTCTGATTGGATTAGATTATCCTTTGAACCAAGTCATCTGTCACTCAACCCACCCATCGACCAATCAACCGGCTTTCCACTTATCCATCAGTCAAGCAACTCGCATAACCATTAATCAACCAAGAAAACAACCTATCAGACCATCTTATGTTTAGACCACCACCTTACCACACCACACTTCACCACACCTCAATTCACCACACCACACCACATTTTACCACATCTCACCACTACTACACTTCACACACCACCAGCTCTCGTTGGCGCTGGTGAATTTCATATTCGTGAGCCGCTTGAGCCTGGAGAACGTGTCGAACTGTTCTCTCAGCGCCTCCTTCCTTCTCGTCCTCGTCTGCATGCACACCCGCTTCATGAACCAGCGCCTTCTTAGTGTCGTCACGGTCCTCGTCCTCCTCCTCATCCTCATCTTTTCCGCCGTCTCTTTTGCCGTCGACGATACCTCGACTGCATCTCGAGACGTGCTGCCTCGCGTGTGGTTCTCCCGCTCGGAGGCTGTTTGGAGGATTTGCCACGCCACCCTGCTTCTCTATTCCTTCCTGCCTTTCCACTTCCTTCTCCCCTCCCTCTTCTCTCTCCTTCTTGCGTTCTCTCACTGCATTCTCTCTCTCTTACTGCCTTCTTCCCAAGCCACTCCTCTTCTTTCCAAACAGGTGGGTGGGAGGAAGGGTGTGGGAGGAGAGTGGGTGAAGGGTGGGAGAAAAAGAGGTTAAGTGAGGAGCGGGTGGGGAAAAAAAGGAAAGGGATGAAGGGCACAAAAATAAGATTTTATAGTAACCACCTCCCATGACACCATAGCAACCACCTCCCATGACACCATAGCAACCACCTCCCATGACATCATAGCAACCACCTCCCATGACACCATAGCAACCACCTCCCATGACACCATAGCAACCACTTCCCATGACACCATAGCAACCACCTCCCATGACACCATAGCAACCACCTCCCATGACACCATAGCAACCACCTCCCATGACACCATAGCAACCACCTCCCATGACACCATAGCAACCACTTCCCATGACACCATAGCAACCACCTCCCATGACACCATAGCAACCACCTCCCATGACACCATAGCAACCACCTCCCATGACACCATAGCAACCACCTCCCATGACACCATAGCAACCACCTCCCATGACACCATAGCAACCATCTCCCATGACATCATAGTAAGCACCTCCCATGACACCATAGCAACCACCTCCCATGACACCATAGCAACCACCTCCCATGACACCATAGCAACCACCTCCCATGACACCATAGTAACCACCTCCCATGACATCATAGCAACCACCTCCCATGACACCATAGCAACCACCTCCCATGACACCATAGCAACCATCTCCCATGACACCATAGCAACCACCTCCCATGACACCATAGCAACCACTTCCCATGACACCATAGCAACCACCTCCCATGACACCATAGCAACCACCTCCTATGAAATTATAGCAACCTTCATGGAAGATGCACCGCTTGGCAAATTTAACGCCTTATCTGCACCTTCCGCGGCCCAACGAACAGTAATGTGCTAATGATAATATAAACTAGGATGAGAGAAAGTTATAATATTGAAGTAATAATAATAGTAATAATAATAATAGTAATATTAATAACATTAATAATAATAACAGTAATAATAATAATAGTAATAATAATAATAGTAATAATAACAATAATAGTAATAATAATAATATAAGAATTATTGACGATAATCCTTATAATAACAACAAAAAACATATCAATAATGAATAAAATTAGCAATAACAACAAAACATAGCAACAAAAATAACCAACCTCCAGCACAGCACACTTCTGGAGTGACTCACTCATTACTCCCATCCATCCTCCTATTCCTCCTGCCGTGTTTTATTCATTCATTCATTCATCTATTCATTCATTCATTCATTTAATCATTCATTCATTCATTCATTCATTCATTCATTCATTCATTCATTCATTCATTCATTCATTCATTCATTCATCTATTCATTCATTCATTCATTCATTTACATTCCCTCTTTCAATCATTTTATTTTTTTATTTTTTGTTTCAAATTGAAGACTCCATTTGGCGATATTTCCCAAAGTTTAAGCTCTTTGTTGGATTTTATTTTTGGTTCAGCTATCATTTTTTAAGCTTCAAAGCAATTCATCATCATCATCCTCCTCCTCATCATCATCATCATCATCATCATCATCATCATCATCATCATCATCATCATCATCATTTTTTTTCTTATATATTTATTTTTCCCTTTTTTATGTTTTTTTAAACTTTTTCTAGTTTACTGTCCTTCTCAACACACCAACTTACACTTTTTCACAACTCTCTTTATATTTTTCATGAAACACTAGTTTTCATGAAATCAACACACACACACACACACACACACACACACACACACACACACACACACACACACACACACACACACACACATACATACACACACACACACACAAACACACACATACACACACACACACACACACACACACACACACACACACACACACACACACACACACACACACACACACATACACACACACACACACACAAACACACACATACACACACACACACACACACACACACACACACACACACACACACACACACACACACACACAAACTCACTACTTCACTCACATGTTCTATGTAAACACATTATTTTTTGTCCTTTTTGAACCCTTAGATGTTTTTTTTGAACCTTGTGAGCTCTTCATAATTGCTCAGTTCCCAGATCTTCTTTTTTTCTTTCTCTCATTCCACTTCTTTATTTATTTATTTATTTCTTTATTCATCTTTCCATTTCATATCTTTATTCCTTTTTTCCACTTCTATGTTTGTGTGTATCCATCTATCCAGCATCCATTCATCCACCCACCCATCCATTCATCCACTCATCCATCCATTCATTCACCCACCCACTCATCCGTTCATTTTCTCACTCATCCATTCATCCACCCACCTATTTATACATCCATTCATTCATTCACTCACCCATTTATCCATCCACCCACCCATCTTACCATCAACTCATCCATCCATTCACCCACCCACCCACCCATCCATTCATCCACCCACCCATTCATCCATCATTCATCCACCAATCCATTCATCCATCAACCCACCCATCTATTCATACACCAACCCACCCATCCATCCATTCATCCACCCACCTATCCATCCATTCATCTATTTAATTTTTGCATCATGGGACTAGTTCAACTGATGACTCATTAGTCAGCCTTTCAAAAGCCACTGTGACACAGCTGACGGAGAGGTGCATTATAGCAGTTTCCCCACAACTCCTCAAAACCACCACTCCACTCCCCCCCACAACTCCTCAAAACGACCACTCCACTCCCCCCCACAACTCCTCAAAACCACCACTCCACTCCCCCCCACAACTCCTCAAAACCACCACTCCACTCCCCCCCACAACTCCTCAAAACCACCACTTCACTCCCCCCCACAACTCCTCAAAACCACCACTCCACTCCCCCCCACAACTCCTCAAAACGACCACTCCACTCCCCCCCACAACTCCTCAAAACGACCACTCCACCCCCCCCCCCACAACTCCTCAAAACGACCACTCCACTCCCCCCCACAACTCCTCAAAACCACCACTCCACTCCCCCCCACAACTCCTCAAAACCACCACTCCACTCCCCCCCACAACTCCTCAAAACCACCACTTCACTCCCCCCCACAACTCCTCAAAACCACCACTCCACTCCCCCCCACAACTCCTCAAAACGACCACTCCACTCCCCCCCACAACTCCTCAAAACGACCACTCCACTCCCCCCCACAACTCCTCAAAACCACCACTCCACCCCCCCCCCCACAACTCCTCAAAACGACCACTCCACTCCCCCCACAACTCCTCAAAACGACCACTCCACTCCCCCCCCACAACTCCTCAAAACCACCACTCCACTCCCCCCCACAACTCCTCAAAACCACCACTCCACTCCCCCCCACAACTCCCCAAAACGACCACTCCACTCCCCCCCACAACTCCTCAAAACGACCACTCCACTCCCCCCACAACTCCTCAAAACGACCACTCCACTCCCCCCCACAACTCCTCAAAACCACCACTCCACTCCCCCCCCACAACTCCTCAAAACCACCACTCCACTCCCCCCCACAACTCCTCAAAACCACCACTCCACTCCCCCCCCACAACTCCTCAAAACCACCACTCCACTCCCCCCCACAACTCCTCAAAACCACCACTCCACTCCCCCCCACAACTCCTCAAAACGACCACTCCACTCCCCCCCACAACTCCTCAAAACGACCACTCCACTCCCCCCACAACTCCTCAAAACCACCACTCCACTCCCCCCCCACAACTCCTCAAAACCACCACTCCACTCCCCCCCACAACTCCTCAAAACCACCACTCCACTCCCCCCACAACTCCTCAAAACCACCACTCCACCCCCCCCACAACTCCTCAAAACGACCACTCCACTCCCCCCCACAACTCCTCAAAACGACCACTCCACTCCCCCCACAACTCCTCAAAACGACCACTCCACTCCCCCCCACAACTCCTCAAAACCACCACTCCACTCCCCCCCCACAACTCCTCAAAACCACCACTCCACTCCCCCCCACAACTCCTCAAAACCACCACTCCACTCCCCCCCCACAACTCCTCAAAACCACCACTCCACTCCCCCCCACAACTCCTCAAAACCACCACTCCACTCCCCCCCCACAACTCCTCAAAACGACCACTCCACTCCCCCCCACAACTCCTCAAAACCACCACTCCACTCCCCCCCCACAACTCCTCAAAACCACCACTCCACTCCCCCCCACAACTCCTCAAAACCACCACTCCACTCCCCCCCACAACTCCTCAAAACCACCACTCCACTCCCCCCCACAACTCCTCAAAACGACCACTCCACTCCCCCCCACAACTCCTCAAAACGACCACTCCACTCCCCCCCACAACTCCTCAAAACCACCACTCCACTGGAGCTTCGAAACCTCTGTTGTTTTTCTTCTTTTATCTTATTCACCAACGAGAACTTTCCATTATTATTCATATTCATATTATCACTATTATTATTATTATTATTATTATTATTATTATTATTATTATTATTTTATTATTATTATTTTATTATTATTATTATTATTATTATTATTATTATTATTATTATTATTATTATTATTATATTTCCATTTTCACTATTATTTTATTATTTTTTTAATGTGTTGTATCACTGTTTTCCCTTTCAACTCCTCCATCATCTTCCCACACGGCCTCCATGCCACCGCCTTCCAACATAATCCTTCCATCGTCCGGACAGCTCCAATTACTCATCATGAAACTTCACTTCATTCTTTAGCGCTTCACAAACTGTGTTTATTTTTACAACATTATTCTTCTTTTTACTATTTCTTTGTTATTTCATTATCACTGCTCAGAGCAGATAAGATATGTTGTAATTGATTTAGAGAGTGATAATTCCACGGGTGTTGGAGGCGTTTGATGGAGGCGTTTGATGGAGGTTGTTTGATGGAGGTTGTTTGAGTGCCTTCTTCTGGTAGCTCATGCATTCTTTAAAACCTCCTTTTCACACTCTCCCATTACTCTTTAAACTTTCTACACTCCTCACACCCTCCCATCACTCTTCACACCCTCCCATCATTCCTCACACCCTCCCATCACTCCTCACACCCTCCCATCACTCCTCACACCCTCCTATCACTCCTCACACCCTCCCATCACTCTTCACACCCTCCTATCATTCCTCACACCCTCCCATCATTCCTCACACCCTCCTATCACTCTTCACACCCTCCCATCATTCCTCACACCCTCCCATCATTCCTCACACCCTCCCATCACTCTTCACATTCTCCCATCATTCCTCACACCCTCCCATCACTCTCCACACCCTCCCATCACTCCTCACACCCTCCCATCACTCTTCACACCCTCCTATCATTCCTCACACCCTCCCATCATTCCTCACACCCTCCCATCACTCTTCACATTCTCCCATCATTCCTCACACCCTCCCATCATTCCTCACACCCTCCCATCACTCTTCACACCCTCCCATCATTCCTCACACCCTCCCATCACTCCTCACACCCTCCCATCACTTTCCACACCCTCCTATCACTCCTCACACCCTCCCATCACTCTTCACACCCTCCCATCATTCCTCACACCCTCCCATCATTCCTCACACCCTCCCATCACTCTTCACACCCTCCCATCACTCTTCACACCCTCCCATCACTCCTCACACCCTCCCATCACTTTCCACACCCTCCCATCATTCTTCACACCCTCCCATCATTCCTCCCATCACTTCTCAAAACTCACGCCTCTTTGCTATTTTGCAACCACCATATCACAAAGCACCATCACACCACACAATCACATCACACCACTAACCACACCACCACACCACACCAAACCACCACACTACACCACCACAACACACTACGCCACATCAAACCACACCACACCACGCCACCACAACCAGCCACACCCAGCCACACCACCACACCCAACCACACCACACCACCACACCATACCAGGTGATAGGCAACGTGCTCTTGTATGCGGCGGTGAACCTGGCGTGTGTGGTGGTGTACCGGTGGAGGGAATGTCAGGCCAGACTGCTCTTCCGTGACGTCAGCACGAGCTGCCTGCTTCAGATGACGCTAGTCGATGAAGCCGCCAAAATGGTGGTGGTGGTTGTGGGGGGGGGGGGTTGTTGTGATGATAGTGGTGGTGCTAGTGGTGGTGATAGTGGTGGTTGTGGTGGTGATAGTGGTGGTGGGTTGGTGGGAAGAAATCTTGGTAGGTTGTTATCTGAGTAATGGCGAATGAAAAAGGAAGGAAAAAAAAGAGATGGAAAAAATGGAGAAAAAGAAAAAAAGAAAAAAGGAAGATGAAGAGGAAGAGGAGAGAAAAGAGAAGGAAGGAGGGGGTGGGGGAGGAAGAAGAGAGGAATGAGAAGGAAGGAGGGGGGGGGGGAAGGAGAAAAGAGAAGGGAGTGACCCAAATTGATGAAGAGGAGTATTAAGACAAGTGATAGGCTTCGAGGCTTCGCGTTTTTTCCACCCACCCAAGAATAAATGATAAGTTCTGAAAACAACATTTGAAAATTATCAAGTGCTGTCCGTCCTCATGTCGGCCTCTTTATTCTCGTTCGTAACTTCTATTTTTTTTCTTCTTTTTGTAATTTTTAAACTCACGTAGACTTTTTATGCCCCTCGGATTCATTCTTCTTTCTTTGCTTCCAGCTGCTAATTTCTATTTTGATTCTTTGTTTTATGTTTCATTTCTTCCTTCCTCTTCGCAACACTGCAAGAACAGAAACAGCTCCAAATATTCTCAGTGATCAGGGCTGTCTTACTCCGTTCTCTCGCACATTTGCATGCTGCGAGTGATCATTTCTCCACCACAGGACACGTTGCTAGGCTACCTGGTGCCCAGACACGTTGCCATGGAGATGAGAGGGGACCTGCACTTGAGACAGCACTACCAGAAAATGTACGCCCAACAATACTCTGACGTCAGGTGGGGGGGAGGGGATTGGATGGGTGAGAGGGGGACAGGTGACGGGGGAGGGGGTTTGGATGGGTGAGAGGGGGTCAGGTGGGAAGAGAGAAAAAGGGAGGGGTGGTTGAAAAGGTGGTAGGAAGAGGAGAAAGTTTTTTTAAAAAGTAAGGGCAATTGATCGTTAGAGGCCATGTTCTTAACTTCTCAACAACACCAACACCACCATAAACACCACCATAAACACCACCATAAACACCACCATCAACGCCACCACCAACACCACCATCAACACCACCATCAACACCACCATCAACGCCACCATCAACGCCACCACCAACACCACCATCAACACCACCATCAACACCACCACCAACACCACCATCAACACCACCATCAACACCACCATCAATACCACCATCAACACCACCATCAACACCACCATCAACGCCACCATCAACACCACCATCAACTCTTGCCATAGCATCGTGATGGGTCATCTGTCGGGTCTGAGTCAGCTGACCAGCCACTGTTCGGCCTGTCATCTGACGACCTTCCTCAACGAGGTCTTTGGCAGGTTCGACCAACTTGCACAGGTGCTGCCTTGGAAACCTTTCCGGTTTATGTGTGTTTTTGTGACTGTGTGCTTTTGTGTCTGTGTACCTTTGTGTCTTTGTATCTTTGTGTCTGTATGTTTTTGTGTGTTTAGTCTGTATGTCTTTTTGTCTGTGTCTTGGCTTCAATGAAAAAAAGTATTAGCAACGCAGCTACGAGGCACTCTCAGCAAATGCATCTTTTGTTACTCCCAGGAGCTTCATTCTCCTTCAAATTCCTTTCCAGCTCTTTGGTCAGATACAAGACAGCTCACTTACAATAATCTTTGTTTCTCGCTATTAACTCTTGCAACATTAATATCGCAACATCAACATCACAGCTTCAACATCGCAACATCAACATCGCAACATCAACATCGCAGCTTCAACATCGCAACATCAACATCACAGCTCCAACATCGCAACATCAACATCACAGCTCCAACATCGCAACATCAACATCACAGCTCCAACATCGCACATCAACATCACAGCTCCAACATCGCAACATCAACATCACAGCTCCAACCTCGCAACATTGCAACAACAACACCGTTTTGTCATACTGCCATTCATTTTCTTTGCAAAGTTTCCATTTGTAAGTGGAATATTTATCGTGGGGTATGTTTTCAAAAGGTGGATCCTTCTTATTTACTAGAATAATAATAATAATAATAATAATTATTATTATTATTCTTATTATTATTATTATTATTAATTTATTATTATTACTTGTTAGGTTTCTTTTTCTTCTTTCCACCACCACCATCATCACCCACCCCCTCCCCCCTTCCTTAGGAGAACGGTTGCACACGCACACAGCTGCAGGGTGGCAGGTACGTGTGCGTGAGTGGCATGCAGCGGCCTGGAGGCAAGCACGCCAAGAGGGCCGTTGAAATGGGCCTTGATATGATCGACTTCGTCAAGTTGGTGCTGTTTTGTGTGTGTGTGTGTGTGTGTGTGTGTGTGTGTGTGTGTGTTTGTGTGTGTGTGTGTGTGTGTGTGTGTGTGTGTGTGTGTGTGTGTGTGTGTGTGTGTGTGTGTGTGTGTGTGTGTGTGTGTGTGTGTGTGTGTGTGTGTGGTGTGGTGTGTGTGTGTGTGTGTGTGTGTGTGTGGTGTGTGTGTGTGTGTGTGTGTGTGTGTGTGTGTGTGTGTGTGTGTGTGTGTGTGTGTGTGTGTGTGTGTGTGTGTGTGTGTGTGTGTGTGTGTGTGTGTGTGTGTGTGTGTGGTGTGTGGTGGTGTGAGAGGCTACCAACATCCACATGACTACACCACAACACCACACACTTCATCACTACATTACCACACCACACCAACACAAAAAAAATTTTCACCACACCACCAGCTTCCTTGCCAACTTGACGGGGGTAGCCTTGACCTTGAGAGTAGCGGTGCACTCGGGGTCGGTGGTGGGTGGGGTCGTTGGGTTCGCCAGGTGGACGTATGACGTGTGTGGAGCAGATATGGCGATGACGTCATTTCTGGAACGTTCTGGAAGGGCCGGAAGGGTGTTGGTGACGTCACGAACGTTGGTGCTATTGGAAGGGGAGTACCCGGTGGAGGAGCGGGAGCTGCAGGGAGACCAAAAAAGCTATTTCGTGGTCAACCAACACGCCAGGAAGGTGTCTTCTCTTAGCAACCGTTTTTGGAATTATTATTTTCAGTTTTTTGTTAATTCATTTTTTAATTATATTTATTCCTTTTGTATTTATTTTTTTTTTAATAATTTTTTCTCTTTCCATTTTTCGACACAACACCACAACAACAAAAACAACAACTCACCACAACAACAGCAACACCTCACCACCACAACAACAACATCTCACCACCACAACATCTCACCACATCAACAACAACATCTCACCACAACAACAACAACATCTCACCACCACAACATCTCACCACCACAACATCTCACCACAACAACAACATCCCACCACAATGCCCTCACACAGCACTACTTTCTGCCGAAGAGCACGTCAATGCAACAGGCTAGCTCCCTGCCTGCAGTGCTCGCCTCAGTGAAGTTCAACGTGCAACAGCCTTTCTCGTCCCTCCTCTCATCCTCTAATCAACCTCTTCTCTCTTCCCCCAACCAACCCCTCCTCTCGGTCAGTCCCGCTGCCAATGCTGCTGACGCTGTGTGTTGGTTGTCTGTGTTTGTTGGTTGTCTTTGTGTGTTGGTTTTCTGTGTGTGTGTGTGTGTTGGTTGTGTGTGTGTGTGTGTGTGTGTGTGTGTGTGTGTGTGTGTGTGTGTGTGTGTGTGTGTGTGTGTGTGTGTGTGTGTGTGTGTGTGTGTGTGTGTGTGTGTGTGTGTGTGTGTGTGTGTGTGTGTGTGTGTGTGTGTTTTGGTTGTTTGTGTGTATGTGTGTGTGTGCGTGTGTGTTGGTTGTCTGTGTGTTGGGGTTGATGAATTGGAGTGTGGAACTGCCACACAGAATCATGCAATCGAGGACGTCTTGGCAAGCCACAAAAGGTGAAATCTACAGCTTCTACTCCTTCTATTTCTTTTCCTTTTTGTTTCTTTCGTTTTTTTCCTTTTTTTTCTTATATTTCTTCTCTTCTTCTTTTTTCTTCTCTTTTTTTCTTATCCTATTCTCTCTTTTTTTTTCTTTTATTTCTTTTTTTTCTCAATTTCTTCCTCTTCCTCCTCTTTTTCTTTTTCTTCCATCTTTTTCTCCTTCCTTTCCTTTCTTTTTTTTCTACACATCCTCCTAAATCTCGCTATGATTCTTTCCTTTTTATTAACTGTCATTCATCTTCTTCCAACTCTATCTCACCACACCACAGCGCCACGCCACACCTCACCACGCCACATCTCACCACGCCACATCTCACCACCACCACACCCCACCACACCACACCTCACCACTCCCTTCTTCACCACATCCCATTAAATCACACTCCACTTCGCCATACCACACTACACCACACCCCATCACACCACACTCTACCTCACCCCACCCCACCACCCCCCACCTCACCACGCCACACAACACCACACTACACTACACCACCACTACGACAGAGGTACTTCAGGGTTGTGGGAGCGACAGTGCAGAGTGCTGCTGCAGCGGTTGCGAGATGGCTCGCTGAGGCAGCAGAAGAAGGGTCTCGTCAACTTCATCACTCTCGCCTTCAAGGAGCAGTCGATGGAGAGGGAGGTGGGTGGTGTGGTGTGGTGAGGTGTGGTGTGGTGTGGTGTGGTGTGATGTGATGTGATGTGGTGAGGTGTGGTGTGGTGTGGTGTGATGTGGTGTGGTGTGGTGTGGTGTGGTGTGGTGTGGTGTGGTGTGGTCTGATGTGATGTGGTGAGGATGGGAATCATAGTAACTTTGATAAAATATCAGTAACACATTAATCAAAATGAAGTGAAATTAAAGCAACCACAAACGCCACAAACGACCACAAATGACCACAAACGCCACAAACGACCACAAATGACCACAAACGCCACAACCGACCACAAATGACCACAAACGTCACAGTTTTCCCACTTGGAGGACAGAGCTTTTTCGTCGAAGCTTCTCGTATCTCTCGTCCTCCTGGTCCTCTCCATGCTCACGCACACCCTCCTCCTTGCCAGGTACCTTGCAAGCAAAATGCAAAAATCACAACGACTTACAACAACACAACAACATGCAACAACAAATACAACCACAACATGCAACAACAGCATGCAACAACAATTTGCAACAACAGCAATATGCAAAAACCATTTCGGAATTTTTTTTTTCCAAACTCCTCGTTCTAAACCATCCACACCACGTTCACACCAAGTCACGCAAGCCACACCACATCACACACGCCACACCACATCACACACGCCACACCACATCACACACGCCACACCACATCACACACGCCACACCACACCACACACGCCACACCACACAGGTCTCTCTTCCTCCTCCTCTTCTTCCTTCTCAATTTCTCCTGGCTCAGCATCTCACTCATGTTTATCCTAGGATACAAGATCAAGGTCCTTCTCCTCCTTTTTTTTTCTCTTCTCTTCATCCTCTTCTTCCTCCTCCTCTTTCTCCTTTTTCTTCTCTTCCTCCTCCTTTTCCTCTTCCTCCTCCTCCTCCCCCTCCTGCTCCTCCCCCTCCCCCTTCTTCTCCTCTACAGTGCGTGCACTCAAGGATATGGAGGTCAGTGGTGTTCCAGAAGGTCATCATCGTCTTCAGCGTTTTCCTGCACCTCGCCATGGCAGTTTCCAACACGGTTCTCATCTCTCTCCTCCGCATCTTCCACTACTCATTATTTACTCCTCAATTTCATTTTTTTCCATTTTTTCTTTTTTTTTTTCATTTATTATTTTTTTAACATTTTTTGTTTATCCCTTTTTTCCAACATTCAGTTTTGTTGCACCGGAAGTATCTTTTTCCCCTCAAAACCTACGACCAATTACAAGTCCTATGACCTCTTCTTTCCACCATCACCACCATCCTCATCTTCTTCTTCCTTCTCCTCTTCCTCCACTCTCGTGAACCTCATTTCTTTCTACCAGCCGTCCCACCTCAACTGCCCCCTTCCACAGTACATGTACCTCAACAGCCTACCCTGCTTACTGGCTCCCTTCGTCTTCACCTCCCTCTCCTCCACCTCCAAACTCGCTATCTGGCTCGCTGCTTCTCTCTCCTTCCTCGTCGTCATCGAGGTCACCAACAAGGCTTTCTTCCGCCATCCCACCTTCGGGTTCGCATGCTTTTGTTGCAATGTTGTTGTTGATGAGGTGCAGTGTTGTAAGTCGCTGTTGTCGTTGTTGCGGGTTGCCTGTTGAATGTTGATTCTGAGTGGGCAATCACTACTACAACCAACAACATCAACTATCATGGCAAGCACCATAGCAACCAGCATAGCAACCACCACCACAGCAACGAGCTGCCTAGTGACGGGCCAGGCATTCTGATGTTGCTGCACGTGGTGACGGCCCTGTACCTGTGCAGCAGGAACCTTGAGTGGCTCTCCAGACTCAAGTTCCGCTGGCAACAACGGGTGTGATGTGGTGTGGTGTGGTGTGGTGTGGTGTGGTGTGGTGTGGTGTGGTGTGGTGTGGTGTGGTGTGGTGTGTGGTGAGTTGGTGGTTAACACAAGAGTTTTGCCACTCCCTCCAACAACAACATGCACACACACAAACAAACACATACACAAAAACACACACAAACACACACACACACACACACACACACACACATACAGCTGAAACAGGATCGGCAGAAGCTGCAGCAGACGACTCAGAACTGCCAGCACCTCCTCACTACCCTCCTGCCCTCCCACCTCCTCACCCTCCTCTTCAACAACAACACCAATCCCGTTGGTGTTCCCTCTCATTCAAACTGATTATCAACCATATTAGTATCATTATTATTTTAATTATCAACCATATTAGTATTATTATTATTATAATTATCAATCATATTGGTTTTAGCATTATTATGTTTATCAACCATATTAGTATTATTTTTTTAATTTTTATCGTTGTTTTTGTTATTCTTCATTTTCTTATTTTTATTATTATGTTATTCATATTGTTATTTTTATTATTATGTTATTCATATTGTTATTTTTATTATTATGTTATTCATATTGTTATTTTTATTATTATGTTATTCATATTGTTATTTTCATTATTATTGTTATTCATATTATTATTATTATGTTTTTTTTTTTCATTACTATTATTATTATTATTAGTATTATTATTATTATTATTTTTATTATTATTATTATTTTTATTATTATTATTATTATTATTATTATTATTATTATTATTATTATTATTATGTTGTTCATGTTGTTCATATTGTTATTGTTATTATTGTTATTGTTCGTATTGTTCTTATTATTGCATCTCTTCCACCCGCCACCAGAGTACATTGGCGCAGGATTACGACTTGGTGGCGGTGGCGAGGATCACGGCGTGGCAGGAAGGGGGAGGAGGCATGGGGGAGGGGGGTGGAGTCAGGATTGTTGACATCAGGACCATTAATGACGTCATCACTTCTTTTGACAAGGTCTCCTAAAAGTTTCATCACATTCGTTTCGTTACTTTGTTTATTTTGCTTATTGCTACACCGCACACAAACACACACACACACACACACACACACACACACACACACACACACACACACACACACACAGGTGCTGGAAGGCAGTTCGAAGTTTCAGGCGGTTGTGAAAGTGAAGTCGTGGGGGGCTTCGTATCTGGTGGCTGTGGGCCTCAAGCCCAACTACAAGATACAGGTGAGGATGAGGAGAAGGAAGAGGAGGAGGAGTAGGAGGAAGAAGAGGTGAAAGAAAAAGAGGAGGAGGAAGGAGAGGAGGAGGAGGAAGAGGAGAAGTAGGAGGAGGAGGAACAGGAGGAAGAAGAGGAGGAGAAGGAAGAGGAGGAGGAAGAAAAGAAAAAGAAAAGGAAAGAAGAGATGATGATGGTGATGGTGATGATGATGATTCCACATTGACACATTCTCATTCAGAACAGCCTAGAAAGTCGTCGGTCGGGCCTGAGTGTGTTGGTGGAGTTGTTGCTGGAAATGAAGAGGGTGGGGGGAGGAGGGATGGGAGCAGGAGGGAGGACAGGCACCAAGGGAAGATATTCATTCACCGCTGGTGGGTATTCCGCACGACACAACAACAATAATTTCCACCACTGCCATAACATCACAACAAAACCACCACAACTACCACAGCATTACAACACAACCACCACAATTACCACAGCAGTACCACACAACCACAACAAAACCACCACAACTACCACAGCATTACCACACAACCACAACAATAACATGACGCAGTCATCGTCCTTTTATCTATAAAAGATAAAGACCCACAGTCTGTTGACGGTTACGGCTCCATTTCTTGCACTTTTACTATCTGCAAGCTACTTGTGGAAATGAGTTTAAACCGTTTTTTATGGTGGCTTGGAGAACATTCCTTGCTGAGCCCTTTGGCAAGCCGGTTTCCAAAAGAGTCGAAGAACAGTGGACCAATTCCTCTGCCTATCGCAACATATCTCTGACGGATTCCAGTCGTCGGAGAGGATGCGGACAGGAATGACCCTGTTTGACTTTAGTAAAGCTTCTGATAGGGTCTGGAGAACAGGTCTGCTACAAAAGATGCACCTTCTAGGTATCCTGACCCGTTTCAAGAAAGGTCTTCTTTAAGGATCAGTTATGTCCCTTCTGCTCTTTGTCATATATCTCAATGACCTTCTGACAATGCAATTTGAAGACTCAACCATCCCGAGTGCCTATGCCGATGACTCGTGCGCCTTCTACAGCAACTGAAAACCATTCTCAGGCGCTTAAAATGAACATTAACAACAACAACATCACCAACAACAAAATTAACAACAACAACAACATTAAAAGCAACAACATTAACAACAACAACATTAACAACATCACCTCACCACCACGTAGGCATCGACATAGGCAGGGTGGTTGCAGGAGTGGTGGGAGCCTCTCGACCGCAGTTCGACCTTTGGGCTGACTGCGTCAGTGTTGCCTGCAAACTCGACGCCACGTGTCCTTCGGGATTCATACAAGTCTGTGCCCCCCCTTTTCTCCTTTTTATCCTCTTTTCTTCTTTCTATCCTCTTTTCTTCCTTCCTTCAATTCTCTTGTCATTCTGCTAAACTTCCACCTCAGGCTTATTCCATATCTTATTTGGCTTTATACTTATTCCTAACATCAGCAACCATTGCCACCCCAAGACCTCCAGCGCAGTAAGAGACTGCCTGCTCAGTGTGTATGACCTGCAATGCAGGGGTGACGTGAGGTTGTCGAGACGACGACAGCAGGTCACCTATCTCCTCCTCACTCCCCACCAGAGCAGGATGTCATACCAGGGAAGGAGGGCGGAGGAGGGTGGTGCTGGAGGGGGGGGGAATGGTGTGAGACGGGAGGTGTTATTGCTGATGATGCGTAGCATGGAAGAGCAGGGAAGTTTGCAGGCGGCCTTCAATGACTCTTCCAGTGCCGCTCTTTCCAGCAAATTTGACTCCCTGCGTCGTGTCGAAGACGCCAGTGAGGCTGTCACCAGACCTGACGTCACTCTCTCCTCCCACGACAGCTCCAACCACAACAACAACTGCAACCACAACAACAGCTGTAACCACAACAACAACTGCAGCCACAACAACAGCTGTAACCACAACAACAACTGCAGCCACAACAACAGCTGTAACCACAACAACAACTACGATAACAACAACCGCAACAGTATTACTCATCACAATAACAACAGTTACAATAGCGACAACAACAACTTCCAAAACCGTTCTGTCGCAGTGAACCACGACACTGAGTCCAACGACAACAACAACAACAACAACAACAACAACAACAACAACAACAACAACAACAACAACAACAACCTCAACAACAACATCAGCCCATATTCTGTCAACACCACTGACAACAGCTACAACAGCAACCAGCACCACAACAGCAACAACCTAACAATTCCTCTCAAAGAACTCGGCTTCAAAGCAATCAACAAACTCACCGAGAGCGACTTTTCTACCACCGAATATGACAGCAACGCAGGCTCTCCGTGCAACTCCATCAGGCAGCCTTGCAACAACATTTCGCAACCTTCCAACAAACAGTCCCACAACAACACGCAACAACTCTTCAGGCCTTATGACAACTTCCTCAGGAACCCACCCGAGGTGTCTTCAATGCAACACCAAACGTCGCAAGACATTCACCCCCTCCAAGCCACCAGACATTGCTCTCTTACTACCGACCATTCTCCCACAACCTTCTCCGTCCTTTCCAAGCCATTTCAGCCCCCTCACCAACATCTATCCGCCTTTAGGCCACCCTGCAAAACCATCAAGTCTTCTGTCTCCCAACACTCCCCTTCTCAATATCCTTCTTCCCAACAAGACCCTCCTCTCCAGGACACCTCCACTCAACCTTTGAGTGCCTCCCAAAAAGCCTCTCGGGACTGCAGTGTGGCCAGCAGACTCAGCGACCTGTCAAGCGCTCTATCTCCAGACCTCCTCCCTCCTTGCGATTCCGAACCCTCGTTCGCAATTCACTCTCCTTCCCTCCAAGATTCCTCTTCCTCTCTCAACTCTTCTTCCTCTAAGCAGCACCCTCACAACGTTGTCCGCAGCAACAACAACAACTTCATCAACAACAACAACAACTCCATCAACAACAACAACAGCTTCATCAACAACAACAACTCCATCAACAACAACAACTCCATCAACAACAACAACAGCTTCATCAACAACAACAACTCCATCAACAACAACAACAACCACAGTGTTGTTGACAACACTCTCAACAAGCAACCCTTGCTTCTTGATTTCCGTACCAACAATCCCTTCATGCAGGACGGCGTGATGCATTTGAGTGACGTGGTTGATGCGGCAGACCACGCCCACCCAGCCCTTGCCACCTCACACAACACCAAGAATGCCACAAAAACCACCACAACAACTGATCCTCTTCCTAGTCACGTGGGCTTTTCCAGCAAGCAAAATGGAGCTGTGGCGAGTGCAAAAGAGAAGGTTTATGAGTACAAGGATCTGAGCACCTTTCTGAGGTCAAAGTTCAAAGGCAACTCAGAGGCGAAAAAAACGGAAGATGTTGATGGCGTAAGTTCAACGACGAATGAGAACAAAGTACCGACTGATAGGGTCAGACGAAGCTTCTTGAACAATGACCTGGCTGGTGGAAGGTTCTTGAACGGCGACGACAGCGACAGCGACTACGTGGGTAGGCCTCTGCACAGCAACCTCAAAGACCACCACCCGCTCAAGTGTCGCAGCTCGCAGCTGCCTGAGAGTGGCGGTTCGAAGGAGTGGAGGCAGGGTCGTTACCTGCTCAGCCTTAGAAGGCCCACCAAACAGGCGCTCAGAAGCCGGAGTCTCGACTGCCTCTCGGTGCTGCAGGCAGGTCTGGCTGAGTGCAGTCCCAAGCTGCTGCACCGGGTAACCAACAAGCGGAATATCTCTCACCTTCTCAGCCACCCTCGCAAGGTGCTGCGAGGCAAGGCGCTTAGAAAGGCCTTCAAGGGGGCCGTCCTCACGCACCACGCCGAGGCTCTGAGTCTCTGGTCTCTCAGCAGTGAAGTCTCCCGCTCCGATCCCGCCCTCAGCTGCGAGTCGGGTTCCGGCGTGGACTCGGAGTACGACAACTACCGCTGCGGCATGGCGAGTGACGAGGACTACTTCGTGGTAGAACCCCTTAGTGACGTTGACCTCGACGTCTTCAATGACTTCCAACACTACGAGAACTACCAGTCTCTGCTGAAGAAGGACTACGGTGAGTTGTGACTCCTCCTCCTTCCTGTTTGTCAGCTCAGCTCTTGTCTTCCAAGTAACAGTCTTCTTCAGTTTTTAGGATCTTCTGGAATGTTCCAGATCCTTTGGAATGTTCCAGGTGTTCTGGAATGTTCCAGGCGTTCTGGAATGTTCCAGGTGTTCTGGAATTTCAAAATATTCCTTCAAGAGTTTGGACGGTTTTCACTTGGTTTCTTCATTTTGTTACACGGCGTTCAGGCAGTCGAGTGAGCAAGTTTTCTGCTTCTCCACTCGATCTGATCTTTCAAGCGTATCTCATCACTTCTTTGTCATATTTATTCTCGAGACTTTTTTGTTATATTTCTCATGGACACTTTATGTAACATCAGAACGTATTGACTATTTCAAGTGTTGTGCGTGAAGCCTTGTGTTGTGTGTTCTACGTTTGAAGTGCACTTAAAATCATTTCTCCATCTTTCAATTCTCTGTAGACTTGTGCCAGAGACTCCTTGTGGTAAATAGTCGCAGTCGAACACTTTGTTACGGTTCAGAGCATTCTCCATGCAGCTCTTCAGCGCATTTAATTATTATTCATATATATATTTAATATTTAATATTTTTAAAATTTATTTTTTTTCTCTCATTGTTTGCTTGCAGTTATTTTAAAACTTAACTTTTATTTTCAAGGTGCTCTCACTTCAAGTTACACTTCCAAGTATTCATAAACTCGTGTTATATTTTTCAAAGTTTTTTTTTTAAATTATCTTTTGAAGTATCTGATATTTTGAAATATTGTTTTACCCTTAGGGTCATATTCATCCTTGTCATATGATATTGCTATTTCACATAGATCGTTGAGTTTTCTGAATTTTATTTTTGTTATAAAATTACAAAGTCCTCAATTAGTGAAACGTCGTGACCCTAATGTTATCGTTGGCTGTTCCAGAAAAAACCAGGAAGCACCCACGCGTAGCAGCATTCACTTATGGTTTATCAGTTGATATGTGCTAAGGTGAATGTTGTATAACGAGCCAATATCAGTAAAATATCGACCTATCAACCATTGTGTCAATATGAAGTCATGAAATTGTCATTATGATATGAATCACCACGAGATTAACGTAAAAGTCAGTAGGTTGATGCGGGTGTCCGAAGAAATAAACAGTTCAAAGCTCACCAAAAATCCATTACCATCAAGTCCTACCACTGCATCAAAAAGCACACAATAAAAAATCACTCCACTGCACCCCACTCCACTGCACTCAACCAATCCACACTATTCCATCCATTCAACCACACTGCCCTCTTGCACTCCACCACACCACAACACACTACACTCAATCACTCCACTACACCACCCTTCACTCCACTACACCATCTTACACTACACCCCACTACACTCAACCACTTCACCCCACCACTCCATGCAGGCCTCCTATCTGACGCAGTTGAGGATTTTGTCGCTCCAGCGGAGGTAGCTGGGACACGCCCTGACATAGCACTGTCCCCACTGACCACACTGCACATACTTCTTTGTGTCTGCGTGCACGTAGTAGAACTTGGTGGGGCTGAGAAGAGGGCTGCATGGATTCCTGTCAGCGCAGTTGTAGTCGCTGATAGAGTTGATGTCGTCGGGATCTTCCTCGACCTCGTACGTGTCTGTGAGAGAGACAGGTGCTCTGGAGACTCGCAAGCCGCGCTGTACAAATGTCTCATTAGATTGGCTGTTGCTTAGTTGCTTTCCCCATGTATTGAGGTGACCCTTTATGGGCCTGACTAGCTTCGATATTGATCAATGAAAATTGAATGGAAAAGTTAAATTGTTCACTGAATATATGTTTTGTTGATTAACATACTATATAAATGATAAACATACACACACAACCAGACAAAAACACACACATCTATACAAACACAACCAGACAAAAACACACACATCTATACAAACACAACCAGACAAAAACACACACATCTATACAAACACAACCAGACAAAAACACACACATCTATACAAACACAACCAGACAAAAACACACAACGCACTATTGTAGTTCTTCTCGGTGCACTCCTTGAAGTTCTGCGCAAAAATGACAGGCTCAAGACAGCCAGGACATTGGCAGGACGTCGAAACTGACGACGTTGAAATTAAATTCAAAACGGATACTAATAATAACAATAATAATAATGATAATATTAATAATAATGATGATGATAACAAGAGTGAACAACAATGCAACGAATGATAATACTAATGAATGTAATTTGTAAGATAAATATTCCATATACTCGCAGCTACTGACAGAACTGGAGAGAAAGCTTGAGTTTGCGCTTGGAGACCACGGTGATGTAGGCGGTGCCTGAGTCCTTGGTTGCGTAGATGTACCTGGGGTCGTTTGGCACCAGCTGCAACGAGCCATCGTACCTTACGGGGCTGGGCTGGTAGTTGTAGGCGTAATACACCATCGCTACTCCTTCTGTCGACGTGATCTGTGGTGTGGTGGATTGGTGGGGTGTGGTGAGGTGTGGTGGTGGTGTGGTGTGGTGGTGTGGTGTGGTGGTGGTGTGGTGTGGTGTGGTGTGGTGTGGTGGCGGTGTGGTGTGGTGTGGTGGTGGTGTGGTGTGATGGATTGATGTGGTGTGATGGATTGATGTGGTGTGGTGGGGGGGAATGGTGTGGTGTGGTGGTTGGGAACATAACCACAATGGTAATTATGATGACGTTTATATCGTCGGCGACAGCATTGGCAGCGAGGCTTGAAGGATGTTGGAAACCTACCTCCAGAATCTTGCACTGTGCTGTGAGTCTGTAGAAAAAGTACTTGGCCACGTCTGACAACTCAGTGCTGATGATTCCTTTGATTTCAGTGGGCACTGTGAGGATGGTGGTGAAGTTGTACACAAGTACACAAAGCACAAGGAAACAGAGACACAAATAGCCAAAGATACAAAAGCACGAAGATAAAAAGATACAGACACAGAAAATCAAATACCCAAGGATACAAAGACACAAAGATACAAAGACACAGAGACACAAGAACACATAAGCAGACACAACTCACCATTGCAAACCCTCTTTTCGATCTGTTTGACGAGGGCGTCAAAATCATCGAAAGAGCGCAGGAGACTCAAGTGAGTGCAGTCAGGGTCTGAGGCCATGGCCTTCAGCTCTCCGAAGTTGAGGTTACTGCCCACCCCCACCGCGAAGACTCTCACCCCGGTGGACAAAAGACTGGCGGCGGAGGCTACAGTACTGGAGTAGCTGTTCGACTGGCCGTCCGTCAGCACCACCACGATGTCTGGTGTGGCTGCAGTGAGTGGGAGGGAGTGTGGAGGGATTAAATGGTAAAAGTCATAGATTTCAAGTATGCTTCTATCCATTCATCCACGCATTCCATGCATCAAGCCATCCATGGTTTCCATGCATTCATTCGTCTATTAATGCATGCATGCAGCAACAGCAGCCTCCTTCTCACTCGGGCGGGCTCCCTTGGAAGCAAGGAAGGTGTTGTCCCTCATGTACTCCAGGCCCGATGCTGTGTTGGTGCCTGTGGGTGAATCGTGAACACTTGGTTGGCAAGAGTGGTGGGAGGAGTGGTGGCAGGAGTGGTGGGAGGAGTATTGGGAGATTGAAGAATGGACTAATATAGATTATAAGAAAAGGTAAGTTTCATTCGAACAACCATAACTGGTACATTGAAGTGCTATATTGAAATGGTCTGATGAGTGCGCAGTGCAGATGTGACAGCACCCACTCTGTTTGGGGTGGACCAGGCTGGCGACTTTGTTTTCGTAGCAGGCGAGAGAGGAACAGTGGTCGAAGTCGAACTGTGAAGACACACTGTCGCTGAAGACACTGCACGAAACGCGAGTGTGCAGTGCTGCGTCGGCTCCTACGTTGACGTCACGCAGAACCTTCTTTATGAAGTCCTTCACCTTGGCATAGTTGGAGGGAGTAATGCTCCCTGAGCCATCTACCAAGAAGGCTATGTCAGCCACCACCTTGCAAACTGTCGTGTATGGTGTTGCGTGTGGTGTCGTATGATGTTGCGTGTGATGTTGCGTGTGATGTTGCGTGTGATGTTGCGGGTGATGTTGAGTGTAATGTTGCGTATGATGTTGCGTGGGTTGTTGCATGTGTTGTTGCATGTGTTGGTTGTTGCGTGTGTTGTTGTCTAGAGTGTTGTGTGAGGTGTTGCATGGAATTTCAACAACGATAGAAAGCCAGCATATCAACTGCACACAGGCACTGACCGCTGGGGATCTTGAGAGAGAGGCTTATGTAGTGGAAGAGGTTTGAGTTGACGGATGTGATCCTGGTGGACCAGTAGAGACCCTGGTGGTAGAGAGCTGGTGGGATGGTGATGCCGGCGCTCTCCTTGAGGTATTGCAGATAGAGACGCATGGCTAGACCCGAGTGAAAAGGCTTGAGAAGGTCAGTCCAGGTGGTGCTGATCCAGTCCAGTCCCCACACAGCCTGCACCCGCCCCAAGACTGCAGGGCTCACCTGCTTGGTGCTGTCATACTTGCTCTCACTCAACTGCAGAAAAAAAAATTGTGGTTTAAAATATTTTAAGTTTCATCATTCTGTCATTTCACTTTAAATTTACTTATTCATCAATTACTCAACAACACATGTCCTTAATGGTCCATTCATCACAGCCTGCAGTGAGTTACATTGAAACTAAGTTATATTGGGAGAAGCAGCTTAGAAACTATCTTTTATTTAAAAACTTGAAAGGTTTCAGCCAAAGCTTTCAATAACGCTGCCCACTTGGTTTTTGGCACTCATAAATTCTCTCGTCTGACTCCTACCCTTATCTCTTTACACTGGTTGCTTGCACTCTCATGTTTAACTAAATAATAATCACTCACCTAACTACTTAGCTGACCTTTTTAAGTTGCCTTCTCGTAAAGAAACTGAGATCTTCTACTTATTCTCATTTTTTAGGCTACCTCCTAGTAGTACTTATGCTAAATCTGCACTTTCTTACTGTGATTCCTTTTGTGGAGTTTTTTCTCCAAATTTCACTTCTAGTACTCCTTTAATTTCATTTTTGAAGCCCTTAAAACTTCTCTGTTTAAACAGTTCGTAGCAGAGCGCTTTTGAACAGTGTGTACTCAGCGCTATAAAAATGATTTGATTAGATTAGATTAGTTGTACCTAGAATGCGCTCCTACAACAAGTCACAATGAGAAACCCATGGCGGAATCTCACCTGCCAGATGCCGCCATAGAAGCCGCTGCGGAAGGTAAAAGTTTCCGTGCCATCCTTGCTCTCCACGTAGGCCATTCTGCGCAGGAAGAGCTTGTCATCTTCAAAGATGCAGGTCTCCTGGATGATGGCCACCACCGCTTCTACCACGTACTTCCCCTTCTCCAGGGGCGCCAGAGTGAGGTCCACTTGACCCCTGCAGACGCCCAACAACAACAACAACCACCACACAGGCACCATCTCTTTGATTTCTCAAGTACCTCGGAAGATCGCTTTCAAACTCTGTGGTTGTGTCAAGAGTGTTTGTGGTGGGTTCAGAATTTTATTTTTATTTTGTTTTTTTAAGAGTTATTTTTGTTTTTTTAGAAAAATTTTCTGAGTTAGTTTCAAAAGTTTTTTTTGGTTTGTCATAATAATGTTTTTTTTCCTTATAACACTTTTGAAGCTATGTAGTTTTTATAGAATTTTTTTTATTCTAAAAACTGAATTTTTTTTCAAAAATTAATTTTTTTTCCGACACCAAGTTTTGCTTGTACTCAGGCCATAGTTGCTTATATACATATCTTGCCTGCCGGAAGTTGTTGACTTGTGTGCTTGTGACGTCAATGTCTCTGATTGGAAGCGGTAAACAAGGACATAAAACAACTGTCATACTTGTTTTCAAAACAATCAATATTATTTATTGTTATTTTTTAATTTATTCAAGCAAATAAGACAATCCAAAATCCTCTAGTGGTCATTTTCAATGAAATTTTACTTTTAAAGTCTGAAAGGCGCCGCATAAATGTACATTAAATTTACGCTTAAGAATTTTTTTGTTAAATAAGTTTCAATATAAACCCAATGCAAGCTCATATTATCTTCATTTTACTCTTAAATAACTTAATTATTAATTAATTAATAACTTAATTAGGAGCAAATGTTCGTCATGATTGGGTCATCACGTGTTCGCAATTTCATTTCAACTTAATTCACTCCAAAACTAACTCTCACCTATCTTTGAAGAGTTTAAACAATCAAACCATGAAAGCAAAGGTTTTCAGACTTCACTCAAATAAACAACCATTCAACCAACCAAACAGCCATTCAACCAACCAAACAACCAGACAACCATTCAAACAACCAGACAACATGCCAAATGACCAACCAGACGACTTGACAAATGACCAAGCAGACGACTTGACAAATGACCAAGCAGACGACTTGACAAATGACCAAGCAGACGACTTGACAAATGACCAAGCAGACGACTTGCAAACAACAGCTGATTGTTCATTCACCCCAAGCGAACACTGCGCCAATATTGAGCCACCTACGTCACAGCTCGTCTTGGCCTGCATTGTCTTCTGACACAATGGCCTGTCTTGTTTGCTTCTTCTTGTTTATAGACCCCCACTTCGAATTAGGACAACACGCGAAAGAATATTCATAACTTGTTGCATGTTTTATGTTGCATGTTGTGTGTTGTACGTTGCATGTTGCATGTTGCATGTTGCATGTTGTATGTTGCATGTTGTATGTTGCATGTTGTATGTTGCATGTTGCATGTTGTATTCATTTGAAACTTAAAATATCTCATGAAAATAGTTCAACTACTCCAGTAAAAGCATTAGCGACTACAATTGTCATTCGTCTGCACGCAGCTACAGCAACTAACAATAGTAAATACTTTTACAGTTTATCATAAAACACATAAGCCATGCGTTCCATCACATCCTTTCTGAAAAAAATAGAAATTTGTAATATAAAAATAAAAAAAAATTATTATTTTCAAATTGGAACTTTGTTTTTATTCGCCAGGGGGACACAACATAATAAATAACTTGTTTAAAAAATTTTCTTGGAAAGTGAGAAAAACTGTCAATTTTTCTCACTTTTCAGCTTTCCAGTAATTGAATTTCATTTCAAAATTATTTTTTTGGTTGTTTTTTGACAAAAATTATTTTTGACTTTTTTGTTTTTTTTTATTAAACTATTGATTCGGTTAAAAAATTTGAAGTTTAATAATTCGAGTCTATACTCAAGTTTGCTTTTAATTTTCATCTTTCGGATCCTTTGTGACGTCACAGTTTGTGTTAACTTGACTTTTTGGTCACTTCGACGGCTCATTAACCCTTGTACCATTCCAACCTCTCTCTAGATTCGATTCTAAAAACAATGGAACAACTAAAAAATAAAATAAAATTCAATTCTTTTTTACTTCCTTTTCCTTTTTTTCTTCAGTTTTTGAAATTTCCAACTATTGTCTGATTATTTTCCGCTAAATTCCATGAAAACGGTTATGAAGAAGTTGACTTCACTCATCTCTTCCACTTGGTTTCATCAAGCCTCAAATGGGTTTTCCCGTTATGCAAGAGTCCCAAGCGACAATAAATGCAACACACGGATGAAAAAAACATAGGTTCAAGTAGACGAGGAGAAGGAATGACCGAAGAGGTTGGGGAGAAAAATGCAGAAATATTGTCGTGCAAGAGGATTAAAACAAGCTGATTTGGAGTGGAATATGAGTGGAAAGCTGCAGAGTGATGAACTTTCGAGTATTTTTTTTATTACTTGTGTACGCTGTTCGTAACGAAGCAAAAGTGGCTGTCACAGGCACAAAAACCTCGTTCACACGAACACAAACATCGTTCACATGAACACAACTAGAGTTCACACGAACACAACCATCGTTCACACGAACACAACCATCGTTCACACAAACACAAACCTCTTTCACACAAACACAAATAGCGTTCACACAAACAAAAACCTCGTTCACACGGACACAAAGGTCGGTCACACGGCACTGCCAAAAGACACGAGGCATCAGAGAGCCCATCAAGAAGCGCCCATAAAGCTGCCTGCCAATAAAAGTGCCCTGGCTGTAAAGATTCGAGGTGCCATCGCATGCATTTCATGGAGGCACGCTTGGGTGCTTGTGGTGGTGGTGGCGTCTGTGGTGGTGTCTGTGGTGGTGTCTGTGGTGGTGTCTGTGGTGGTGTCTGTGGTGGTGTCTGTGGTGGTGTTTGTGGTGGTGTCTGTGGCGGTGTCTGTGGTGGTGTTTGTGGTGGTAGTCGACTGGATGGTGAGTGAGTGGATAGATGGTGAGTGAGTGAGTAGATGATGAATATTGGGTGGATGGTGAGTATTGGGTGGATGGTGAGTATTGGGTGGATGGTGAAGGAGTGGGTGGATGGTGAGTGAGCAAAAGCATTTTTGTTGAAAACACACACACACCTCATCCACCCTCACACGTGTCTGCCACTCAATCAGTCTCTAGGGCTCCGCTTCATCACCACCAT
>OX387256.1:1006539-1011539 GCA_947562095.1 Branchellion lobata | reverse complement strand
TGGATGTTGCAGCCACAGCGACACAAGTGGATGTTGCAGCCACAGCGACACAAGTGGATGTTGTGGCCACAGCGACACAAGTGGATGTTACAGCCACATCGACACAAGTGGATGTTGTGGCCACAGCGACACAAGTGGATGTTGTGGCCACATCGACACAAGTGGATGTTGTAGCCACAGCGACACAAACATAGATTTGCAGAGAGTTCAGACCTCGGCTTTGGAGGTGGCTGATTGGCTGCTGGTGGGTGCAGAGGTGAAATGAATCATGAGGTGTTGGCAGCTTGAAGCGAGTGGTTGAGACTGAACATTGGAAAAAAATTTAACGCCTTTCCAATTAAGTGTGGTCTGTTTGAAAGAGGCGACGGTTCTGGAAGGGTGGGTTGGTTGGAGGAGGTTCGGATGGCTGAAAACATTTCGTGCAACGTTTCAAAAAAATGAATGAAGCAATGTTGAAAGAACAAAAAAAAACGGAAGAAGGTAATTTGAATAAAAGATTTGAAAATTCAAGGGTTAAAATAAGACGAAAACAAATGATTTGAATGAAAATGAAAAAGCATAAAAAAGAAAGAAATTTGAAAGAAAGAAGAAAAAAAAAGAGAAAAAGAAAAGAAGAAGGAGGGAGAAAAAAAAGAAGAAAAGGAAAAGAAAGAAAAAAAAATAGGAAGACGAGAAAGAAGATGAAGAAGAGGAAGAAGAGAAAAAGGAAAAAGAAGAGGAGGAAGAAGAAGAGAAGGAAGAAGAAGAAGAGGAGGAAGAAGAGAAGGAAGAAGAAGAAGAGAAGGAAGAAGAAGAGAAGAAGGAAGAAAAAGAAGAGAAGAAGGAAGAAGAAGAAGAGAAGAAGGAAGAAGAAGAGAAGAAAGAAGAAGAAAAGAAGAAGGATGAAGAAGAGGCGACGGAATGAGAACATCCCCTGGTAATCCGAACATGAAGAGAGGATGATGTCTGGTGCGCAGGATTAGGCATTGTTGCTGCCGTCACGCATGAGTGCTTGGTGGAAGAGAGAGAAGAGAGAGATTGAGAAAAGAAGAGAGAGGAAAGAAGGATAAAAAGAGGTGAGAGGAGGAAATGGGGGGGAGGGGGGGGGGATCGAAAGAGTTGATGGAGAGCTCGGAGAGTTTCGTGTCCTCAAACGGTTCTGTTCAATTGAAACTTATTATTTCTATTATTTTTTCTCGTTTTTTTATTTATTTTGTTTTTTCTTCTCTCTTTTTTTTTTCTTTGCCTCTTTTTCATTTTTATTGGCGGGAAGAAGAAGAAGACAAGAAAAAGAAGAAGAAGAAGAAGAAGAAGAAGAAGAAGAAGACAAGAAAAAGAAAAAGAAGAAGAAGAAGAAAAAGAAGAAGAAGAAGAAGAAGAAAAAGAAGAAGAAGAAAAAGAAGAAGAAGAAGAAGAAGAAGAAGAGGAAAAAAAAATGAAGATGACGAAAATAAATGATGAAAAACGGGAAAAAGAAGAAAAACAGAAAAAGAAAAAATAGAAAAAGAAAAAAAGAAAAAAGGAAAAAAGAAGAGGAGGAGAAAAGGGGAGAGAGCAGAGGAAAAGAGAAGGAAAGGAGAAGGAGAGGTGAAGGAGTGAGGAGTGAAGAGAAGAAGAAAAAAGTGGGGAGTAGAGGGTGAAGGAGACCACACTGGAGGAGCGGATGAAGGAGGCCACACAGAAGGCAGCCGAGTGACGTCAGATGCTTATTCATTCTCGCTCCGTTTGAGCGCAAGTTGCTTCCTTGCAGCTGTTTTATCTAGGCTCGAGCAAAGAAAGTAACAGCAGGTCTTTGATCTTTGCTCTTTTTTATCACCCATTCTTGCCCTCTATGAATTATCGCTCATATTGTTTTGTTTTCTTTGCGTGAAAGTGTTGTTTGATTCATTTTTTGAAAATCGAAAAAAAATTTTCGAAGTCATTTTGAGACGATTTGTCGGCTGTAACTATGGAGTTGACTTTCTTTGCTTCAACGCCCCAGTTTGCCCCTTTATCCCCCACAACCACCCATCCACCCCCACAACCACCCATCCACCCCCACAACCACCCATCCACCCCCACAATCACCCATCCACCCCACAACCACCCATCCTCCCCCACAACCACCCATCCTCCTCTACAACCACCCATCCACCCCCACAACCACCCATCCACTCCCACAATCACCCATCCACCCCACAACCACCCATCCACCCCCACAATCACCCATCCACCCCCACAATCACCCATCCACCCCACAACCACCCATCCTCCCCCACAACCACCCATCCTCCTCTACAACCACCCATCCACCCCCACAACCACCCATCCACTCCCACAATCACCCATCCACCCCACAACCACCCATCCACCCCCACAATCACCCATCCACCCCCACAACCACCCATCCACCCCCACAACCACCCATCCTCCTCTACAACCACCCATCCACCCCCACAACCACCCATCCACTCCCACAATCACCCATCCACCCCACAACCACCCATCCACCCCCACAATCACCCATCCACCCCCACAACCACCCATCCACCCCCACAACCACCCATCCTCCTCTACAACCACCCATCCTCCTCCACAACCACCCATCCACTCTCACAACCACCCATCCACCCCACAACCACCCATCCACCCCCACAACCATTCATGCTTCATAGTGTGGTGTCATTTTGAGTTCAGGAATGTTCCAGTCCACCAGCCCACTGCCCAAAGAGCCCACTCCGAAATACAAAGCTTGCAAGAGCTGAACCAATGAGCTGAGAAGGGGTCCACAGTTCCCTTTGAAGGACTCATGGAAACAAAAGTGAAAGCAACAAAAAACCACAAACGTTCAAAATCTTTTCGACCGAACAAAACTTTTCGACCGAACAAATCTTTTCGACCGAACAATTTCTTCAGCACGAAGCACCCTACACTTGTTTGCAAGAATCCATAAAAGGATTCTACGTGAGTTTCTACGTAAGTTCCTACGTGAGTTTCTACGTAAGTTCCTACGTGAGTTTCTACGTAAGTTCCCACGTGAGTTTTTACGTAATTTTCTATGTAAGTTTCTGTGGCTTCGAAACTCTACGGGGTTAATGCCACTATATTAATTTTCGTATTTGTATTGTATTGTATTGTATTGTATTGTATTGTATTGTATTGTATTGTATTGTATTGTATTGTATTGTATTTTATTGTATTGTATTGTATTGTATTGTATTGTATTGTATTGTATTGTATTGTATTGTATTGTATTGTATTGTATTGTATTGTATTGTATTGTATTGTATTGTATTGTATTGTATTGTATTGTATTGTATTGTATTGTATTGTATTGTATTTTATTGTATTTCCATGTAAGTTTTCACGTAAGGCACGTGCAGGCGGCTGTTTGCGTGGAGGTGGCGTGATGGACGCATCGTGTCTGCTGCTTACGAGGTGGGAATGGGTCTTTTGCACTCGCCAGACTGCACTCCTTCCTGTTGGAGCCATTTGTTCATATATCCGTTCATCCATCCGTCTATCCATCCGTTTATCCATCCGTTTATCCATCCGTTTATCCATCCGTTCATCCATCCGTTTATCCATCCATCTATCAATCCTTCTATCAATCCTTTTATCAATCCTTCTATCAATTCTTCTATCAATCCTTCTATCAATCCTTCTATCAATCCTTCTATCAATCTTTTTATCCATCCATCTATCAATCCTTCTTTCAATCCTTCTATCAATCCTTTTATTCAATCAGCTAGCCATCCACCATTCATTCATTCATTCATTCATTCATTCAGTGCTGCATCCATTCATACATTCAATCGGCAAGATATGCATTCATCCATAATTTCATCTATTCCTCAATCGATCCATGCACGCATGCATTCATGCATAAATGACCAAGACGGATGTTGTCATGGTTACGAATGAGTGGCCAATATGATCAAAACAAAAACAATAAAAATAAAAATAATAATAATAATAATAAATAATAATTTAAAGAAATAAATAAATAAATAAAATAATAATAATAATAATAATAATAATAATAATAATAATAATAATAATAATAATAATAATAATAATAATAATAATAATAATAATAATAATAATAATATTAATATAATTAATAATAATAATAATAATAATAATAAAATTAATAATAATAATAATAATAATAATAATAATAATAATAATAATAATAATAATAATAATAATGATAATAATAATAATAATAATAATAATAATAATAATAATAAGAAAAAAAAAAAAAAATAATAATAATAATAATAAGAATAATAATAATAATAATAATAATAATAATAATAATAATAATAATAATAATAATAATAATAATAATAATAATAATAATAATAATAATAATAATAATAATAATAATAATAATAATAATAATAATAATAATAATAATAATAATAATAATAATAATAATAATAATAATAATAATAATAATAATAATAATAATAATAATAATAATAATAATAATAATAATAATAATAATAATGCGCTTGAAACATGAAATTAGGGCTCACTTTTGAATAATTAACTCAAATCAACAAAAAACTTCGTTTGTTTGTGAAGAAAACTCGGAGCTGAAAAAGTGGCCGAGCACAAAATATAACGGAAAAAAACAAATAAATAATAACAACAACAAAAATAAGAATGAGGATAAAAATAATAATAATAATAACAATAAAAATAATAACCACTCAGGCGCTAGTTCTCTGTCTTGGTGCTTTCCTAATTAAATTTATCACTATTATTATTTTTATTATTTTTATTTTTATTATTATCACCGACAACAACAACAAAAACAAGCAGACAGTTGGTTGTCTCTCTTGGAAAGCTTGTGCGAGTCCTCTTGTTGCTGCAACCCTCCTCCATCCATCCTTCATCCATCCTTCCATCCTTCTATCCTTCATCCATCTTTTCATTCTTCCATCCTTCTATCCTTCATCCATCCTTCCGTTCTTCCATCCATTCTTCCATCCATCCTTCCATCCTTACATCTTTCATCCATCCTTCCATCT
>OX387256.1:986539-994039 GCA_947562095.1 Branchellion lobata | reverse complement strand
TCTATCACCACCAACAAGATTGTTCTCTTCTTCACCACAACCATCACTACTACAACTACCACCACTACCACTACCACTATCACAACCACCTCCACCACATGTACTACCACCACCACAATCAGCAGCAGCAGCACAGTCATCATCCTTGTAGCAAGACGACTCTTGGTGTTTATTGAGGTAGGCCTTGAGCGCGAAAGACTTGTGGCAGCGCTTGCAAGAGTGCGCCTTCAGTGACGAGTGCGTCTGCATGTGCGCCCTCAGGTTCGAGCGGTCGGCGAAAGCCTTGCCGCAGTGTGCGCATCCAAATGGCTTCTCTCCCGTATGAGATCTGTGTGTGTGTGTGAGTGAGTGTGTGTGTGTGTGTGTGTGTGTGTGTGTGTGTGTGTGTGTGTGTGTGTGTGTGTGTGTGTGTGTGTGTGTGTGTGTGTGTGTGTGTGTGTGTGTGTGTGTGTGTGTGTGTGTGTGTGTGTGTGTGTGTGTGTGAGTGTGTGTGTGTGTGTGTGTGTGTGCGTGCGTGCGTGCATGCGTGCGTGCTCACCTGAGATGTCCCTGCAGTAGCCATGGTCTGGAAAAGGCCTTGTGGCACACGGAGCACTGGTACTTGAGGTCGTGAGTCAGCAGGTGCATTGACAGGGCAGGCATGCTAACGTACACCTTGCCGCAGTGCTGACACTTTTTCGCTTGCTGGCTGTCCAGGCTGCGGTGTGTTTGCTTGTGTCTGGAGAGGTTGGAGGAGGTGGCGTAGTGTTTGCCGCATTCGCCACACCTGTAGCGTGGTCGCTGTTCTGGCGTGGTAGCTCTAGCGGAGCTGCTGGTGAGGGAAGTGGTGGTGGTGGAAATGGTGGTGGAGGTGAGAAGAGGGTTGGAGAAGTTGAAGTAGTTGTGGCCTGGCTGCTTGTGGAACGAATCGAAAAACAAGGAGCTTTCTCGACCTTTTGTGTGGCTAGATAGGCTGGTGTGGCTGATGTGGCTGGAGTTGTTGCTGTGGCTAGAGTGGCTAGTGTAGTCTTTGTGGTTGCCACTGTGACCACGGCGTTTGGAGCGGCCGTCGCTGACGAAGAAGGCGTCGTAAGTGTATCCCACTGTGACTCCCTCCTGGAACGAATTGCTGCGCCTACTTTGTGGCTTTCTAGGGCTGCTGTGGCTGTTGTGGCTGCTGTGGTTGCTGTGGCTGTTGTGGCTGCTGTGGTTGCTGTGGCTGCTGTGGCCACTGAGGCCGCTGTGATTGGTGTGGCCGCTGTGGTTGCTAAGGTTGCTGAGGTTTGTAGGGTTGTTGGAGTGATTGTGGTTTTTATAGGACTGGTTGATAGGGGTTTGCTTACTAAGGGGTTGATTGTTACTGGTGTCGCTGTTGAAAGGTTGGTTGTTAAGGGGATGGTTGTTAAGGGGATGGTTGTTAAGGGGATGGTTGTTAAGGGGATGATTGTTAAGAGGAGGGTTGTTAAGTGAATGGTTGTTAAGTAAATGGTTGTTAAGTGGATCTATGTGGAGGGAAAGATTGTCGCAGCTCTTATGACTGGAGGAAAATTTGTCATTATGTGCTTCTTTGTTCTTTGTGATGTTGATTTTGCTATTGCTGTTGCTGTTACTGTTGTTGATGTTGTCGTTGTTGATGTCGTGGTTGTTGCTTTTGATGTTGTTAGTGTTAGTGTCGATATTGTTAATGAGTTTGTTGGTTATTTCTTTGTTTCTGTTGTCGTTCATGTTTTCTGTGGTAAGAACATTGTGGTTATTGACGTTGTTGTGGTTGTTGTTGACGTTGTGGATGTTGTGGTTGTTGTGGTTGTTGTGATTGTTGGGGTTGTTGTGGTTGGTGTTGTTGCACATTTTAAAAGCTTCATTGGTGCTGTCGTTAAACACTTTGCTACTAATTTTGTTGTTGTTTATCATGTTGTTGTTGTGGCATTTTCCCAGAATTTTTTTATCATTGTTGTTATGGGCGTTGCTACCGTTGTTATTGTTATGGTTATTGTTGTTGTTGCTGTCCTGGTTGTGGTTGATTGTAGGGTCATTGTTGTTGGCATGCAGCAAGTTGTAGTGTTGGAAAGAGTTGGTGAGCAGTTGCTGTGAAGAGGTGAGGCGTTGGTTGTTGTTCTGGTGATTTGTTGAGTGTAGTTTAGACAGATTGTTGATGGAAAAGTTTGTGAACACGTGACTTTGCGGAGCACTGTGGTTGGTTGGTTGATATTCTGCTCGAAGCTCTGCTTGATGATGTTGCGTGTGAGAGATGTTGCTGTTGTTGTAGTTGTTGTTGAGATTGTTGTTGTTGTTGTTGAGATCGTTGTTTTTGTTGAGATTGTTGTTGTTGTTGTTAATACTGTTGTATTTTTCGTGCTGGTGGTGGTTTTCAACTTTTTCTGATGTATGTTTTTTATTGTACTTGCTGTTGTACAATTGCTGGTAGTAGTTGTAATAATTGTTGTTGTTTCTGTTGTTGTTGTTGATGTTGTATGTGTTGTTGTTGTTGTTTTTGTTATTGTTGTATGTGTTGTTGTTGTTATTGTTGTATTTGTTGTTATTTTTTGAAGTGTAAAACTCCAGTTTGAGTTTTTTAGTTAGTGGTTCCCTTGAAAAATTGTGGTTGTTTCTGAGTAGGCTTGGACTGGTGTTTGTGTGGCTGTTGTTGTTGTTGTTGTTGCTGTGGTTGCTATTGTTGTTGTTGCTGTGGTTGCTGTTGTTGTTGTTGTTGTTGCTGTGGTTGCTGTTGTTGTTGTTGTTGTTGTTAGTGGTGTAGCTTTTGTTTTTATAGTCATCGCATAAAGGTCCATAGAAGTCTTGTTCGCTTTTTTCGATTTTTTTGTGTTTAAACTGGTAGTTGTAGCTGTTTTGGTTGTTGTTGTTGTTGATGTTGTAGTTTTTTGGAGATTTTAATTTATTATTATTATTGTTGTTGTTGTTTTTGTTGTTTCTTTTGTTGTAGTTTTGTTTATTGTAGTTGTTTCGGTTGTCCGAACTATTAATAAATTTGAGTTCTAAATTTAGCTTGATGAGATGACTGTTATGATCGGGGGTGATGTTGTTGTTGTTGTTGATGTTGTTTTTGTTGTTGTTGTTGCTGTTGTTGTTGTTGTTGTTGTTGTTGTTGTTGTTGTTGTTGTTGTTGTTGTTGTTGTTGTTGTTGTTGTTGTTGTTGTTGTTGTTGTTGTTGTTGTTGTTGTTGTTGTTGTTGTTGTTGTCATGCCCCTTTTTGAAGTTGTTTTTTTCTGCTGGAGAGCTGGGGCTGGGGAAGGCAACATTTCTCACAGCCGCCATTTTGTATGCTTCTTTGTGATCTTTGTTGAGGAAGGGGGCGAAAAAGGAGAAAGGAGGGGAAGAAGGTTGAGAGGGAGGAGTCGGGAGTGAATGTCGCATGGAGTGGTGGAGGGGGGGTGTGGAGGGATGAAGGGGAGGGAGGAGGTGGAGGGGAGGAAAGAGAGGATACGGTTTTTGAACGAACAAACTACTTTCGGGTGTTTTCATGCTGTTTTTAGTTTGACCGACCGGAAAGAAATATGGCGCAAGCGGAAAAAGGTGTTGCCATGAATGGAAAGCAAACAGGGGCGAAAGCAGGAACTGGCAGTCTGTGATAAGAAAAAAACTTTTGATGAGAAAACAACAATTCATTCGTGATTTTTTCAAGATATTCATATTTAACAAATATCTTTTGTAAATATAATAATGACACGTTTAAAGTATAATACTGACACGTTTAAAGTATAATACTGACACGTTTAAGAGTATTTGAGTATTCTCTAAAATATTCGCAAACGAAGCCTCGAATGTAAGTTCATCAAAAACTTAGGTTTCAGTTCAGAGTGCAGGAGTGACCAACCCGTCATGGGTGCTCCCATTTTCCACGCCTCGTGTCTCCAGGCGCTTGGACACTGGTCGGGCAGTGGTTTTTCGGCATGCTTCCCAGCTGTGCCACTGATTATCTTCTCTTCTACCTCACTGTCACACCTCACCTCCCTAGCACACCCTACCCCCCTGTTACACCCCACCCCCATAGCACACCCCACCCCCCTATCACACCCCACCCCCCTGTCACACCCCACCCCCCTATCACACCCCACCTTCTTCACGTCCTCTTCATCAACCTCCTTTTTCCCATCTCCCTCATCTTCCTCATCTTTCCCATCTTTATCGTTTTCTTCATTCTTTGTAATCTTTCCACCATGGGGAGGCTTGAGCTTGGGGTGAGTAGTAAGATTTTTATCTCCAAGATCGCTCCTACTCCCACCATTGCCTCCCTCATTGCCTTCATTCTTTATCTTTTTGTTATCAACTTGAACTTTCTTATCATTGTTTTTCCTTCTTTTATCTTCATGATTTCCATCACTGCTCGCATCTTCATTATAGCGCTTTCCTTTTAAGCTATTGCTTTCACTTCTTCCGTCGTTTCTTCTTTCGTTGTCACACTTGGGTTCAATCTCTCTCGGGGGAGACCATATATTATTGTTCTTTGTAGGCGATGATGATGATGATGGTGGTGATGATGATGATGATGGTGATGATGATGATGATGATGATGGTGGTGATGATGATGATGATGATGATGATGATGATGATGATGTTGATGGTGGTGATGATGATGATGATGATGATGATGATGATGATGATGATGAGGATGGTAATGATGATGATGATAATGATGATGATGATGATGATGATGATGATGATGATGATGATGATGGTGGTGATGATGATGATGATGGTGATGATGATGATGATGATGATGGTGGTGATGATGATGATGATGGTGATGATGATGAAAATGCAAAAGAAGATAGGGAAAAGGATGAAAAGGGAGATGAAGAAGAGGATGACAAGGAGTAGGACAAGGAGGATGACAAGGAGGATGACAAGGAGTAGGACAAGGAGGATGACAAGGAGGATGACAAGGAGTAGGACAAGGAGGATGACAAGGAGTAGGACAAGGAGGATGGGGAAGTGATTGAACTTGTTGAAAGTGGTGATTCTTCCTTTTGTCGCATGTTCTCACCACCATTCACCTTTATGACATCATCATCACCACCACCATTCACCTTTATGACATCATCATCATCACCACCATTCACCTTTATGACATCATCATCACCACCACCATTCACCTTTATGACATCATCATCACCACCACCATTCACCTTTATGACATCATCATCACCACCACCATTCACCTTTATGACATCATCATCACCACCACCATTCACCTTTATGACATCATCATCACCACCACCACCATTCACCTCTATGACATCATCATCACCACCACCACTCACCTTTATGACATCATCATCACTATCACCATTCACCTTTATGACATCATCACCACCACCACCACCATTCACCTCTATGACATCATCATCACTACCACCATTCACCTTTATGACATCATCCCGAATGTCATTGACAACATTTACATCATCATCAGCCTTATCATCGTCATCATAGGTTTTTTCCAACTTGGCAAATCTATTGTTTTTGTCAACATTCCTTATTCCTTCACTTCCTCCCCCGAACTTCAACTTGAAAACTTCTTCTTCTTCTGCATCATCATCATCATCCTCATCTTCTTCTTCTTCTTCTTCTTCTTCTTCTTCTTCTTCTTCTTCTTCTTCTTCTTCTCCTTCTTCTTCTTCTTCTTTTTCTTCTTCTTCTTCTTCTTCTTCTTCTTCTTCTTCTTCTTCTTCTTCTTCTTCTTCTTCTTCTTCTTCTTCTTCTTCTTCTTTTTCTTCTTTTTCTTCTTTTTCGTTTTCATTTTTTTCAATTTCTGTATTCTTATTTTTTGTTGTATTGTTTTCTTTTTCTACCTTTTCCATTTTGTCGTCTTTTTTTTCTTCTCTTTTTTCATTTTTTCCTTCTTTTTTCCTTTCATCATCAGCTTCTTCTTCTCTTTCTTTTTCTTCTTCTTCTTCCTCATCTTCTTCTTCTTCTTTTTCTTCTTCTTCTTCTTCTTCTTTTTCTTCTTCTTCTTCTTCTTCTTCTTCTTCTTCTTCTTCTTCTTCTTTTTCTTCTTCTTCTTCTTCTTCTCCTTCTTCTTCTTCTTCTTCTTCTCCTTCTTCTTCTTCCTCTTCTTCTTCCTCTTCTTTTTCTTCTTCTTCTTTTTTGTCTTCTTCTTTTTCGTCTACCTCTTTTTTTCCATTCAACTCGTGCTTATCGAGAAGACACTCAACAACGTCACAAGCACCACAATCATTACCACCCAATTGTGACGTCATGCACTGCTTCCTAAGCGACAAAGTGTCGTTGTGTTGCCATGGCAATAAACAATTGTGTTGTTGTGAACGTTTTTGTTGATGTTGATGTTGTTGTTGATGTTGATGTTGATGTTGTTGTTGATGTTGTTGTTGATGTTGATGTTGATGTTGATGTTGTTGTTGATGTTGATGTTGATGTTGTTGTTGATGTTGATGATGATGCTGAAAAAATAAGCTAAAATTTGTTGTGTGATCCTGACGTTGTTGATGCTTCTTGTTTGTGTTATGACTGGTGTTGTTGTTCAAGTTATTGTTGTAGTTATTGTTGTTAAAGTTGGTGTTGTTGTTGGTGTTGTTTGATAGAGGCTTGTGGAATTTGGTGCTGTTGTTGTGTGTGGTCAACATTTCGAGTTGTATTGACTTTGTGCTTCAACTGGTTCAGCCTGAGGTCTTGGTAGGACAACGTTGAACGATAAGTGGCTTCTTGCCACGAACGAACGACAGTGTTCGATTCGTGTGTTGCTCCTTATATACTCCTCACCGCCCCTCCGCGACACCACTCCTTCCAGCTCTCCTCACTCGGTGCAGCTGACGTGCACGTGATGACGTGGATATGATGACGTGGATATGATGACGTGGATATGATGACGTGGATATGATGACGTGAATATGATGACGTGGATATGATGACGTGAATATGATGACGTGACTATGATGACGTGAATATGATGACATGACTATGATGACGTGACAATGATGACGTAGACATGATGACGTAAAAGAGTCCAGTTTCAGAGCATTTGCGCTTTTCAATTTTTCACTTTAAATTTTTTTAGTTTCTTTTCGTTCAATAAATTCCCACACCTTTCAACAAGTCATGTCTTCAGAGGCGAGCACCAATCAGCGATCAGTACGTCTTATGACTCCGCCCTTTAATTTGTCAATCAAACGCAACCAAGCAAGGCTGTCGGTTGTTGCTGCTTTTATATGAATGAATGAGACCCATGTAAGGATGAAAAAAATAATAAAAACAAAAAATTAAAAAAAATAATAAATAATAAAAACAAAAAATAATAAAAGATGAATGAAAAGAGAAAAATGAAATGGTGGTGGGAGATGAGCTCTCGAAGAATGAAATTCATGAATGTGAGATGAGTCACAATGAAGAAGGCTCCGTGAAAAATGGTTGTTGAGTTGTGTATGAAGTCTCCTCATCTCTCCCTTCGCACCAGCATAACTAGCATCATCATCATCATCATCATCATCATCAACATCATCATCATCATCATCATCATCATCATCATCATCATCATCATCATCATCA
>OX387256.1:974039-981539 GCA_947562095.1 Branchellion lobata | reverse complement strand
TATTATTTTTATTATTATCATTATTATTAATATTATTATTATTACACATACTTTCATTATTATTTATTATTATTTTTTAATTATGTTTTTTCATAAATTTTTTTTCTTTGCTGTTTTTATTCAATGATATTCGATATTATGTTTCATCCTCTCTTTATCGCTTCAATTTTTGTTATTATTTTTTCTTTGTTTATTATTTTCTTTTTCTTTGTTTATTTTTTATTTTTTTCTTTGTTTGTTATTTGTTTCTTCATTTTTCTAATATCTTTTCTTTTTTCTCATTCTCTTCCTCCTATTCTTTTTCTTCTTTCTCATTCTCTTCCTTCTCTTCCTTCTCTCCTTTTTCTTTTTTCTCTTTCTCATCCCTCTCCTCCTCGTCTTACTTCTCCTTTTCCTCTTCCTCCTCCTTCTCTTCCCTTTCCTCATTCTCTTCCTTCTTCTTTTCGTCCTCCTCCTCTTTTTCCTCTTCCTCCTTCTTCTTCTATTTTTTCACTTTTTTTTCTTCTTCTCTTCCTCTGCCTCCTCCTCCTCCTCCTCCTCCTCCTCCTCCTCCTCCTCCTCTTCCTCCTCTTCCTCCTCTTCCTCCTCTTCCTCCTCCTCTTCCTCCTCCTCCTCCTCCTCCTCCTCCTCCTCCTCCTCCTCCTCCTCCTCCTCCTCCTCCTCCTCCTCCTCCTCCTCCTCCTCCTCCTCCTCCTCCTCCTCCTCCTCCTCCTCCTCCTCCTCCTCCTCCTCCTCCTCCTCCTCCTCCTCCTCCTCCTCCTCCTCCTCCTCCTCCTCCTCCTCCTCCTCCTCCTCCTCCTCCTCCTCCTCCTCCTCCTCCTCCTCCTCCTCCTCCTCCTCCTCCTCCTCCTCCTCCTCCTCCTCCTCCTCCTCCTCCTCCTCCTCCTCCTCCTCCTCCTCCTCCTCCTCCTCCTCCTCCTCCTCCTCCTCCTCCTCCTCCTCCTCCTCCTCCTCCTCCTCCTCCTCCTCCTCCTCCTCCTCCTCCTCCTCCTCCTCCTCCTCCTCCTCCTCCTCCTCCTCCTCCTCCTCCTCCTCCTCCTCCTCCTCCTCCTCCTCCTCCTCCTCCTCCTCCTCCTCCTCCTCCTCCTCCTCCTCCTCCTCCTCCTCCTCCTCCTCCTCCTCCTCCTCCTCCTCCTCCTCCTCCTCCTCCTCCTCCTCCTCCTCCTCCTCCTCCTCCTCCTCCTCCTCCTCCTCCTCCTCCTCCTCCTCCTCCTCCTCCTCCTCCTCCTCCTCCTCCTCCTCCTCCTCTTCCTCCTCCTCCTCCTCCTTCTTCTTCTCTTCCTCGTCTTCCTCCTCTTCATTTTCCTCCTTCTCTTCCTCCTCCTCTTTTTTTTCTTCATTTTATTCCCTCCCTCTGTTTATCTTATTTAGTTTCTTTTTTCTTTCTCCTTTTCTTCCTCTCTTTTTCTTCCTTTTTTTTCTTTTTTGTTCCTGTTTTTTTCTTCTTTCCTTCCTTTTTTCCTCTTCCCTCTGTTCTACTTTTTTTTCCTCCTTCTTCTCCTCTTCCTTCTCTTTCTTTTTTTCATTTTTTTTTATTGAATTTATATTTTTCTTTTCAGTTTTGAAATGCAAAATTCATCCTCTCTTTTTTTTGTTTTATTCTCGTTTTTCTTCTTTTCCTGTTTTTTCTTCTTCTTTTTCTTCTTCTTTTTCTTATTCTTTTTTAATTTTTTTTTTTGGATTTTGGGCATTTTTTCAAATATTAGGAATTATCATCAAATAAAGGTTGATAAAGCTTTAATTATTTATCTTGTTCCTCCCCCCCTTCCCTCCACCTCCTCTCTCCCTTCCCTCCACCTTCTCCCCCCCTTCCCTCCACCTCCTCTCTCCCTTCCCTCCACCTTTTCTCCCCCTTCCCTCCACCTCCTCTCTCCCTTCCCTCCACCTTCTCCCCCCCTTCCCTCCACCTCCTCTCTCCCTTCCCTCCACCTTTTCTCCCCCTTCCCTCCACCTCCTCTCTCCCTTCCCTCCACCTCTTTTTCACCTCCTCTCCACTTTTTCCCACCTCCTCTTTTTCACTTTCTTCTTTCCACCTCCTCTCTTCCACTCCCCTCTTTTCCACCCCCTCTTTTCCACCTCCTCTTTCCCACCCCCTCTCTTCCACTCCCCTCTTTTCCACCTCCTCTTTTCCGCCTCCTCTTTTCCACTCCCCTCTTTTCCACCTCCTCTTTTCCACCTCCTCTTTTCCGCCTCCTCTCTTCCACTCCCCTCTTTTCCACCTCCTCTTTTCCACCTCCTCTTTTCCACTCCCCTCTTTTCCACTTCCCTCTCTTCCACTCCCCTCTTTTCCACTTCCCTCTCTTCCACTCCCCTCTTTTCCACCCCCCTCTTTTCCACCCCCTCTTTTCCACTCCCCTCTTTTCCACTCCCCTCTTTTCCACTCCCCTCTTTTCACTCCCCTCTTTTCCACTCCCCTCTTTTCCACCCCCTCTTTTCCACTCCCCTCTTTTCCACCCCCTCTTTTCCACCCCCCTCTTTTCCACCCCCTCTTTTCCACTCCCCTCTCTTCCACTCCCCTCTTTTCCACCCCCTCTTTTCCACTCCCCTCTTTTCCACTCCCCTCTTTTCCACTCCCCTCTTTTCCACTCCCCTCTTTTCCACCCCCCTCTTTTCCACCCCCTCTTTTCCACTCCCCTCTTTTCCACCCCCTCTTTTCCACTCCCCTCTTTTCCACTCCCCTCTTTTCCACTCCCCTCTCTTCCACTCCCCTCTTTTCCACCTCCTTTTCCATCTTTTTTTTCTACCAATTATTCCATTCTTTTGAACTTCTTTCCATCCACCATCTTGCACCGCTTCCCACCCACTCACCCCACTTGCAACCTCACAAATGACTCTTCGGAGACCTTCAACATAACACCCTCGCATACCAAATTATCTGGCTGTTGTTGTTGCTGTTGATGTTGTTGATGTTGTTGATGTTGATGTTGTTGATGTTGATGTTGTTGATGTTGATGTTGTTGATGTTGCTGTTTTTGCTGTTAAAGTTGTTGATGTTGACAGTGTTTTTGTAGGTATTGTTTGTGTTGTTGCTGTTGCTGATGTTGTTATTGTCATTGTTGTTGCTGTTGATGTTGTTGCTGTTGATGTTGTTGCTGTTGATGTTGTTGATGTTGATGTTGTTGTTGTTGACATTTTTTTTGTTGGTATTGTTATTGCTGTTGCTGTTGATGTTGTTGGTTTGTGACCAATGCTGCGTTGTATGCTCCACAAAGTATGTGAGACAATTTGAGCGAGATTGCCAATGAATGATTCTTCGACTGAGGCGTTGAAGACGATCAAAACAAAATTTTTGAAAAGGTATCAAAAACTGAAAAACTTGAGTAGAATGAATGAAAAAACTGCAAAAAAATAATAAAAAACAAATAAATAAAAACACGAAAAAATAAAAAAAAAGAAATAAACACAAAGAGAAGAACAAAGAGCAGGCGCCAGAGGACTCAAGGCGTCATGCATGAAGCACCTCCAAGATCCCATCCCTCGTGTGCACCCCCCTGCACGTGCACACGTAAATGTACACGCACACACACGTACACTCACGTACACACACATAAATAGACACGTACACACACATACAAAGACACGCACACAAACACGTACACACACATACATATACAAGTACAAACACGTACACCTAGTGATCAGGTGGTGATTGCTTGTGTTCGCACAGAAACACGCCTCCCAAATCTGTGTTGCTGTGGCTATCATCATCATCTTCTGCTTCTTTATCATCCTCATCCTCATCATCATCATCATCATCATCATCATCATCATCATCATCATCATCATCATCGTCATCGTCATCGTCATCATCATCATCATCATCATCATCATCATCATCATCATCATCATCATCATCATCATCATCATCATCATCATCCTCATCATCATCATCATCATCATCATCATCATCATCATCATCATCATCATCATCATCATCATCATCATCATCATCATCATCATCATCATCATCATCATCATCATCATCATCATCATCATCATCATCATCATCATCATCATCATCATCATCATCATCATCATCATCATCATCATCATCATCATCATCCTCGTCATAAGCATTATCATCATCATCATTATCATCACCAGCATTATCATCATCATAAAAATCTGAAGTGCCGAAACTGCGTGATTTTTAATTATTTTAAACGCAAAAATATCTCTATCCACGTTATTTGCCATTAATCCATCCACCAATCCTCCCATTCACAAGACCATCCATTCATCCACCAATCCTCCCATTCACAGGACCATCCATTCATCCACCAATCCTCCCATTCACAAGACCATCCATTCATCCACCAATCCTCCCATTCACAAGACCATCCATTCATACACCAATCCTCCCATTCACAGGACCATCCATTCATCCACCAATCCTCCCATTCACAGGACCATCCATTCATCCACCAATCCTCCCATTCACAAAACCATCCATTCATCCACCAATCCTCCCATTCACAAGACCATCCATTCACCCACCAATCCTCCCATTCACAAGACCATCCATTCATCCACCAATCCTCCCATTCACAAAACCATCCATTCATCCACCAATCCTCCCATTCACAAGACCATCCATTCACCCACCAATCCTCCCATTCACAAGACCATCCATTCACCCACCAATCCTCCCATTCACAAGACCATCCATTCATCCAACTACCGTTGCTCACTTGTTCATCCGCCCACCACCATCTGCAGGCCAATAATAACTCATTAAGTGACTGCACACGCACGCACACACACACACACACACACACACACACACACACACACACACACACACACACACACACACACACACACACACACACACACACACACACACACACACACACACACACACACACACACGCACCCACACCCACACACACACACACACACACACACACACACACACACACACACACACACACACACACACACACACACACACACACACACACACACACACACACACACACACACACACACACACACACACACACACACACACACACACACACACACACACACACACACACACACACACACACACACACACACACACACACACACACACACACACACACACACACACACACACACACACACACACACACACACACACACACACACACACACACACACACACACACACACACACACACACACACACACACACACACACACACACACACACACACACACACACACACACACACACACACACACACACACACACACACACACACACACACACACACACACACACACACACACACACACACACACACACACACACACACACACACACACACACACACACACACACACACACACACACACACACACACACACACACACACACACACACACACACACACACACACACACACACACACACACACACACACACACACACACACACACACACACACACACACACACACACACACACACACACACACACACACACACACACACACACACACACACACACACACACACACACACACACACACACACACACACACACACACACACACACACACACACACACACACACACACACACACACACACACACACACACACACACACACACACACACACACACACACACACACACACACACACACACACACACACACACACACACACACGGCCTGGGGTGCATTGGAGTAGATGTTTGCTCTGGGAACATAATTCTGACAAGCAATTATGGCCAACAACCTCTAATTCTTTTATTATTCCTATTATTATTTTTATTATTATAATTGTTATTTGATCAAGTTTATTATTATTCGTCTTTTTCCTATTTTTATATTTTTATTAACTCAAATATTTTATTATTATTATAATTATTCAAATTGAATTGAATTTAAATTCAATTTGTGAAGCGCCAAAGCAAGCAACTGAGGCGCAACTAGGTGACTAAGCCACTCTGGGACGGCGTCTGCTCTTTACTTCAGTTACCTCTATTTTCAAACTCAAGCTTAGCCGGGAATCGAACCCTGAGCCTCCCGATTTCAAAGTGGGCTTGCTAACCATCATGCTACAGGCATAGACCTGCTATTATAATTGTTACTGAATCGATTATATATTTATTATTATTCTTATTGTTCCTTCTATTGTATTTCTCTTTAAATCGAGTATATTAAAAATAGTATCATTCGTATTATTATTTTTTGTTTCCAAATCAGGTTTATTATTTTTTTTTATATTATCATTATTATCATTTTTTTGTTTTATTTTTGTTTTTTTTATTATCACTATTTATATTTATTATTATTCTTAAATATTTTCATTATCTTTATTATTATTGATTATTATTATTTTTTATTAATTATTATTATTATTCGTTTTTTTAAATTGTCATTAAGTCAAGTATGTTAATTGTGTGGCCGTGTTTGAAGCATTCGGCGTCATTGTTGGCCATGACAACAACTTGAGGTTTCATTATTCTTGTTGGGATGATTAAATTATTATTTTTTATTATGAAGAAACCTTCATTGAAAACCCAAAAACCACCACCACCATCCACCATCTTCCACCATCTCCCACCACCATCCACCATCACCCACTATAATTCGCCATCACACACCATCATCCACCACCATCCACCCTCACCCACCACCACCCACCACCATCCACCATCACCCACCACCATCCACCACTATCCACCATCACACACCATCATCCACCACCATCCACCATCACCCACCACCATCCACCACCATCCACTACCACCCACCACCATCCACCCTCACCCACCATAATCCTCCATCATCAAGAATTCTCGCAACTCTGAAGTTGTTTCCCGTCTCAAGTTATGAACTTCCATGGTGAATCGCAATTAAAAATAAAAATAAAAATAATAATAATAATAATAATAATTATTATTATTATTATTACTACTACTACTACTAGTTAAATAATCATTTTTCAAAAATATTATTATTATTATTATTATTATTATATTATAATTATTATTATTATTATTATATTATTATTATTATTATTATTATTATTATTATTATTATTATTATTATTATTATTATTATGAATTTGCAGCCTTGAGGACTTGCAAGTTGTCGAGACGACTTGGTGCTGGATGCCTCCGAGACGCCCTTGCTTTGAAAGGCATTAGAGAAATGAGTCGCTACGGAAACGCTTTGATGTACGAGTTGTGGTTGTGGTGGTGGTAGTACTAGTATTATTATTATTATTATTATTATTAGTAGTAGTAGTAGTAGTAGTAGTAGTAGTAGTAACAGTAGTAGTAGTAGTAGTAACAGTAGTAGTAGAAGTAGTAGTAGTAGTAATAGTAGTAGTAGTAGTATTATTTGTGGCAGCGGTGTTGTAGAGCAAACAAAAGTCTGTAATTATTCTAGAAATATATTTGACATTTTTTTACACAAATATTTATGAGACGAAACACAAGAAAGATACAAAAACTCAAAAACGTTTTAAAATAATGAAAAACAAACAAAAAATTGAA
>OX387256.1:966539-969039 GCA_947562095.1 Branchellion lobata | reverse complement strand
TCATCGTCATCATCGTCGTCGTCATCAGCATCATCATCATTATTTTCTTTTCTCCTCTCATAAATTGCCTTCTCCTCCTCTTCCTCCTCCTCCTCCTCCTCTTCTTCTTCCTCATTTAACTCCTTCTTCTTTCTATCTTCTTGTAACAATCTTCTCTTGTATTCATTTTCTTCCTGCCTCCTCTTCCTCATCTCATCTACATCTCTTTTCTTTTTTTCAGCAGTCATTTTTCTCTCTCGTTCTATTTCCTCTTCCCTCCTTTTTCCTTCCTCCTCCATAATCTTTCGTCTCTTTTCCTCCTCCTCCTTCTTCAGTGACTCACTTATCTGTATTGGTTCGTTATTGCAGCTGCTTTTAATAGTTACAACAAACTTACAACATCACACCTCGCCAAACCACAACACTAGGACACAGAGACAAACCCACAAACACAAAGACACGCACACACAGACACAAGGAGACAAACACAGACACACGCTGACACAGAAACACCACAAACGCACGACGATCTTCTCGTAGCAGGCGTAGATGAGAGAGCGGAGTTGTACGCATTCATGCGTCTCGACGTTGAGAGCCATCGACTCAACCAGCAAGTCAGCCATCACCGTCTGCAGCGCCACTGACACCTCCAGACTGAAGAGGCGAGGTCGCAATATGGGGTCTGTTGACAATTGAGTCACCTGTGGTGTGGTGTGGTGTGGTGTGTGTGTTTGTGGTGTGGTGTGGTGTAGTGTGGTGTGGTGTAGTGTGGTGAGGTGCGGTATGGTGTAGGGTGTTTGTGGGGTGAGATGGTGTGAAGTGGCAAGGAATGCGAAGCAGACTTGAGGGGGGATGGGGGCGGAACTGTGGGAGTTGTTCACTTGCTCACTCAGAGGCAGGTCTAACAGACCTATCGCCACCACCAACTCTCTCGAAGATAACAGCTCTCTGCGGTAGTGGTGGTGGTGGTGGTGATGGTGGTGGTGGAAGAGGGGTTGTTGGAGGAGGAGGATGTTGAGAAGAAGATGATGGGGGGTGTTGGAGGAGGGTGCAGTCACCTGGCCTTCATTTGCCACTCATTGACCAGGTCAAGGAGGTAGAGAAGGGCTCTTCCTTCGGGCAGGCAAGCTCCACTCATGCTGTGTGCCAGCAGTTCAAGGCATGTTACTTGGACAAACACAATCAAACAAAATATTTAATTTTTGAAAAATTTAATACAGACAACGCAGCTAACCACCCAAAACTATCAAAAAACAACAGTACAACATCACACAACAACAACAACAGTACAACACTGAAAAACAACAGTACAACATCACTCAACAACAACAGTACAACATCACACAACAACAACAGTACAACATCAACCCTCACCTGTACCATCCGGCCACCAAGCCCTTGAGATCGGCGTAGCAAGGCCTGTCCAGGCGTTGTGTGCACACCTCACACAAGTCCATACCAGTGCGAGCATCCGACACCAGTGTGGTCACTATGTGGTGTGGCGTGGTGTGAGGTGGTGTGGTGTGGTCATTATGTGGTGTGGTGTGGTGTGGTGTGGTGTGGTGTGGTCATTATGTGGTGTGGTGTGGATGGTGTGAAAAAGTGGGAATGCCTGTGGCACCTTGTTCTGATTGGCTCTTGATGGAGGGCGCGAAAGGACCTTGCGTAGTGCTGTTCGACCATTGAAACAACCCTGAGCTGCTATTGGTTGGAGAAAATGGGGCACTGCTCATTTGAAATTTTTGATTGGATGGAGAAAAAAGGTTCATTCCGGACGAAGCATTCTTATTGGATGAAAGTACAGGTCCTAAAATACTATTGGCCGTTCCAAAGATAGAATTTGATTGGTTGTTGTGGAAAGGGCTTTGCATCACATTGGTTAACGGGAAGGAAGGAGGCGTAGAAAATAGATTTTGACTGGTTAACGAGAAAGGACCAATAGCTTTGTTACTATTGAATGACGTCATATGTGGACTGTTGTTGTTGTTTGTTGGGTGTTGTTGTTGTTGTTGTTGTTGAAGTTGTTGTTGATGCTGTTGTTGATTCTCGTTTTTCGGTTCAAACGACGAACAGTCCGCTGGAAGTGAAAATGTTGAGTTGACAACATTTGTCACAAACACACACCAAGTCAAACAAACAAACAAACAAACACACACCAAGACAAACAAACAAAAAAATCACACACAAACCCACACAATCACTCAAAAATACATAAACCACGCTGTGTGTTTTTGTAAGCACAAAAAACACAACATAAAAACTACAAAAAAACAACGACAGACACAACGACAGACACAACGACAGACACAACGGCACAGACACAACGACACAGACACGACACAAACACAACGACACAAACACAACGACACAGACACAACGACACAGACACAACGACACAGACACAACGCCACAGACACAACGACACAGACACACACACACGCACCCATATAAACGATGGTGCAGAGAACGCAGCACTTGACGTGGTTGGTGAAGTTGTGGCCACAGGCGCATAAACCAGCCT
>OX387256.1:914039-959039 GCA_947562095.1 Branchellion lobata | reverse complement strand
GGTTAGAAAAGGTAGATGAGGACTCCACGGACCTTGGCAATGCAAGAAGGACACAACCAGTCTCCAGGGGGCACCTGTCGTTGTTGTCAAAGGCCACTATTCCATTGACATCCATTATCTCTTATCCCCCACCCATTATCCATCAAACACCATCCACCACCCATCATTCATCATCCATCATACGCCATCCAGCATCCTCATTCATAACTGCATACAGCAAAGACAGATACACACAGACACACAAAGACACAAAGAGAGCAAGGAAACACAAAGACACAAAGAGACACACAAAAACACAAGAAGACACAAGAAGACACAAGAAGACACAAGAAGACACAAGAAGACACAAGAAGACACAAGAAGACACAAAAAGACACAAAAAGACACAAGACACATGGCCACCTTGACGAGGGGAGGCAGGAGGCAGTAGGTGTGGTAGGCCATGTCGCATCCTTCACAGAGCAGCATCAGAGGCTCGTCATCCCCCCCCTCACAAACCTCACAAAAGTAATGGTCCGCCTGTGGAGAGGGCATTGATGGTGGTGATGATGATGATGGTGGTGGTGGTGATGATGATGGTGATGATGAAGATGGTGATGATGATGATGAGGATGATGATGGTGGTGGTGTTTGGCTTCAAAAATTCAAAAAAGCTTATGTACCTTTGTCATGTAGGAGGACGAGCTGTTGCCTTGGTGACCTGCAAGCACCAATCACAGTATGTTGTTTAAAATCTGCTAAAAAACCAGAGAAATGAAAAGGTGATGGAAAACTTGTTTGGATGAGTAGTGAGGAGGAGAAATGAAGAGTGGTGAGATGTGGTGAGAAATGGTGAAAAAGAGTGGTGAGAAATGGTGAAAAAGAGTGGTGAGAAGTGGTGAGGAGTGGTGAGGAGTGGTTGGGAGTGATGAGGAGTGGTGAGGATGAGTGGTTGGAAGTGGTGAGGATGAGTGGTTGAGAGTGGTGAGGATGAGTGGTTGGGAGTGGTGAGGAGGAGTGGTTGGGAGTGGTGAGGATGAGTGGTTGGGAGTGATGAGGAGGAGTGGTTGGGAGTGGTGAGGAGGAGTGGTTGGGAGTGGTGAGGATGAGTGGTTGGGAGTGGTGAGGATGAGTGGTTGGAAGTGATGAGGAGGAGTGGTTGGAAGTGGTGAAAAAGAACTGACCTGACTTCTTGGGAGTGGCCACTTTTGATGGTTTTTCTTCAATAGTCTGATAACATGGCTATTGGTGGTTTTGATGGTAGTTAAAAATAATAAAAATAATAATACCAGTAATAGTACAAACAATAATCATCAGTAGGAGTATGAGTGGCAACAGTACTACTATCAGCAGCAATAGTGCTATGAGCATGAGTATATGAAGTAATAATAGTTTTAACGGGAGCATTAGGGTAAGAGTATGAAAGAGAGAGGTATGAGGAGGAGTATGAGGGGGAAAAGTACAAGGAGAAGTATTAAGAGTATTACCAGACTGGAAACCATCCTCCTCATTTTTTTTAGCTTTTTCACCGGAAACTCTTTCTTCACTTCCACCTTCATTCCGCCTTTCTGGAAGTGGGTGATTGTGGTGGTAGGCTTTTATGGTGAGGCTGTGACAGTGGTTGTGGTTTCTCATGTTGATGAAGAAGAGGAGAGTGGTGAAGAAAGAAGTGAGGAAAGATTTGGATGGGCACCTTGTTGGGGATAGAAAGGCCTGTAAGGAAGAGATCATAGGGATAGAGAATGCTTTCATAGGTGTGACTGAGCATCAGCTCACACCCGCGGTTGTGACTATAGCCCATTAACTGGGCAACTCGAGGCCAGCCGGTGCTGGAAGGGGCACTGCCTTTGCAGGCACTCTTTGAATAATTGTTCTTGAGTGCTGTCCTTGAACCCTGGGTCGCTTTAGAAGGACTCTTGGCGCCTTTAGTTGGTAGCTTTGCATTGTTGTTGCTGTCATTGTTGCTGTTGTTGTTTACAACTTCAAAACCACCTTCCTTTGTTACAATCTATTTGGGGTTATTTGATTGGTTGCATCAGCACCTTGTTGTTACTGGTTGTATCATAAATGAGCAGAAGGTTAAAAATTTGGAATAACATATGACCAAAAAAATACCTTTTGCAGGGTGTACAAATCAATGTTCTTGCCATCCAGCATGGGATAATTCAGTGTTATACCCTTCAAAGCATCACAAGCTTGTTTATAACAACAGAAACAACGCCAAAATTTTAATAAAAACTAAATTAATTGGAAAATCATGGTTTTGATGCAACCTGTAACTTCCAGAACTTTGTGAGCTGTTCAATGAAGTTCAACTTGACTCTTGACAATGCCTTTTTAGCAATGGGAATTGGTTAAATCGATGTGCTTTTTTAATTCATATGATTGTGTGTATATAATCACGATATGTAAACTTGTTTCTTTTACTTTATTTTTCATTTTAAAAAAATAGTTATGTTTTCTTCTTTGTTACCTCTAGCTCATTGAGTTTTTGAATTCGTGGAGTGAATCTGAATGTTTCTACATCTATTGCAAAAGGCGGCTGCCACGACTAGGTGAGTTGTAGACAATTGATTTCAACAAGTTGAGTTTATTACTATTTTCAATAGATAACCTTCAAAAAAAAATATTGAAACACAAAAAAGTGAAAAAAATACGTACGGGTGGTGTTCGTATTTTGATGATGCCATACTTCTCGCCAATATCTCGGATCTTGTCTATGTATGCCAGAGGATCGCTAAACTCGTCCCAAGTTGGTTCGAAGACTGGACATTCAGGCGGAGGTATGAATCCTTTTTTGATGCTATCCATGTCTACGATGTTTATGTAATTCGAAAAAAAAGTTATTTTATTATTTAAAGGGACTAACAAAAGAGCCCGTCCATGTTGTTTTCATAGACACAAAATTGTCCATTTGGACTTATAATAAGTTTCATCTTTCTTAATTAATTAACTTTTTTTTAATTTTAAAAAATCAGCGGTTTGATGTTTTTTTAATGAAAAGTAGTTCTTTAAGTTTCAAAGTTAGATGAAAATTTCATTAAAAGGAAACTTCATTTTAAATTTCAATTCATACTCAAGTCAACAATTTAATGTTTTCCGAACACCTATTTGACATTACTCAAAAATCGTAATCATGAAATATTCAAGTTTGTTTTCACAACTTTCAGAAAGAGAGTTCCACCCAAAGAATTTTCGTACTTCTGAAGCAACGAGTAATATTTATCAAACTTTTCTTTATTGAAACGGAAATTTTGCTAGTCTTATTTTTATTAAGTTCATCAAAATAATTCAAGTTCAGTATTTCTTAATTAAAATCAAACCACTATCAAGTTTCTTCATGACCATTTAAGATAATTTAAGTTTGCTGCAGAGGCTCAAAAATGTGGCTTGCCACGAAGTTCACAATGGCTGTGTTAGTTTTCCCTTTTCATTAAATTTTGTTATTTCTTTTTACTTCTTCAATTGTTTGCTATCTTTGCTTTTTTCGTTCAACATTCCAAAAAAAATGTTTAGTTCTTAAAATGCAGCTTTGGCTTTTATTAATCAACTAGGTGAATTCTATAGTATGGGATGAAACAGGAAGATACATCTTGTCAGGCTCAGATGACCTTCATCTTGTTATTTGTAATCCTTTCACTGGAGAGGTACCAATAGCCCTATAATGTCTTTTTGCTTTATTTAATGAAAATGCATAAACTTGTTTTTGAAAAATCGATACTTTGCACTATTAGTTGAAAATTCACGTTAATGAACTACACCACAAGATTATGGCCAAGCAAAGAAGCAAGCACATTCGCAACATCTTTAGTGCCAAGTTTGTGCCTTTCAGCAACAACACTGAAGTGTGTGATCCTGTGTCACTTATCATATCTTTCTTTGTCTGTGTGTCTCATCATCTTTGTTTGTGTCACTCTTTGTATCTGTCCTTGTCTCATTGCTTCTAGTGCCTGACCATGTCTGTGTCACTTAAAAGCTTCCTTGCGTGCCTTCCAGGCAATCTCGTGTTCTGTCAGCGGCCACATCTACCACAACCACTTTGCTTACAACTACCACCACGCCTTCAACTGCCACAATTCCACTGTCTACCAGGTACCACCAGACACAAGTATCTTATATCAATGTTTATTTTATTTTTCGCTCCGACTCCAATCATTAGTTTCATAGTCAAATAAGCAAGCGCATTTTAAAATTGTTAGATAGAGACGTTTCCAGAAGAACCGTCCAGCTTCCTCACTTGTTCCGAAGATGGTACCATCCGACTCTTTGACCTCCGCATCAAATCCAGGTGCTTCCCTCCTACCGTCTCCTTACACCTTGTCTGGCAGCCACTGGGTACCTTCAATGCACCACTAACCACATCAACAACCATCACAGGTGCAAGCACAGTCGGTATGGCACCGCGTGGAGGAGCAGTGACAGCAGTGAAGAGGAAACCCCCAATGAGGGACATGATGAGAATGCCTGCAACCAGGTCCAAACTTCACCACCTCATTCATCACCATCGTCATTGCTATTATTATTCTTATTTCTATTTTCAATTATGTTTTTTTAATAATTATTTTTATGATGACTATTATTCTTTTTACTTTTTTTTAAATTTATTATTATTCTTTTTACTTTTTTTTAAATTTATTATTATTTTTCTTATTATTACCATCATCATCATCATCATCATCATCATCATCATCATTACCACAGCACATTCAGATGCGTTGTAAGGTCCCTATCATGTGCATGAGTGTGCACCCTTTCAAACCCTATCAAGTAATGTGTGTGTGAATGCATGCGTGCGTGCGTGCGTACGTTTGCGTGCGTGCGTGCATGTGTGTGTGTGTTTTTTTTTGTTGTCTGTTCGTGTGTAAGAATGCATAGCTTGGTGCACCAAGAAATGAATTTTAGGCTGAATGCATGGAGGGACGTGTGAATGCATGGAGGGATGTGTGCATGTATGGAGGCATGTGTGCATGCATGAAGGATTGTGTGAATGCATGCATGCCAAGACGGGCGAGGGGTGCGTGGTGTTCACTTATCCAAACATCACCAGGTGGCCTTGGGGTGCGCCGACAGCAAAGTGCGCATCATTGACCGAAGATACTTAATAAAAGGAAGTAATACAAGCGGAAAAAGAAAGTACTTGTACAATTTCTCGTGTGGCCACTTGGCGCGCAACGACAAACACCGCATCACGTGCATCCAATACAATCGCCATGGCAACCAACTCCTTGCTTCCTTCTCCTCCGATAATGTGTATCTCTTCGATTTTGATGTGAGTGGGTCCTTTGTGGGCTGTCTTGTGGTTGGTGTTGTTGTTGGCTGTTGTTGCTGTTGTTGTTGTTGTTAGTTGTTGGTGGTTATTGTTGCGGGTGGCTGCTGCTGTTGGCGGTTGGTGGCTGTTGGTGGTTGTTTTAACTTGAAGTTTTTGATTAGCAATTCAGCACTGAATGATGAATTTGTGAAACAATAAAATACAACACAATACAATACAATACAATAAAAACACGAATATTATTATAGTGGCATCAACCCCGTAGACTTTTGAGACCACTCAAAACCTATCATTATAATAATCATGGTGAAAAAGCTAAAAATATACTAATATAATAAAACAAAATGATCCATGAACTGCAGAAGGACAGAAAAAGCTTTGAGGCCTCGTCAAAGAACTTGAAGGTATTGAAAGCTTTCTTAATGGAACATTCAATGAATGTGCTGATCACCTCTCATTGATTCATCCATCCCTAATTTAATTAGTCGCCAAATTGGCCTTCCAATCAAATTTTCAGCTGGCCTCTTGATTGGTCAATCAATTACGCATCAAGGATTTTAATTTTAATGAATTATTTATTCGCTAAAAATCAAATTATTCCGTTATTGATTTTTTTAGTTATTTCATGAAATAACGTTTAATTTGGTTTTTTTGTTGATTAATCTATCAAACTGTACAAATATTTCATCATAGGACATAGAAGAGAGCAAACATAAACCTCTTCTACTTAAACGAAAGGATTCGACATCATCATCATCTTCTTCTTCTTCTTTTTCTTCTTCTTCTTCTTCTTCTTCTTCTTCTTCTTCATCAACGTCATCATCCCCATCTCTTTTGGAAGCTATGTTACCATCGAGAAATGATTCAAATGTTGATATGTTGACAAATGTTTCAGAAAACATACAAATTATGTCTCCTTCTCCTACTACTCTTGGTCCTACTAATACTACTGTTACATTCAACACTACTATTACTACTACTACTACTAATACTACTACTACTACTGCTACTACTACTACTAATATTAATACTACTACTACTACTGCTACTAATACTACTAATACTAATACTACTACTACTACTACTACTAATACTAATACTACTACTACTACTACTACTACTACTACTACTACTACTACTACTACTACTGCTACTACTAATACTAATACTACAACTACCGATCTTCTCTCTACAAATTCAACCTTTCCAAAAACAACCACAAATACAGTACAAAGCATGTTAACAAATACTGATTCAATGGCCATCATTTCACCATCTTCTCCTTTATCATCTTCTCTTTCTTCTTCTTCTTCTTCTTCTTCTCCTTCATCATCATCTTCTTCTCCTTCATCATCTTCTTCTTTTTCTTCTTCTTCTTCTTCTTCTTCTTCTTCTTCTTCTTCTTCTTCTTCTTCTTCTTCTTCTTCTTCTTCTTCTTCTTCTTCTTCTTCTTCTTCTTCTTCTTCTTCTTCTTCTTCTTCTTCTTCTTCTTCTTCTTCTTCTTTTCCACCACCATCTCCACGACCACTCGGAGGGAGTGAGCTACACACCAGCGGGGCCGTGAGGGTGCGTTTGAGAGGTGATTGGAGCGGCACAGGACCTCATGCAAGGCCTAACGCACACTCCCTTCCGCCATCTGCCGGTTCGTCTTTTTCTTATCTTCTTTTCTTTACCATCACCACAACAATGGACTTTTCAAGCCTTTTTCAATGGTTTTTCTGTTGCTGTTTTCTTTGCATTATTGTTCCAAGCTTTGATGCCACTCATCCGCCTCGACAGCTGCAGACGGCAGAGGACTTCTTGTCTCTTTGACAACTGCCTTCCTCCACACCCTCCATCCATTTTCCACAGCCACAACGACCACCGCAACAACCACTGCAGCAACCACTTCTACTATCACTACAACCACCACTACAACTGCCATAACAACCACTACACCTACTGCAACACCTGCTACAACAACTAATGTTTTTGATCTTAGCTCTTGTGATGCGTCATCTCTCACAACAACAACAACAACAACAGAACAGGAAACACCAATAGAACGTGCCACAATTGCAACAACAGAACAAGCCACAACAACAACAACAACAGAACAAGCCACAACGACAACAACAACAACAACAACAACAACAACAACAACAACAACAACAACAGAACAAGCCACAATGGACAAGAGCAACCTTCCTGCTATAAACTTTCACTCAGCTGCCCGACTACCAACAACAACCACGACTTCTTCAACAACAACCACAACTAATTCAACAACAACCACAACTAATCCAACAACAACCACAACTAATCCAACAACCGCCACAAATACTTCAACAATTCAAACTCACCCACAACTAACACCCACTTGTGATACACCACCATCATCATCGTCATCATCATCATCATCATCATCATCATCATCATCATCATCATCATCATCATCATCTTCAGCGATGCCTCTTCCCTCTACAAGCAGCTTACTCCATTCTTCGAGTTTTTCGCCATCACAGTCGTAAGAAACATCATTAGAAATCTTTTTATTTTTATTTTTAAAAACTCCTTTCACTTTTACACAGTCTCCGAAGGAACGAAGCCGCTAGAAAAATCCAGAGAATGGTCAGCAAGGGTTTGAAAAGACTGCGGAGTAAAAAATATAATGACGATGACGATGACGATAATGAGGATGAAGGAGATATGAGTGATGGTAAGCACCGATCACATGAAAGAGATGATGATGATGATGATGATGATGATGATGATGATGATGATGATGATGATGATGATGATGATGATGATGATGATGATGATGATGATGATGATGATGATGATGATGATCATGATGATCATGATCATGATGATGCTGCTACTCGCCACCACAACGACAGAGTACGTGAGTGAGGATGTGCCAGGCGGGGTGGTGCCTGGGGTGAGCAAGTGCTTCAGAGGCCACAGGAACTCCCGCACCATGGTTCATACACTCCTCCTCCTTCTCGTTGTTGTTGTTGTTGTTGTTGTTGTTGTTGTTGTTGTTGTTGTTGTTGTTGCTTTATTCTTATCATTTTATATTGTTCTTTTTATCATTATTGTTCTTCTTCTTCTTAATATTATTGTTATTACTAATATTTCATATTTTAAAAATTATTAATATAGTTTTTTCATTAATGTTGTAATGTTGTTGTTTTTTTTTCTTATTATTATTACTATTATGCTGCCTAAAAGATCAAGGAGGCTTGTTTCTATGGAGAGCGTTACGTCATAAGCGGCTCTGACTGCGGCAGGATGTTCGTATGGGACGTGGAGAGTGAAGAGGTGGTGATGATGATGGTGGCAGACACCAGAGTTGTCAACTGTATCCAACCACATCCCACCTTGCCTGGTATGGAGGAAGAGGAAGGTGTGGTGGAGAAGGAGAAAGAGGTGGAGGGTGTGGTGGAGAAAGAGGTGGAGGGTGTGGTAGAGAAAAAAGGGGAGGAGGAGGAGGAGGAGGAGGAGGAGGAGGGTGTGGTGGAAGAGAAAAAGGAGGAGGAGGAGGAGGAAATGATTGCTCTGGTGAAGGAGGAAGAGGGTGTGGTGGAAGAGAAGGAGGAAGAGGAGGGTGTGGTGGAGGAGGAAGAGAAAAGTGTGGTGGCTGAGGAGGTTGTAGTGGAAGGGGAGAAAGAGAGTGTGATGGTAGTGGGGGAGGATGTGGTGAAGGAGGAAAAGAAACACTCAAACTCAACCTTCACACAGTGATAGCCAGCAGCGGCATCGACTATGACGTTAAGTTGTGGCTTCCAGAGGCTCATGACGTCACCTTCGACTCCAGTCAAGTAGACCAGGTCTGTTACGTTGTCATCATCGTCGTCTTCATTTAAAAAAACTATTTTTTGTTTAATTTTTAGATTTAAGTTAATTTTTCTATGTTTTCCTTTCGAGGTGCATTGCTTCTAGTTCATTTTTTGCCGGGCACCCAGGTGATGTCGATCAACGCGAGGATGGCAGAAGAGATGATGGGCACTGTCACCGTCCCTCCCTTCCTCCTTTTCAGAATGTTTTCCGCTCTCAGAGGCTCTGGCAGGCTTTGATGGAGTGGCTGTGGTGAGGTGGCTCTGGTGAGGTAGCTGTGATGAGGTGGCCCTGGTGAGGTGGCTGTGATAAGGTGGCTGTAGTGAAGTGGCTGTGGTGAAAAAGTTGCAACCACAACGGCATACGAGTCCTCAAACAATTCTCATTCAATTCTCTTCACAATCGTTCCTCTCTGGAATGTTCCATTTTACTATAAAAGAATACAGAAACTACACAGGCCACAGAAGCCATGCATGTGAATATCTCATCGTGCCAGCTCCCGGCCAATAAGTCATTAATCGTGATTTTGCGGTAAACTATCAGACGAGTTTGTTGAAATGTTATTTTAAAATATTTAAATTGGAGATTGCTATAAGTTCTGTTTGACAACTTAAATGTTCGTCCACCTGTTCCTGCGTTTTTTCAATGGAATTTTTTCTGATTCAAAAAATTATTTAATACCTTCTTTAATGACAATATTTACTATTTAATTTTATATAATTAAGTTATGTATCATATATATTATATATACTATATTCATTGTATTTTATATATTATATTCATTATATTATTTATATTAAATTTATATTTATTGAATCATATCTTTTATATTTATCATATTATATATATTATATTTAATTACAATATTTCTTTCACAGTAGCCTAACGTTGAATAATTTGCGCTTGAACTACACAAGTTTTTTTCTTCGTGGCACAAACAGCAAGTTTGACAACCAATGAGGCGTCGCGCTTGTGGATTGGTTACAATTTTTTGCGTTTTCATTGATTTCAATTCAAACATGTCAAATTGATTATGAGTTAATCTATTAATGCTGGTTATTGTGGCGTGGTTTAACTGGCTGTTTGTTAACTATGCGCTCCTTCAGAGCCATAATCCACCACAACTGCCTACTAAAATTACCATTTATTACAACTCAAACTTCGTCCAAGCTGCCATTCAAACCTTCGAAGTCATACTTGACAACGTAGCGTGCTACGGTGTGAAATGTCATGGACTGCAGATGACAGATGAACTGATGGAAGTGAGAAAGATTGGGTATTCAGTGGCTGCGATCATTTGCTTCGAAGTTGCGACAGAGACCTCTTGGGAAGGTTGTTTGGAGATGTTGTTTTTTGTAGTGTGTACTGTGTTACGGTGGAGGGAGTGGATCGACTGATTGATTTACAGAAGGTTGCCGAAGGTTTTATGTGGAATTTAAGTTGGAATGAGGGAGGCACTGATGGGGCGAAAGAGCGTGCGATGAGGCGTTGTGCCTTTCGTACTAATTCTTGTCTTTGAAGAGCTCGTTCAGGAGTGCCAAAAGGCCAATATACCCATCAAGTACCGGCAACAACTGGTGGGTGATGGAGGAATGAATGGAGGATGCATGAGCGAAGGATAAAATATCCTTTTGTAACTTATACAACAAATCTTAACTTCTTGAACAATACTCCAATCCATCTAACAAGTTTTTTTGTTCAACACCTCCGCGCCTGCGCCATAATGATTGGCCTGTTCCACTATAGAGTGTGATCGGGTGAGGGCCGTTTTGAGTTCTTAAAGCGGCAACTCAGTTAAAGCATAGATGTCGTCTTGGAGTGTCCAGCTTTTGTAGCCCACAACGAGTGAAACCGTTTACACGGGAGCGCTTTCGAGCATAGTGCTAAAGGGCGCGTTACAAATATCTTGATTGGCTGAGAGTTGAATCGCTTTCAAGTGACACTGGTGAACAGTGTTTTTTAAGGAGAAAAACAGGAAAGTGATTGAGAAAAAACACAAGTGATTAACGAGCCAGTTTAGTAAAATATGGTGAGAAGGAGGAAAGAATGCATGGCAGATGCATGGGAGATGAGTCATCAAAGATGCTGCTGGTGACTCAGGTACTTGGCATGATGTTCAAAGTGGCTCTCTATGAAGGTGGCCACGAAGTTGTATCCGTGGTTGTATCCCTGGCGGATGAAATAATGCCAAACTTATCTTTCGCTCATGCATCCTTCATTCATTCCTCCATCACCCACCAGTTGCTGCCGGTACTTGACGGGTATGTTGGCCTTTTGGCACTCCTGAACCAGCTCCTCAGGCAACAGTTCACCCTTCAGCAAGAATTCATCTTCAGTGCCCTGTGGTACAAAATTTGAGATGACTGTCAATTGGCTGAGTCTTCATAAAGCACCTGATCAAGCAGAATTTCCACGGCAGTACCCTTGTAGCCAGCGACCAAGCATGTTGCATCAAATGCCTGCAGGAGGTGTGACGAACAACAAGGTTGGAGTGGTGTGTGATGATATGGATTGATCAACACCCAAGGAGGCATATTTGCACCTTCCAAGCCTCCTCATCCGCTCCCAAGTAGCCACCAAGGGCCTTGCGACCCCAGTTGGACTTGCAAGGATGGCAGATGGCAGCAAAAGCAGACACACTGCGATACATTCCAGGGTTTTTCAAGTAGCAAATCAGAGCGCCATGACCACCCATGCTGCAGGGTGGGTGGTTGGTGAGGATGGAGGTGGTTGAAAGATGCTTCATCACAAGCGTAAGAACTTAATGGAGCCTTGCCTGTGGCCCATGATGGACTGGTTGTTTGTGTCCACACCAAAGTTGCTCTTCAAGACTGCAGGCAACTGCAGATTAATGTTCATGATAAGATGTAATAATAAGCTTGATAAGCCAAAACAATCACCTCTTTGGTGATGAAGGAGTACATGCGGTAGTTGTGCCTCCACTTCTCCTCTGTGGCATCTACATAAAAGCCTGCCCCTTCTCCAAAGTCCCAACTATCAGTTTCACCCTCTAACTTCAACCCCCCTGAAGTTTTTCAAATAGAAGGGTAGCAATGACTACAAATATCATTTTTATTGTCTTGTGGTAGCTTATTAAAAGCATTTTTACTTGGACTGGTGTCAGGCCCAACAACTGCAAAGCCATGTTTTGATGCATACTTTTGAAATCCTGACTTGTCTATGAAGTTCTGTTCGCTACAAGTGAGACCTTTCAATGGCAAAGCATCAAACTGAAAATCAAAAGTCGAAAAATGAAAGCTCAGCATACCTGAAAGCCAATAAATTAGAGGAATCTGCTGAGAAGGAGTGGGTGGAAGGTAGATAGAAAACTTTGTGGAACACTTCAATTGATCACTGAAATAATTTTTATTTATTGAAACATTCACTGAAACAAACTGCTTTTAGACAATATATAAGCAGCATTTAAAAAATATTCTAAGTTGTTAAGACCAGACCATGACAATACATATCATCTTCGAACAACATCAGACTTCATCTATTAAAATACGCTACTGTTTAATACTTTTACTGAATCTTTAAAATTATTTTTTGAAAAAGTTCGTACACCTGTACACGGAGTAGACACATTGGTAACCACCAAAAAATTTACTCTTCGAAATTAATTTCAAAGTTTCCATATCAGTAACTTTCCTGCAAAAAAATTGACAAATCAACGAAAAAGTATAAATAATCTTTAAAAAAGTCAATCAAAACTATAAACATCACATGCAGCCGCGAACCAGTCAAACACACTCAATTCTTCATTTACTTTTTTTTTCTTTTATGCTTTTAATTAATTTTTTTCTTAGAAATTACACAAGAGCAGTTCATATGCCAACTACCACAAGCGTACAAGGGGCAACCTCACTTTCGAAGGAGGACTGTGTTTATTTTTCGTGTAAAAGCAGGAATACTACAATTTTCTAACTTATTTTTTTATTCATTGAGCAAATATTTTTTGAGTAAAAAAACAATATCATGTGAAAAAAATGTAAACTGAATTTTTGAGTAATTATTTTTTGAAGATTGTTAATATAATTTACTATAGAGATTTTATAATATAGTATTATATAATATTTTTGTAATAAATAGTCTTCTCAATACTCAATAGGCTCATAATACTAATTTTTACTATTTTTTACTATTTTTATTATTCATTTTTTGCCATTTGTTGAATGTTAACTAAATTTATATTGAAAGTCAGTACTGACTTTCATGACTGGTGAAGTTCAGTTTTCGTAAATCCAATTTTTTTCCTTTTTAGTTCGATTTTTCGTCGTGTTCTGTAACATTTCTAGCGTATGTCTGGACTTGATTTAATAAAGAGTATGAAAAAATTAAAAAAATATTTATCTCAAACTATGCAGGTATGCTTGCTACCTCATTTTGCATTATTCATACAAAGTTGATCTTTATGTTGTTGATATCGACAAGCAGATTTCAGTCTGGGCGAGTAAGCTTGGTTGCCTTTGATCAAGGAGAAATTTAACGTTTTGTTTGACGTTGACTTTCTTTGTTTTTTAATCTAATCTAACCAAATCTTTTGCATAGCGCTTATTGCACACTTTTCAAAAGCGCTTTGATACGAATTGTTCAAACAACATAGTTTTAGAAGCTTTACGAAAACAAAGTAGAAAAAAATAGAGATAAGAAAATGAGTTATACGCGAGAATTTGTGAGTAGAAGAAAAAAAGCGGGCAGCTCAATTAAAAGCAACTTGGTGAGAGGGTGTAGCGTGGTCTCTAGGAGTCCATAGTCTAAAGAGTTACAATAGTCAAAGAGAAACAAAATAAACGAAGAAACTAGTAGTTGGGGATAGGAATGTATAAGAAAAGTTTCAGTTGTTTGATGCGACGAAGATGAAAAAAAGATGATTCAGCTACAGCTTTTAGTTTTTGTATGAAAAATAGTGAAGAGTCAAAGATTTTTTTGGTTTATTGCCCGATTCTACTTCAAGCTACTTCTACCTTCTTTTAATTCATTTAAAATTTTGATTAAAAAAATAAATTTCAAACCAAAACTTGAATCTCAAAATGATGAAATGTGAAATAAATTGTAACATATAGTTTTCGTCCAAATTGAAATTTTAGAGTTCGTATCAAATCAGCCGTTTACCATGGTGCTAACCAGAGACCAATGAAAATCTATTTTTGTTCAAATGCCGCTGTTAAAAGATTCGTTAGATAATTTTTTTTAGCTTGAATCTGTTTCAGTGCAGGTGATTTATGAGCCATTGATGTGTTGTTGACGAAACTCAATTTGTTAAGCGCTGTGTTCGCTTTTCATAGGTATTCGATGAAATTGATCGGATTAGGATAGTTACGCTGTGTTCGTTATGTTTAAAGTTTTTGCAATCATTAAGAAAAAATAGTTCAATTACAGATATTGAAAATATACAAACATATGTATTACCAACATCTAATTCCCCGAAGCTTGAAACTTGAAACTTACCCTGCTGATTGTGTCGAATTCTGAAATAAAAATGTCTGCTTTCAACATCTTGGACCTCATCGTTGTCATTGGCGCAGTGGCAACCACGTACTATTTTTTTTACAGAAAAAAATCCGAGACTCCAATCAAAAAACTTGTCAAAAAGTTTGTCATGCTTCTTTATTAGCATCTAAACTTGGTGATAGCCATCACAATTAACATTATAAAAAAATTCAGGACTACAACGGAAAATGATCAAAATAATCGAAAATTCATAGAAAGAATGAAGCATGCGGTAAGGACACAATTTCAAAATTAACTCAGTCTAAATTGTTACAAACACACCAACTATTAATCTCGTATTTTTTCCAAGGGTCGCTCAATGGTGATATTCTATGGTTCTCAGACCGGCACAGCTGAAGAGTTTGCAATCCGACTAGCATTTGAATCTAAAAGATATGCTTTGAAGGCTCTTGCTGTTGACCCAGAGGAAAACGAAATGGTGGTGCTTTCCACTGAAGCTTACTTTTTTCACTTTAATTTCATGTTTAAGTCTATTTTCGAGGTTTTCGAAAAAAGTATAACATATTAACATAACTTAAATATCCCCCCACAGGAAGACTTAATACATTTACCAGAAATCAAAAATTCTCTGGCTGTCTTCATCTTAGCCACTTATGGTGAGGGAGATGCCACAGACAACTGTGCAGAATTTTATGAGTGGTTACAGGAGGGCAGTGTCAAGCTTAGCGGCCTCAAATATGCTGTACGTGTGGAGACAAAATTGATCTTATCATAGTGTTCATTCAACAAACTCCCATCAACTGTTAGGGGTTTGGTTCATATTGAAGTATTCATTAACTTATCCATTGTATCAGAAGCCCTTTGTTGTGTCATGAAACCATCATGGTAAAAAATTGAACCAGCCAATCAATCAACCACACAAATTCTCCACTAACCATTTCTCTATCAATTATTCCTCCATCAACCATCCCTCCTTCAACCATCATTCCACCAACCACTTCCCACCAACCATCCCTCCACCAACCATTCCTCCACCAACCATCCCTCCATCAACCACCCTTCCATCAACCACCCCTCCATCAACCACCCCTCCATCAACCACCCTTCCACCAACCACCCTTCCACCAACCACCCCTCCATCAACCACCCCCATCAACCACCCCTTCTACAAGGTGTTCGGACTGGGCAACAAGACATACGAACATTACAACAAGGTAGCCATCTACACAGACAAGAGACTGGAAGAGTTGGAGGGGCACAGGGTTGTTCCACTGGGACTTGGAGACGATGATGCAAAGTAGGTTCTCTTTTGACTTTTGAAGTCATTCGAGCTTTTTATTTATTTTTTCTTTTGTTTGACTGTTTTTTAGTTTTAAAAATTCGTTGGAGGAAAAATGTTCTGGTTGAACGGTTTTTCTAGTTTTTTTTTCAGTTTTGATATAAGATTTTAAATTAAAAACCAATTATTTGAAGTTCACAGAGTTATATTTGTAAACCTAAGTTATTATCAGTATTTTCTAATCTTTTTCAGTATTTTTTAATCTTTTTCAGTATTTTTCAGTATTTTTTTAGTATTTTTTCAGTATTTTTCAGTATTTTTTTTAGTATTTTTTAGTATTTTTTAGTATTTTTCAGTATTTTTTTAGTATTTTTCAGTATTTTTTCAGTATTTTTCAGTATTTTTTAGTATTTTTCAGTATTTTTTTTGTATTTTTCAGTATTTTTTTTAGTATTTTTCAGTATTTTTCAGTAATTTTATTATTCATCATTTTTATTAATAATTAATTTAATTGAAATTAACATTCTCCTCAATCGATTCAACCCCATGACCACTCCAGCATTGAAGAAGACTTCATAAATTGGAAAGAATCATTTTGGCCCACTGTGTGTGAGCACTTTGGTGTGTATGAGATGTCCGATGAAGTGAGGTGGGTAGGAGGGGTTACACCATCTTAACCACCACACCACCTTAACCACCACACCATCTTAACCACCACACCACCTTCATCCACCAAACCCTTCTCATCCACCACCACACCACCTTCATCCACCAAACCCTTCTCATCCACCACCACACCATCTTCATTCATCCACCACCACACCATCTTCATCCATCCACCACCTTTCACCACTTTCAGCTCACGTCAGTATGTGCAGTCTATTCACCAAGGCCTCTCTGAAGATGAGGTATTCAGTGGAGAACCATCCAAGCTGAGATCCTTCACCTTGCAAAAGCCGTGAGAGGAGATGGGTGGTTGGATGGAGAAATAATAATTAGAAAAATAATAATTATGAAAAATAATATTTATTGAAAATAATAATTATTATAAATAAAAATTACAAAAATAATTATTATTCAAAATAATAATCATTATTAAAATGATAAATATGAAAATACTAATTATGAAAATAATATTAATTTCAAATGAAATTGATTTTAAATAATATTTTTAATACATACTTTTTATTGCTAATAGAAAAAAAAACACTCAACGATTTAACTCCGACCCTGCCCACCACAGTCCTCACGACGCTAAGAATCCTTTTTTGTCGCCCATCAAATCGAAGCGAGAGCTTCACAAATCAGGTCAAAGATCATGCATGCACGTCGACCTAGATTTAACTGGGTCGAGACTTCGTTACCAGGCGGGTGATCACGTGGGTGTGGTGCCCCACAATGACCCTTCTTTGGTTCAGTGGGTGGCAGAGAGGCTGGGTGTGGGGGATTTGGACACCCAATTCACCCTCACCAACACCGACGGTTTGTGCTTCTTGGCGCATTAAAATAATTTTTTTTTTTTACTGATAATAGTCATCTCAACGCACCACCTATTCAACCTTACATCAATCCATCTGGTTATCCAGCCACCCATCCAACAAACCATCCATCCAACTACCAACCCAGCCACCCATCCAACAAACCATCCATCCAACTACCAACCCAGCCACCCACCCATCCATTTACTCAAACACTCAGACATCCAACCACCAACCTATCCATTCACTCAAACACACTTACCCATCCATCCACCCATCCATCCACTCATCTATCCACCCATCCAAACACTCATCCATCTACCCATCCATCCACCCATCCATCCACTCATCTATCCACCCATCCAAACACTCATCCATCTACCCATCTATCCACCCATTTGAACACCCATCCATCCACTCATCCATCCATTCACCCATCCACCCATTTAACCAAATCCCCACAGAAGAAGCCTCCAAGAAGCATCCATTCCCCTGTCCAACCACCTACCGCACAGCCCTCACCTGGTACCTCGACCTCACCTCGTGTCCTCGCACCAACGTTCTCAAGTACCTGGCGGAGTATGCTGAGGACCCCAAGGACAAGGAGCACCTACTTCTCATGACCAGTATTTCGCCGGAAGGAAAGGTTTGGAATCTGTGGTGAATGTGGGTGGGTGAATGTGGGTGGGTGAATGTGGGTGGGTGAATGTGGGTGGGTGAATGTGGGTGGGTGAGTGAGTAGGTGAGTGGACGGGTGGGTGAATGGGTGAGTGAGTGAGTGAGTGACTGGGTGGTTATTTGGTTGGCTGGTGATAAAGGGTTTTGATGGGTGATAAGGTGGCTTGGGTTGATGAGTGACTGGGTGATTAGATGGGCTAGCTTGGCCTGTTGGGTTAGTAATGAAGTTGTTTGGGTGGGTAATAATTTATCAAGCTAGTCAACAAGTTGTTTGGAGGTTAACTGATCACTCTATAAACTCCTCCTTAATCTAATCCAACTGTTGGATTGAAGCAACTCATTCGATCCTCACACGGCTCCACAGAAGTTGTACTTAGACTGGGTTGTGGCCAACCACCGCACCACATTGCACGTGTTGCGGCACCTGCCCTCTCTGCACCCCCCCATCGATCACTTCCTTGAACTTCTCCCCAGACTCCAAATTCGCTACTACTCCATCTCATCCTCCTCCAAGCTAGACCCCACCCAGTTGTCAATCACAGCCGTCAAGATTGATTACGTCACACCCACAAATCAACACATGCTGGGTGTAACTACTGGCCTCATGTCGAAGCTGGAGCCTTTAACTGAACTTCCGATGGCTCCTTCACCCTACAACCAACTGCCCATCTTCATCAGGAAGTAGGTTCCTGTGTTGTAACTGCTTGCCTTTCCCACCACCAACCACACCATTCCACCTCACTCCCACCTCCAACCACACCATTCCACCTCACTCCCACTTCCAACCACACCATTCCACCTCACTCCCACCTCCAACCACACCATTCCACCTCACTCCCACTTCCAACCACACCATTCCACCTCACTCCCACCTCCAACCACACCATTCCACCTCACTCCCACCTCCAACCACACCATTCCACCTCACTCCCACCTCCAACCACACCATTCCACCTCACTCCCACCTCCAACCACACCATTCCACCTCACTCCCACCTCCAACCACACCATTCCACCTCACTCCCACCTCCAACCACACTTTTCCATCTCATCCTTTGTCACAACACTTTACTACTACACCACCAACTCCACCAATTTTCTCACCAACTCTCAACCACTTTCTTCACCCAACCACTCACTCCCTCTACAAAACCAACTCACCCAACCACTCACCCCTCCACCCAACCATCCACCCAACCATTCCCAACCCAACTAAACCTCCAACAACACCACACCACCCAGGTCTCAGTTCCGCCTGCCAGTGCGTGCGAGCACTCCCATTCTGATGGTGGGACCAGGCACAGGTGTGGCTCCCTTCATGGCCTTCCTGCAGGAGAGGTCCGTCCTCAAGAATGATGGTGCGTTGTGGAATATTCCGAAAGTTATATTATAAAAGTTAATCTAATGTGTTATTATAATATTATAATTATATTCATATCGTATTGTTTTTTGTACAATACAATACAATTGTATTATATTATTATACAATACGATACAATACAAACACGAATATTATTATAGTGGCATTAACCCTGTAGAGTTTCGAGGCCACATATATATTATAAAAATTATTATAGTGTGTTGTTATAATATTATAATCATATTGTGATCTATATTTTAGTGTATTTTTTTTATTTTCATTTTAAAATTAATAAAATTATCAAAAATTTATAGTTTTTTTTTTAAAGTTGATTTCAATTAATTTCACGCCTTCCGAATGAATATTTCGGAGTTTCGAGGCGCTCTACGAACTGTTTCGTAGTGTTTCGTTATAATATCTGAGACAACCTGGTGTGCAAACTGCGCACTCAAACTCTACATTATACAATAAGCTTATAATATTACAAATATTAACAATAATAAGTATTATTATTCTCTATTATTATTATTATTATTATTATTATTATTATTATTATTATTATTATTATTATTATTATTTTTGTCATTTATATCGAAATAATAATAATAAAGTTCCGTAGTGAGAAGTTACAGAGTCACCGCTCCTAATCACTCGCTACTAACTCACGTGTTTTGCCATGGTCTGGTTTTCCGTCTTTTTATCTAGTTCTCTGCTACTTCAAGCCCATCTTCATGCCTGCTTCCTCCTTCCTAATTCAACCCACCCTTCTTCATTTCTTTTTTTTCTTATTTTTTCTTATTTTTTCTTTTTGTTTTTCTTATTCTTTCTATTCCATATCCTCCTTCTTTCATTACTTTTTTCACATATCTTCTTTCTTATTCTTTTTTTCTCATTTAAAAAAATATTTTTTCTTCTCTATCCTATTTCTTTCTCTCACTTTTCTTTCACCCATTCTCCACCACCCCATTTCTCACCACCCCCCATTCCCCACCCTTCATTCCCCACCCCCATCTCCCACCCCCATCTCCCACCCTCCACCTCCCACCCTCCACCTCCCACCCTCCACCTCCCACCCTCCAGGCAAGCCACTGGGAGAGGCTTACTTGTATTACGGGTGTCGCAGTGAGAAAGAGGACTTTTTGTACGAGCAGGAGTTACGAGCATTCAAGCAGCAGGGCATCCTCACCAACCTCTATGTGGCCTTCTCAAGGCACCAAGCACATAAGGTGCATCTGTGTCACGAATCTGTGTCAAATTGGTGTCATGAAACTGTGCCAAATTAGTGTCATGAAACTGTGTCAAATTAGTGTAATGAAACTGTCATAAATTTTTGTCATAGATTCGATATGTTATATAATCAAAATGTGATTCAGACGACATTAGCTATAACTATACCATGTTACGAACAACAACAACGCTGAAAATCAATACAATAACATGTCACAACAACAACAGCAACAACATGTCACAACAGTAACAACAACAACAACAACATGTCACAACAACAACAACATCCACCCAGGTGTACGTGCAACACCTGATGGGGGAACATGGCGAAGAGATCTGGAAGGTTCTGAGCAACAAGGGACACGTGTACGTGTGTGGGTCAGTGTCCTCTCGTTCCTTTCTCTTGTTTTTTCAATAAATTTTCTTTCAAGAAATTTTTTTTTTCTTTTTTTTTTTTTTCAATTAAAAAATTAGCTTCCTCTAACTGTTTTTCTTTTTAAGTTTTTTTCAAAATATCACAGTAACCTAAACAACCAAACCCGACTATCACACTATACCACACTACGCCACACAACCAACCCACGCACACCAAACCACACAACATCACCACACACCAAACCACACCACACCACACCATACCACATAACACAACACCACACACAACATCACCACACCGCACCACACCAAACCACACCAAACACACCACACCACACACACCACACCACACACACCACAAACCACCACAACAAGCCACACACCACAACACCACACACACAACACCACAGGGACGCCAAGAACATGGCACATGACGTGGATAAGCAGCTTCAGAACATCGCCAGAGAACATGGAACCTTCGCCACCTCCTCCGACATCACCGACTTCTTCGCCAAGTTGAGGTCTTCAGGCAGATACTCTTGTGATGTATGGAGTTGATGGAGGGTGGTGTGGTGGGGTTGATGGAGGGGTGTGTGGTGTTGTGGTGTGATGTAGCGTGGTGTGGTGGTATGTTGTAGCGTGGGGTGGTGTGGTGGTATGGTATAGCGTGGTGTAGTATGGTGGTGTGGTGTGGTGTGGTGTGGTGTGGTGTGGTGTGGTGTGGTGTGGTGTAGTGTGGTGTAGTGTGGTGTAGTGTGGTGTAGTGTGGTGCAGTGAGAATCTTATTCAAAAGCAATTCAAGGTTATCAAGCGATAGGAGGGGTGTTGTGATGAAAAGTTGTATTAATAATTTCACTTGATTTTAGTTCTTAAATATCGGGTTTCGAAGGTTTGGGTAAGTTTGCTTCCAGCTGAGCTGTCGGCAGTTAGACGTTGATCCAGGGTATTCACAAAGTTTGGTGAGGTCACGTGATGGTGGGATTGCGTGATGATGAAAACGCGTGATGGTAAGGTCACGTGATAGTGAAAGAACGTGTTGGAGAGTCACGTGATGATGAGATCACGTGATGCCGAGGCGGTTGAGTGTGCCTTGGTGGGTTGGTTTATTTTTTTGATATTTTGTCGGAATCTGTATTGTTCAGCTGGGGCACCCGGACGTCACACTTATGAGTTCTACGTGCCGGCAATCACACCTTGTGTTCTCACTTATCGTGTCATGTTCATTTTTTCGTCAACTATTTTTAATTTTGAGTTTTGTAGAAAAAATATTTCAAAGATCAAAATTTGTTATGGAAACATCACGATATGTTATCTTTGTTCTAACGTCAATTGATTTTTATTGCTTTTCTTATAAATTAATTTCCATCCATTGAGTATTTCTTCATTTCTTCTTCCGCCATTTTACTTTTTCCGAGATCACTCAAGCGCCTCAGCCGCATTGCATTAAAGATTTTCCCAAGCGACTTCCACTGAATTGTAATCAATTTAGAGTTTCTCTGTTTGAATTTTTTTAAATTATTTTCAATTAAATTTTTCTTTTTTTTTTTTTTTTTTCATTAATGCATTCGTTGATCCGTTTATTTTTTTTAAATTCTCATAAACATGGCCCAGTCATTCAAAATTTCGATCAAATAAACATCTGCAAGCTTCTCATTCGCTCGGACAAGCAGCAAGCAGACGTGTTGTGACATGGGAACGCACAGCAGGCGTCATCAAGGCTCGACAGCAAGTGCACGTCTAGCTTTAATCAAACATTCTTCTGGCGCTGACGTTATTATCTCACAAAAGTCCATTAAAACTACACCAAATTGCCTTCTCCAGGCGACTCTTACAGAAAATTTAAGCCTTTACGGCCTAGTGTTCTTGAAAGGTACATAAAGAGACACGTCATAGAATGATTCCACGCCTTATTCATTCATAATTCAGTCCTTCTCACACCTCAAATGCCACTTCCTTCGTCAACTGCTTTTCCTTTTTCCATTAAAAATTTCGTCTGCAATTCACTATTCGGCGCTGGGTGTTTTCACTTGCATGTTTTTGAGACGTCGGTAGCGATCGCTTCCACGCCTTCATTTTCATTTTTTTCATCCTCTCAATCATCAACATCATCATCATCTTTTTTTTTCTTCTTTTCTTTTCTCATCATTTCTTATTTTTCTTCATCATCATCTTTTTTTTCTTTTTCTTCATCACCATCTTCCTTATCACCATCATCTCCTTCTTCTTCTTTTTCTTTTTCTTCTTCTTCTTCTTCTTCTTCTTCTTCTTCTTCTTTTTCTTTTTCTTCTTCTTCTTCTTCTTTTTTTCATTTTTTTTCTTTCTTCATCTTCATCTCCGGTTCCCCTAGGCTTTTCTTGAGTTCACGCAAACGTTGATAACTCAACGCCTCATAAATGAGTAAACCCATACTATTATTCAATTTAATTTTTAAACAAAATATTGTTTTTTTCTCTTTTCGAATTCAATTATAAGTTTTTAAAAAACATTTTTTCATCATTTCAAATGTCACGCCTCCCACCACAGTCCCTCATGCTGCTCTATTGAAGGAGTGCACACGCTTGCATGAGGTTGTGTTTAATTCTTCCAATGGCCATTCATAAATACAAAGCACTTGCTATCCAACTTAAGTTTTTTTCTCTTTTTGAGTTTACGTACAAACTTCGAATCTCTGATGTTTTCTTGAGAAATAGACAAATGAGAGGCTACAAAATATAAAGCATTTTTTTAAGCGCCTACAAACTAAACACATCAAAATATTTCACCAAAATTTCTAAAAAGTTTGCCAAAAGTTTTCGATGGTTTTCAAAATGTTTGGAAAATTTCAAGATTGTTTGGAAATTATTGCTTTAAAAACAAGTCACCTCATGGCCTGTTAAAGTTGAAGCAATAAATCGGCCTAATTATAAGAACAAGTGTTCAGAGTTATGGCCCAAGTCCTGATAGATCCATTATCTGCTTCCTCGCTTCCGTTGACCCTTCGATGTCACACCCACCACTTGCACCATGCCTTCTTGATTCTTACAGAGACGAATATTGAACTTGGAACGCTTTTGAACAGTGTGTAATCAGCGCTATAAAAATGCTTTGATTGGATTATATCAAATTGGGCCATGCATCTTTGAGTCTTGGCAAAATTACATCTTTTTTTTCTCTTTTTGTAAAGTTTTTTAAACTTTGTCGCTCAAACAGTCCTTGGCACAGCGCTCTTGAGTACTGCTTTATCAGCGCTTTGAAAGATTTTGATAAGATTAAATTAAATTAAAAGAATAAATAATCCAATACCATCATGCAGCTTCGGGGCTTGGAAAGGTGAAGATGATCTAATCTAATCATTTTTATAGCGTTGAGTTCTCTCTGCTACGAACTGCCTAAACAACAAAGTTTTAAAGTAGTTGTCAAGTTCACTGACGTTGTGACAACCAATAAAAGGCATTTAAAAGATTTTGGGAACCATGTGCTTCCAAAGTGCCCCCTTCACAGTCTTCATGGCATTTTGTATTGAAGTATGAGTAATGAAAAGAAAATAAAAATTTGGAAATGAATTTATTAGAAGAATATTCCGGCTTTCCAAACGACATTTCGAGTTCGTTTACCCAATACAAAAATAAATTTCTTCTTAGAAATAGCCCTCTTAGATGTCGTAATATGACACTAAAGCTTTCCTAACGAGTCCAGTTGGATGACATGGAGATGGGCGTTGGAGAGTTATGGAGATTGTTGGCCTAAAAGTGGAAGAGAGTTTTGCTGTTGCAAAACAAAACAAATATGAAGTAAAACTTGAAAATGTCGATAATGTTGAATAAGCAACATCAGGGCTACAAAAGCTGTAGTCTGATAAGGAGGATTAAAAGTGGAAATTGATTGAGAAGTAGAAAAATATAAAAATGTGAATAAGAAATTTAAAAAAATGAAATGAGTAGCTAACATTATAAAGAAAACTACAAAACAAAATAAAGATCAAAATTATAAATAAAAAACAACATAAACAAAATATTAGAAAAAAATTCTAATAAATTTTGAATAAAACACCCGTGTATGCCACAATGTGGTCCAATGACGAATACGATTTGAATTCGACGCACATTTACGAATATTAACGAATATTTACGAATATTTACGAATATTTACGAATATTTACGAATATTTACGAATATTTACGAGAACTCACGCATATTTACAAATATTTACGAACATCCACGACTTTTTTACAAACATTCATGAGAATTTACGAATAATTACGAACATAAAAACAGAAAAATAAAAGTCCTTTCAGGCATGGAAAAATATTTTTTATTGTGGCAACTTTTAAACAATTTGAGGTGGATGCTTCATTGACTTTATGCCTTGAAACCTTCGATTGCTTCTCGCCTTCTCAAAAGTTCCTTCATCTTGGGAAATTTAAATCATTTTCGTTTTCCGCTCTCTTCAACATCTCTTTCACTCGCAACTAACCACTCACACATCGCCAAAAAATTTCTATAAACAGCGCAGTTATTTCGGCCTTTGGTTTGAAATGTTCCTCAGAGCAAAGTTAATATTTCAACAACAAAAATTTCCATCTTCTGTGCCATTTCTAGCGTTTGGCTGGATTTGATTCAATAAAGACTACAAAAATGAGATTCTTCTTTACCATTAGAAACGCGGTTCTCAAGCCTTCGAGCTACACCTCCACCTTTCGTCGTCATCTTTCTTTGTGCGAATATATGCTTCTCCATGAAGCCTCAGATAACAACGAATGATTGAACGCAGGACACAAAACCTAACGACCTTGCTTGATGAAGCCATTAAAGTTTAAAAAATGTTTTTCCGTTTCATTATTTTTTATTTTCCTTCGAAACATTTTCACCAAAAAGGTGCTTTTTATTGCAAACACACCAGACGCACTCGTGACAGCGCCATAAGCATTCACACACAGCCCTTAATGCTACGAACAATTACGTAGGATCAACAAATCTCTACCCCCCTTTGAAGTACAACACTAGGTCCTTGCGGAAGGTGGCATTGGTGAGAAGATAGATGGCGAAGTTGATAGCAGGGTTGAGCATTGCGATGGTGTCGGCAAGAGCCGTGCAGTAGAAGAACCTCTTGCCACAGCCCTTCTCACTTTCGTCCAACACCGTCCAAAGGATGTAGTCGATGAAGGAGGGCGTGTGGCAGATGATGAAAGTGCACACCACCACAACCAACATCAACGTCAAATCCTGCTGCTGGTTCGTGGAACGTTTGTTGTTTTTAGCCACCGTGTTGGTTGTGGCTGTAATTGTTGTGGCTGTGGTTGTTATGGTCGTAACTTTTGTGACTGTACTTGTTGTGGCTGTAATTTTTGTTGATGTTGTTGTTGTAACCATGCTGGCTTTTACACTTGTTACGGCACTCTGACCACCTTGTGAGTTAACATCCGCAAGAAACGATTGAGGTGGTGAGGTAACAGGCGGTGTTGTAACAAGAGGTGTAGTAACAGGGAGTGTTGTAACAGGGCACGCAGTAACAGGGGTTGAAGAGACAAGTGACTCACTATTAATTTTCAAGCAACGTGGAGAGTGGTTGAAGAATCTTCCATTCTGACGACCAACTCTTTCTCCAGACGATCTCTCATGGCGGTCTCTTAGATCATTCCAGGTTTTTCGAGACTCTACGACGCGGGTGGACCTTAGAGTCTCTTTGGCCGTCTTTTGGTTGTGTGGCTGGTGGCCCTTGCCAAGAAGCAGCTGTTTTTTGTGGCGCTGTTGGTTGAGAGCGATGATGAGCTTTGTGTTGAGGATGCAGAGAAGCAAGAGGGGTCCTCCGTGGATGAGGATGAAGTAGAGAATGTTGCAGTAGATGACCCTGAACCACTTGGAAGCGCCCAGCTCACTGAGGTTGAAGTACGTGGTGGTCTTGTTCAACTTGGCGTCAAAATGGGTGTTCTGGAGGTGGTTCATGGAGGTGGTGGTTGTGACAGTGGTTCATGGAAGTGGTGGTTGTGACAGTGGTTCATGGAGGTGGTGGTTGTGACAGTGGTTCATGGAGGTGGTGGTTGTGACAGTGGTTCGTGGAGATGGTGGTTGTGACAGTGGTTCATGGAGGTGGTGGTTGTGACAGTGGTTCATGGAGGTGGTGGTTGTGACAGTGGTTCGTGGAGGTGGTGGTTGTGACAGTGGTTCATGGAGGTGGTGGTTGTGACAGTGGTTCGTGGAGGTGGTGGTTGTGACAGTGGTTCGTGGAGGTGGTGGTTATGACAGTGGTTCATGGAGGTGGTGGTTGTGACAGTGGTTCATGGAGGTGGTGGTTGTGACAGTGGTTCGTGGAGGTGGTGGTTGTGACAGTGGTTCATGGAGGTGGTGGTTGTGACAGTGGTTCGTGGAGGTGGTGGTTGTGACAGTGGTTCATGGAGGTGGTGGTTGTGACAGTGGTTCATGGAGGTGGTGGTTGTGACAGTGGTTCGTGGAGGTGGTGGTTGTGACAGTGGTTCATGGAGGTGGTGGTTGTGACAGTGGTTCGTGGAGGTGGTGGTTGTGACAGTGGTTCATGGAGGTGGTGGTTGTGACAGTGGTTCGTGGAGGTGGTGGTTGTGACAGTGGTTCATGGAGGTGGTGGTTGTGACAGTGGTTCGTGGAGGTGGTGGTTGTGACAGTGGTTCATGGAGGTGGTGGTTGTGACAGTGGTTCGTGGAGGTGGTGGTTGTGACAGTGGTTCATGGAGGTGGTGGTTGTGACAGTGGTTCATGGAGGTGGTGGTTGTGACAGTGGTTCGTGGAGGTGGTGGTTGTGACAGTGGTTCATGGAGGTGGTGGTTGTGACAGTGGTTCGTGGAGGTGGTGGTTGTGACAGTGGTTCGTGGAGGTGGTGGTTATGACAGTGGTTCATGGAGGTGGTGGTTGTGACAGTGGTTCATGGAAGTGGTGGTTGTGTCAGTGGTTCGTGGAGGTGGTGGTTGTGACAGTGGTTCATGGAGGTGGTGGTTATGACAGTGGTTCGTGGAGGTGGGTGTTTAATGGGTAATTTATGCGGAGTGTGAAGTTTTGTGGTGGAGTTGGGTTCATAAGCGGTTTGGGGGTTAGTTTGGTTTGGGTCTTTCATGGAAAAGAGGTAGAAGGAGATAAAGAGTTGATTTGGGTATTTTGATGGGGTGGCTAACGAAGGGGAGTTTGTAAGGGGTGTTTGAGGGTATTGTTCAATCGAAGTTATGTTTAAAAGTGGATTTTAAGAGTTTCTACTTGAAAAAAAATCGCTTTGTGGTTCAATTATGAATTTATGGCGCTTCAAGTGCATTTTAATTCTTATCAAATTCTCTTTGAAATCAATTCAATTTGGTTTTAAGTTCGCTTTTATGCCTTTTTAATTTCAAAATTCAAATAGGCCTTATAATTGCTGATCAAACGAAACGGAGGCTGCAATGAATGAGAGGACTGAATGAATGAATGAATGAATGAATGTATGAATGAATGAATGAATGAATGAATGAATAAATGAATGAATGAATGAATGAATGAATGAATGAATGAATGAATGAATGAATGAATGAATGAATGAATGAATGAATGAATGAATGAATGAATGAATGAATGAATGAATGAATGAATGAATGAATGAATGAATGAATGAATGAATGAATGAATGAATGAATGAATGAATGAATGAATGAATGAATGAATGAATGAATGAATGAATGAATGAATGAATGAATGAATGAATGAATGAATGAATGAATGAATGAATGAATGAATGAATGAATGAATGAATGAATGAATGAATGAATGAATGAATGAATGAATGAATGAATGAATGAATGAATGAATGAATGAATTTATGAATGAATGAATGAATGAATGAATGAATGAATGAATGAATGAATGAATGAATGAATGAATGAATGAATGAATGAATGAATGAATGAATGAATGAATGAATGAATGAATGAATGAATGAATGAATGAAGAATGAATGAATGAATGAAGCGAAAGCAATTAGGAAGGTCAATATCATCGGTTGTCACTTATTTCTGCGGACTCGCTTCAACATAAAAGGATAGGCGCTAAAAGATTTTGTAGAAAAAATTTAAAAAAGAAATTCAATTATTTAAAATCTTTTTAGAAAGGAAATGAATTTTAAAACGAAAATTAACTATATTTTTTTAAATTGTATGAAATTTAAAAAAAATTAAAACGGAAATTAAATAAAAAAAGTTAATCTTTGCAACGGACGCCCAATAGCGTGACACAAATTTGAGGGGTTTGTCATGGGTTCGATTCCTGGTGATTCCACATGTTAAAGTAACAAAAAATGTTTCATTTGGATGAATCAGCAAGAGCCAGCCTTATAAAAACATTGAAAAATGTTTGGACTGAATGAGAAAAAAGAAAAACTAGTGTAAGAATATTTTACGGTTTCCTTTTTCAAAGTTGAAATGATAAAGCCATAGTGTCCTTAAGAATAGACGGGTGAGGCTTGGGGAATTACGGAACCCCGCCGAACCAACCGATGAAAAATTGAAAGCTGAGGATGAAATACAAAAGGTGAAATATGAAATATAAATAAGGACTTTAAGTACGAAAGAAAACTTTGAAAGAAAAAAATTAATATGAAAATTGAAATAGGAATTTTGAATTTGGGGAAAAAAATTGAAAAAAAAATCATTTGAAAAAAAAAATTGAAAAAAAAAAATTGAAAAAAAAATTAATTGAGAAAAAAAATAATTGAGAAAAAGAAAATTTAAAAAAAAAATTTAAAAAATCGTTTGAAAAAATAATAATTGAAAGAAAAAATTAATTAAAAAAAATAATTGAAAAAAATCATTTGAAAAAAAAATTATTTGACAAAAAAAAATTTTTTGAGAAAAAAAATTGAAAAAAAAATTGAAAAAAAAAATTGAAAGAAAAAATTGAAAAAAAAAATTGAAAAAAAAAGAATCGAATTTGGAGTTTTGAGTATGAATGATATAATTTTGAATTTGAAATATGATATGGAAAGACATTAACATAAAATTTCAATATATCACCGAGGCAGCCAGCCTTCATAAATAAGGAAATGAAAAAAAAAGAAAAGATGAAATTAAGTAAAAAAAGAAATAAAATGAAAAGATAAAGAGAAAGTTTATAAATCAAGCGCAATAAAAATAATAAAAAAATAGAAAAAGAATGAATTGGAGAAGAGAAATATGAATAAAAATGAAAGAAAAATAAATGAAACAAGGAAGAAAAAAGAAAAATAATTGAAGCATGAAAAAACAACACAAAAAAAGCATAAAAAAATCAAATTAAAAAGTAAAAATTAAAATTAAAAAAATAAAATAAAACGAAACAAGAAGATAAACTAACAAAAAAATGAGAGAAAAAAACTATTTATGCGATGAAAGGCGGAAGCTTCGATTTGTTGTGGTGGCGTTGAAGACGAGATGTTTTATTGGTGTTTCATGAGCGTGCAATCAATTGGCAGGCGGATGAATAGAACAGATATAGTTGAGTCACTGGTGATGATAAAAGGTCTTTCTATTAACGAGAGGCATAAAAGGCTGAATAAATCCACACATGCACCATTGCACACCTCTGCGTGACACCCCTGTAAACCGCTGTACACCACTGTAAACCACTGTAAACCACTTTAAACCACTGTAAACCACTGTACACCACTTAAAACCACTGTAAACCACTGTACAACACTGTAAACCACTGTACACTACTGTACACCACTTTACACCACTGTAAACCCCTGTACAGAATCCCTGTAACCCCCCACTAACCGCCAATGACCAGCCTGCACCTTCACAACGCTGCACCAACACTGCACCAATGCATTCTACCTTATCACCATATCATCACAAAGCACAAGGGCACCACCACCACATCACCACCACATCACACCACCACCACACTACACCCCAACCACATCACACCACACCACACCACACCACACCACACCATACCATACCACACCACACCACCAGAGAGAGTTTTCATTAGAGGAAGCAAATAACGAAGACCGACAAGGCAGGGCTTCGATTGCAGTCCGTGGCGATGTGGTCTTGATGTCAGCCATGCTGATTTTCATAAATAAATAAAAACAATACCACCACTACTACTACTACTACTACAACAACTACTACTACTACTACTACTACTACTACTGCTACTACTACTACTATTACTACTACTACTACTACTACTACTACTACTACTACTACTACTACTACTACTACTACTACTACTACTACTACTACTACTACTACTACTACTACTACTACTACTACTACTACTACTACTACTACTACTACTACTACTACTACTACTACTACTACTACTACTACTACTACTACTACTACTACTACTACTACTACTACTACTACTACTACTACTACTACTACTACTACTACTACTACTACTACTACTACTACTACTACTACTACTACTACTACTACTACTACTACTACTACTACTACTACTACTACTACTACTACTACTACTACTACTACTACTACTACTACTACTACTACTACTACTACTACTACTATTACTACTACTACTAATAATAATAACAAAAATAATAGAAAATATAAGTAAAAACCTATGCTTCCAAGCAAGGAGAAATGACTACTTGACCAGCAGGCAGTGAGGACAAAGGGTGAAGAGGCAGACACCTGATCGGAAGAGACTGAGAAAAGCTCGGGTGGTTTGTGAGTAGGCGAGCAGTTGTGAGTATTATGGAGGAGTCATGAGGCGCTCTTTCAATGAGAAGCATCCTGTGGACCTCTCCACACGCCCACTGTTTGGCCTTCGTTGGGAGGTACAGAGAATCAAAGTTGCTGTCCCCTCGAACGCTGGTGAAACCACTTCCCGTTTGCATGGCATTGGCCTTCTCCAAACTTCAACCACCAAGAAACTATTTCCCATGATCACGTGGTTCTAACGTTTCACGATGAGGTTCAAATGTGATCACGTGATCAAGTGGTCACGTGAAAATTCCAGATCTCTGGCGATTCTTTCAATTTCTGCGGTCGAGTAGACATGCACCAGACTTTCAATTAATGAATAAGAAGAATAATACTGATGAAAAAAATAAAAATAAAAGTAATAACAATAATAATACCAATAATAATAATAATAATAACAATAATAATATTAATAATAATAACAATAATAATAATAATAAAAATAATAATGGAAAAAAAAAACTAAACAATTCATTGCTTCAACCTCTGTTGGTCCCTCCGGATTTCTTTCAGGAATGAAAGATGAGAAGTTTTTTCGATTGAGCGCTAAAAAAAGAATTTTTGCTTTTATAATCACCTGTCAGTCTGCCTATCGTGAAGGCGGTGGAGCAAAAAGGCAGAACATAATAAAGTTCAAAAAAACAGGAAAAAAAAGAAAAAATGTGAAAAGGAATAAACGTACGAAAAAAATGAAGTAAAAAAAATAATTTAAAAAAATATGAAAAATGAAAAAATAAACAAAAGGATAAAAAAAGAAAAAAAAATTAAGAAAAAAAAACGTGAGGAATTGGAAAGAAGACATGTGACGAAATGAAGGTTTCCCTGCTGATGGAGCGGTGATTAAAAACTCACCACAAAATTAAGAGCCGAAATAATATTTTTATTATAAATTTTTGTTTTTATTAATATTTATATTATTATTTACATTATATTATGATTTTTATTGTTATGTATATTATTTTTTTCTATTTTTAAATAAATATTCATGACTAATCTCATTATTCTTCGTTCACAAGCCGTTACTAGGCCCTTCAGGAAGTCTATTTGTGAACTGGAGACGTTTTTATCGTCAGAAACACTTTTCTCTACTCAAGGAGAACTTTAAATTAATTTTGCAGCTATCATCACACATTCCAAAAAAAATAACTTTCAGTTGAAAAAAAAACGGAAAAACTTTTTTTGGTTGCCAAAATGGGTAAAAAAATTGAATTAAACAAAACAAACGAAAAACTCTTCTGTAAAACAAGAAGGATTTTATCAACAAAAAAAATTTATTAAAAAAAAAAATTTAACAAAAAATTTTTTTATCAACAAAACGAGAAAATACTATTTGTCAAGAACCAGATAATGATTCTCCCTGTATATTGGCCATCCAAGGCTGCAGTCATGGTTGTGTTTGCTTGGCACACATGAAAAGGAGGAAGAGGAGGAGGAAGAAGAAGAAGAGGAAAAAGAGGAGGAGGAGGAGGAGGAGGAGGAGGAGGAGGAGGAGGAGGAGGAGGAGGAGGAGGAGGAGGAGGAGGAGGAGGAGGAGGAGGAGGAGGAGGAGGAGGAGGAGGAGGAGGAGGAGGAGGAGGAGGAGGAGGAGGAGGAGGAGGAGGAGGAGGAGGAGGAGGAGGAGGAGGAGGAGGAGGAGGAGGAGGAGGAGGAGGAGGAGGAGGAGGAGGAGGAGGAGGAGGAGGAGGAGGAGGAGGAGGAGGAGGAGGAGGAGGGGGAGGAGGAGGAGGAGGGGGAGGAGGAGAAGAAGAAAGAGGAAGAGGAGGAGGAGGAGGAAGAGAAGGAGGCCTGAACAGATGGTTCAAGAGAATGTAGCGTGCGTTTGATGATGGGGCAGGGGGAGGAATGTGGTAGAGCAGGCAGTTATCGTCTTTATCAACAATATCCTCTCATCACAAAAATATCTTTCAAGTGAGATGGAGTTAGCAAGACTAGCCATTATAATCAATAATTGTATTACTAAGTTTTCTCCTCACAAAATTATTTCGGAAAATATTTTTTTACAAGTATATTTTCGCATGTTGTGTTATGAGGGTTGTAGTGAAGGGAGAAGTCACGGCATGAGATGGTTTTCCAATACAATTTCATATGGCCTCTTTGTAACCAAATACCTGCATTATTCTTCTTCATAAAAGCCTGATAACATATCAAAATACAAAACACAAATACAAGTACGAACATTGTTGTGGTGGTCATAACGCCATAGGGCTCGATAAGATGAGGAGCAACAGGAGAGACACAGGTTTGATGGGGTGTGGAGATGGCAGCCAATGGACGTAAGTGCCACGTTTGTGACAGGAAATGCTTGTAAAGCGAAATCTATCGACGGTTTATGGAGAGCATGAAAGATTCAATGACCGAGGCATTACATAAGTATTGGACAAGACTCCGCATAATACAAATACAGGGGACGATGGGATATAAGGTATGTATCTGTATGTGTGTATCTGTATGTATGTATCTGTATGTATGTATCTGTATGTGTGTATTTGTGTGTATGTATGTATGTATGTATCTGTATGTATGTATCTGTATGTATGTGCATGTATGTATGTATGTATCTGTATGTATGTATCGGTATGTATGTATCTGTATGTATGTATCTGTATGTATGTAAGTATATGTGTGTATATGTATGTGTGTATGTGTATGTATGTATGTATATGTATGTATTTATATGTAGGGGGTGGTTTGTATAATCCTACAAAAGACGGACTTCAACGTTAAAAATCACAAAATGCAACGATGAAACATGAAACAAACAACTGGACATACCATAAATAGTACGTTCAAAAGAAAAACAAACGAAAGAATAAAAAAAAACAAAAGAAACAAAAGAAACATTGAACAAAATAATAATAGAACATACAAACAAAAAAATAAAGAAAAATACAAAAAAAAGAAAGAAAAATACAAAAAAAAGAAGAAAAATACAAAAGAAATGAAGAAAAATAAAAACAAAAATATAAAGAAAAATACAAACAAAAAAATAAAAAAACATACAAAAAAACATACAAACAATAGAGCACAAAAACGACAGAACACAAAAAACACACAAATGACGATGTAAAGGACCTCAGCGATAAAAAGGCTGTGCTTGTGTGGGAGAGGGTGCATGAAAGGGAAGGAAGGAAGAAGGAAGGAAAAAAAAGAAAGAAGATAAGAAGAAAGAAAAAAAAAGAAAAAAAAGAAACAAAAAAGAAAAAAAAAAGAAAAAAAAGAAAGAAAAAAAAAGAAATGAATGAAGATAAAAGAAGAAAGGAAGGAAAACAAAACCTTGTCGAATGATGGAGCGTGTGGGAAAGATTGTGAGACTGATGGAGGCAATGTGGCATGATGAGGACTTAGTCACACCAGCACCCTAGACGCACTTTGACACCAGATGTCACGCGGGAGAGAGCTGTGATGAATTAGGCCTGGTTTTTATGACGATTTGCATAGTCGATAAGAGCAAAGTGGTGTGGGTTTTGTTTTTGTTTTCAACAGGGGGAACTCCGTCCAGTGGCTTCTGAATCATTCATCGGCTCAGAAATGCTTTCTTATTCATAATTAAGGACTTTTTTGTTTGTTTTTGATGCTTTTATTATTGATATTTTTATTATTATTATTATCTTCATCTTTATTATTATTTTATTATTATTATTAATATTATTATTATTATTATTATTATTATTATTATTATTATTATTATTATTATTATTATTATTATTATTATTATTATTATTATTATTATTATTATTATTATTATTATTATTATTATTATTATTATTATTATTATTATTATTATTATTATTATTATTATTATTATTATTATTATTATTATTATTATTATTATTATTATTATTATTATTATTATTATTATTATTATTATTATTATTATTATTATTATTATTATTATTATTATTATTATTATTATTATTATTATTATTATTATTATTATTATTATTATTTTTATTTCTATTATTATTATTATTATTATTATTATTATTATTATTATTACTATTTTTATTATTATTATTATTGCTATTTTTATATTTATCATTTTTATTTTGTTTATTTATTTATTTATATATTTTTTAAAATTATCATTATTGTTATTATTGTTATTGTTTTTTTTTTGTTATTGTTGTGATTATAATGGTCTTACAGGCATTACCCTTCCAAAGCCTCCTACGAATAAATCTCACATTTTTCGGCAGTTTAAAAATTTTTCAAAACGCCTTCAAAATTTAGCGTATTTTAATCGGCTGCACTTTTAAATTCATCCTTTTCCTCATACTTCTCCATTTTTCTCGGCCATTTTTCATTTCAAACTTTCCACTTAAAATCCACTTCTTCTTTCAGTGTCACCTTCACTCCTCATCCGTCCCCTCCCACTCTCCAGCTCTCCCCACTCACCTCTTGTTTCCCTTCCTGATCCATGCTTCCAATCTCAATACATCCTTTTCCGCTTCTTTTGATACTTATAACAGATTTTTCGCGTTCTTTCAATCTTGCGGATACGCCATGTATTTCTATACATACGTTCGTACACATATACTCATAGGTTCCATGTATTGGAGCTTAAGTACAATGAAAGGGGTGGAGAACACACAACCAAGGGGTGGTTCTTGAGGTCGTAACCAACAAAGGTAATACAACACGGTTGTTGAAAAGAGGGGAAGCTATGAACAAAAACAAACGTACGAAAACAAGAAAAAGAACAGACAAACAAACAAAAACCAAACAAAGAAGCAAACAAACAAACAAACAGAAAAGTAAACAAACAAATAAACAAACAAATAGGCAAACAAACAAACAGACAAGTAAAAAAACAAATAAACAAACAAACAAACGAAGGGTTTTCAAAGATTTTTAAACACGAAAACATCAGACTTCTACCACTCAGTAAATCTGCTCCAACAGGTAGTTGGGGATGTTTAGCGCCTCATAAATGACTTTTTTTCAGTTCTTTCTATTTGAAAAACATTAAACGGAACATTGTGAAGTTAAGAGAATTTTTGGCGATAAAGACAATCAAGGCTCATTTTCTTCAAACACCATGGAAGGTGTTCTTCCAACTCCTCAACACTCAACCCACTACTCCGTCTATCTCACCACCAAACGAACCAACAGATCTTTCCACCCCTAACACCACTATCACCACCACCACCATTTCCACAACAGCTACAACCCATCTCACAGCCACAATCACACTTTACCACCCAGCAACCACCCCCAACCTCCCCCAACCTTTCCTAATCTCTCCCAAACTCTCACAACCTCCCCCAACCTCTCTTAATCTCTCCCAAACTCTCACAACCTTCCCCAACCTTCCCCAACCTCCCCCAACCTCCCCCAACCTCCCCCAACCTCTCTTAATCTCTCCCAGACTCTCACAACCTTCCCCAACCTTCCCCAACCTTCCCCAACCTCCCCCAACTAACCCATGTATACTCCAGGAACCTTGGTATGTTGTAGACGATGGAGAAGACAACAATCGCAACAACGAAGAGTTTGTAGGAGGGCGAGGTGGACTGGTAAGTACTGGTGGAAAAAGGCCTGCAAGCTGCCATGAAGCGATTGAAGGAGAGGAGGAGGGTAAGCATTACTGTGCACGTGTATGGAATGTGGAATAGAGGCCACAGCAGTGGAACCAACCGAGAATGCATCGCTTGCAAGTACTGTGGTGGTGGTGGTGGTGGTGGTGGTGGTGGTGGTGGTGGTGGTGGAGGTGGTGGTAGTGGTGGTGGTGGTGGTGGTGGTGGAGGTGGTGGTAGTGGTGGTGGTGGTGGTGGTGGTGGTGGTGGAGGTGGTGGTAGTGGTGGTGGTGGTGGTGGTGGTGGAGGTGGTGGTAGTGGTGGTGGTGGTGGTGGTGGTGGTGGGGGTCGTCGTCGTATTGATGGGAGCTGATGGGATGGTTTGTCGGGGTTATTTTTGCGATTAAGTGATTAAAAATGGGAAACGAAGACAAGATTTGGTTCAGAAAAAAAAGAGAAAAAAAAGCAAAAATTAAAAATTAAAATAGATGAAAAACAAGATGAAAAATCAGAAGAAAATGAAAGAATTCAAAGAAAAAGAAGAAGAAGAAGAAGAAGAAGAAGAAGAAGAAGAAGAAGAAGAAGAAGAAGAAGAAGAAGAAGAAGAAGAAGAAGAAGAAGAAGAAGAAGAAGAAGGTGAAGAAGGAGAAGAAGAAGAAGAAGAAAAAGAAGAAGAAGAAGAAGAAGAAGAAGAAGAAGAAGAAGAAGAAGAAGAAGAAGAAGAAGAAAATAGAAAATTACAAAAAAGTAGACGAAGAAGAAAACGCTTTTGTTGAAGAAATAGATAATTCGTAAGTTAATTTCACGTTGGAGTCTCTTCATAAGATTAGTGATGATTCGTTCGAAGCCACAGAGGTTTGGGAGGTAAAGAAGAGATATTATAGGATAACAAAGAAAAGGTGAAATAGGGATGAAATAGGGATGAGAAAGGTAATGTGAGGATGGAGGTTGGATTAAATGGGATTGTAGAATAAATAAATGGGTAATGGGTGACAAGGGATGAAATGGGACAAAAAAAACTTGGAAATGGGATGAAGAGGGATTTGCAATGAAGAAAACCGGAAAGAAACATATTGGGATGGTGGAAGATGGGGTGGCATGGAGGATGGGATAGAGGGGGGATTGAAAGAAGAAAGATGTGATGACATTTGATGGAAAGAAGAAAGATGGAATGAAAGAGGATTGTATGAAATAGGAAGAAAAAGGGGAAAATGTTATGGAAGAGGATGGAACAAAAAGATGGAATGAAGAAGGATGGAAAGAAGAAGGAGGGATGAAGGAGGATGGAAAGAAGAAAGAGGGATAAAGGAGGATGGAGAGAAGAAGGAGGGATGAAGGAGGATGGAAAGAAGAAGGAGGGATGAAGGAGGATGGAGAGAAGAAGGAGGGATGAAGGAGGATGGAGAGAAGAAGGAGGGATGAAGGAGGATGGAAAGAAGAAGGAGGGATGAAGGAGGATGGAGAGAAGAAGGAGGGATGAAGGAGGATGGAGAGAAGAAGGAGGGATGAAGGAGGATGGAAAGAAGAAGGAGGGATGAAGGAGGATGGAGAGAAGAAGGAGGGATGAAGGAGGATGGAGAGAAGAAGGAGGGATGAAGGAGGATGGAGAGAAGAAGGAGGGATGAAGGAGGATGGAAAGAAGAAGGAGGGATGAAGGAGGATGGAGAGAAGAAGGAGGGATGAAGGAGGATGGAAAGAAGAAGGAGGGATGAAGGAGGATGGAAAGAAGAAGGAGGGATGAAGGAGGATGGAAAGAAGAAGGAGGGATGAAGGAGGATGGAAAGAAGAAGGAGGGATGAAGGAGGATGGAAAGAAGAAAGAGAGATGAAGGAGGATGGAAGAGAATAGCAGGGTCGTTGGAGCTGCTCGGGCACTGATCGAGTTAACCCTCGTGAAAGCAAAAGAAACATTCGACCCTGAGTTTTTCTGTTTGAATTTTTTTCAATCAATGTTTTTTGTTAGGGCTCTGTTCTTAGTGTTTTGTTGTTTTTGTTATTGCTTTGTTATTGTCTTGTTATTGTTTTGTTGTTTTTGTTATTTTTTTGTTATTGTTTTGTTGTTTTGTGCATTGTTTTTCCGCTTTTATATCATTTTTTAGTGTTATAATATCATTGTTTTTTCATACTGTTTTGCTTTCTTTCTTATTTAGTTTTTTTGTTTTTTATAGTGGTTATTTTCAGATTTTTAATGTATTTTTTATCGTGTTTTGTATTTATGTAGCTGGCGATCAGATAATTTTTCTACTGGCTTTCAACCCACAATGTTATTAATGTTGCTTTGGTTGTCAATGTTGACTTTGTTCATGACGTCATAAATGCTGTTGATGAAGTTAGCGCTATTGCTAACGTGGTCAGGAGTGTGGAGGTGTGGAGGTGGCTCATTGTGTAGTGAGGTTCGAAATGGTGGTACTTTGTAGAAAGTTAATTAATTAAGTTAATTAAAAAGTTAATTAACCAAGTTAATTAGTGACTAGGGTAGCAAGCCTTTTATTTCTTTGAAAGCGTAATTCTGATGAAAAGTGATCTGAGGTTGCCTTTTCAAGTTTTATTAGCCGTACGCTCATCCAAACGGCCTTCCATTCAATAAAAAGTTTTTTTTGTTGAAGATTTTGGACGGATTTTGGACAAATACTTTGAAAAAAAAAACTCAAAAAATCAAGTTTTAAAAAGGTATTTGAAGAAAACTTCGAGTGAACTTTTGAGGAGATGTTTCATATTTGAAACTTCAAAAAAAATAAATTTAAAAAAAATTCAATTCTGGAAAATTATATGTGTTCTGCGTGGAGCATACAGACCAAGTTAATGCTTCCAGACTCCACTTATCTAGTTTTATTTCACAATAAAAATAATATATTTCTCCTATCTGTTATTTTATATTTTCAAAACAAAGTTTGTCTCTTTTTAAACAAACAGAGCTTCTGATGATCAGTAAACAGCCCAAAACAGCCATCGTAGAGGTTCTTGCATGGCGGTTATTTGAGTTTTGTTCGTTAAATCAGTTGTTTTAGCCGAGATATCTTTGCAAATGAATTTTTTCTTTTTTATTTGATCATTAATTCCAGCTTCATTCAAGTTTTTATGAAGTTATGTTTTCTTCGAAATGGTTGCTTTAGAACGTCTTTTTCGAAACTTTTTTCTTTTTTGTCTTTTTCTAAGTTTAGTGTTGGAAGTTTATTTTTCGGGTAAATTATTTGCTACGCCAAAGTTAGTAGCATTTATTTACTGTTCTTTCATGTTATTTAACTGTGGAGTTATTTTCATACAATACTCCCAATGTGATCTTGCCTCTGAAAACCCGACTAGCGATAAATCGTCTTGGAATCGGCAGAAACCAGAAGAAGTGGCACTACCGAAGAAAAAGAGCAGGTGGGAAGGTCAAGGAGAGGTGTGTTAGAAACACTGAAGACCACCATGAATCAATTCCACTTGTCTCAAAACGCCATTAGGCTCAGAAGACTGGATCTCCAGTTTTAATTGGGTTTCAGAACCTGAGATCACTGAATAATAAAGTGGAAGATGTGGTAGAATTGATTCAGGACTATAAAATGGATGTGATGTTTATGGCAGAAACATGGCATGACCCGGAGTCAATCAGCATAAGTAAGCTGCGGAGCCGGGGTCTTGTGGTCTTTGAGAAAGCAAGGCCAAGACTTCCCAAGTCAGTGAACACCCTGATCACCAACCATGGAGGAGTGGCAGTGGCTTTCAACTCCATGTTCCGCGGAATGGTGTTAAAATTAGCTTCAGTTACCAGTTCAATAAATCTTCCCTAACTCCCTCATCACAACAATATCATAGTGTAATTCTTTTTTTCAAAGCATTTGAATTTATTATTATTTTTTTTATTTTTCAATTCTATAATTATAATAATAATAATAATACATTCTGAGTGGTCTCGATACTCTACGGGGTTAATGACAATATAAGGTTTTAATTTTTTTCATAGCAAAAGAAAAGTTTTTGTTATCTTCTCTAATCAGTCATTAAGAGAGCATAACAAACGAATGTGTAGGTATGAATTGGAAAAAAAAAAAAAAACGATATGAAAAAATAAAAAAACGATATAAAAAAATAAAAAAACGATATAAAAAAATAAAAAAACGATATAAAAAAATAAAAAACTATATAAAAAAATAAAAAAACGATATAAAAAAACAAAAAAACAAGAAAAATATATAATCTTTGTCATTTGTCCCAAAACTCCCGGAAGAAACAAAAAGATGGGGGAGTGCGCACAACGAAGCATTTCCTGTTTTTCATTGTTTTGAACTTCTGAAAAACCCCGTTGCAAAATTCTGGAAAAAAAAATTAAAAATCAATAAAAAAAGATTTTTGTAGTGAAAAATTTGGATTTTCATGGGAAAAAAGGTTTGTTTAAGAGTGAACTTTTACAAAATAGACTCCACGTGTGAGATAAATATTTTGAACCTATTGTGAACTTTCGAATCAACTAAAAAACTATGAAATAAAATAAAAATGAAATTTTCGAAGAAAAGTAAAAAGGTAAAAAATGTGGTGAGGTCGTTGACGAGGAAAAAAATGCAAAATGGTAAAAGTGGATTTATATTGAAAGTTGAAGAAATAAAAATAAAAAGATCCAAGAGAAGTTCCAAGCAGTCAAAAAGATAAATGTTGAGAGGTTTTTAATGGTATGACTACTTTCATGAGGTTACAAAATGGCAACTTCTTTGAGGGAGGTTGTGTGGCCTCGAAACTCCACGGGGTAAATGCCACTATAATAGTATTCGTATTTGTATTGTATTGTATTATATTGTATTGTGTTGTATTTTATTAGATTGAAATGTGTTGTATTGTATTGTATTGTATTGTATTGTATTATATTGTATTTTATTGTATTGTATTTTATTGTATTGTATTGTATTGTATTTTATTGTATTGTATTGTATTGTATTGTATTGTATTGTATTGTATTGTATTGTATTGTATTGTATTGTATTGTATTGTATTGTATTGTATTGTATTGTATTGTGTTGTATTGTATTGTAGTGTATTGTATTGTATTGTATTGTATTGTATTGTATTGTATTGTATTGTATTGTATTGTATTGTATTGTATTATATTGTATTGTATTGTGTTGTATTGTATTGTATTGTATTGAATTGTATTATGAGGGTTGAACTGAAAGTCAAAAGAGAGAAGGCAGTCTGACCATGTGCCTGAGTTGATATAATCGTGAGTGTTGTTGTTGTTGTTGTTGTTAGTGTTGTTGTTGTTTGTGTTGTTTGTTAGTGTTGTTGTTGTTAGTGTTGTTTGTTAGTGTTGTTGTTGTTAGTGTTGTTTGTTAGTGTTGTTTGTTAGTGTTGTTGTTGTTAGTGTTGTTTGTTAGTGTTGTTTGTTAGTGTTGTTTGTTAGTGTTGTTGTTAGGGTTAGGCTTTATATTGTTATGATTATGATTAATATGATGATGATTATTATTATTATTTATATTGTTATTATTTTTATTATTATAAAAATTATAAAAATAAGAATAATAATTACTATTATTATTTTATTTTTTATATTTTTTTATTTTATTAATTTATCATTTTTATTATTATTATTATCCCTATCTATTATTATGCCTGCATTCTTTTTTATTTTTGTTTTTTAGGATGTTATTTTTTATTAACATAATTTTTTTTTATTAACAAATTTCCAATGAATTCCCAGAATAAATGAATTACCCTCTCTTTCTTACACAAAACCTTCCTTAAGGAGCCTTTCATTGACTTATCTTTCCCATTCGGCCCATACTTCACACACCGCCATACACCGCCACAAAGCGCCAAACATACTTCACACACTGCCACACACCGCCACAAAGTGCCAAAAATACTTCACACACCGCCACACACCGCCACAAGGCGCCACACATACATCACACACCGCCACACACTGCCACAAGGCGCCACACATACATCACACACCGCCACACACCGCCACAAAGTGCCACACATACTTCACACACCGCCACAAAGCGCCACACGCCACACTTCTTCCCAAAGCCGCCTCTGAGCTGCAAGGACTGATTTAAGGCCTTCCAAAGCATTGTGACCCAGATTTACGATTATCTTCAAAAACTCCCCAAAAATGCATTGAAAAATCTTTTTTTCGAAAAAGATGAGATTTTTAAAGTTTTTAAAAAAAAATAAATAAATAAATTTTTTAAAACAAAAATAAATAAATAAATTTTTTTAAACAAAATAAATTAAATTAATTTTTTGTAAAAATAAATAAAATGTTTTTTTGCAAAAAAAACTGAGAAGTAAAGCAAAATAACATGAAAATAATTTTTTTATGAATGAAAAAACTTTGTTTTTCTCTGAATAGATTGAAAAATTCCAAAATGTTTTTTTTTCCAAACGGATGAACTAAAGTTTTTCTTTCAAAAACGGAAAAAAAACCTTTGCAATATTTCTCAGTGTCTTTGGCAAAAGTTGAAAAAGAGTGGCGCTAGTAGAGATGAATTCTGGATGATGGTGAGTGACACGGTTTGTCAGGCTGATATGCAAGCGATGGACAGTTGAATGTACTACTAGGAAATACCGAAGCGTGTGTGGCAGTCGAAAGAAGAATACGGGACAGTCAGATTAACAGCACAAACTCTTAGCTTTTTCTTTTTCTTTTTTTTCCTCTTTCTTTTTTTTATCTTTATCTTTTTCTTTCTTTCACACACACACACACACACACACACACACACACACACACACACACACACACACACACACACACACACACACACACACACACACACACACACACACACACACACACACACACACACACACACACACACACACACACACACACACACACACACACACACACACACACACACACACACACACACACACAAACACACACACACACACACACACATACACACACACACACACACACACACACACACACACACACACACACACAAACACACACACACACACACACACACACACACACACACACACACACACACACCGATATAGGCTGCAGCACATAGAGAGGAATGGTGGCAAGGGATAAGCAGGCATCAGCCAATGACAACGCTTTTAACAGAAACCACGTGATGTGAGACTTCCCGCTGTTACCATGACCACCATGGGTGTTGTTGCTACGGTTACTGCTCAACACCAGGTAGGCGATGACGTTACCAAGGATACCACAAGTGCAGAAGCAACCTCCCACCACAGTGTAGTTGAGGAAGTCAAACATCTGACATTCTGAGGTCATGGTCTTGTCGAAAGGTGCTTGTGTGGTGCTGTTGCTACAGCTGCTGCTGCTGCTGGTGTTGATGTTGGTGTTGATGTTGGTGTGGTTGGAGATAATGTTGAAAATGTTGTTGAGGTTGGTGCTGGAGTTGTTGTTGTTGTTGAGATAGGTGTTGCCGTTGGTGATTTTGTTGGTGATGTTGAAAGGAATCATGTCGAAGTAGTTGCTAGCCATGATGGGTTGATAGGTTTTCTAATCAAGATTTTGTTTTTTAAAGTTCAAAACGTTGCATGTTGCAGTTCAAAATGTTGCATGTTGCAGTTCAAAATGTTGCATGTTGCAGTTCAAAATGTTGCACGTTGCAGTTCAAAATGTTGCATGTTGCAGCTCAAAATGTTCAAGTTTTATTTCAGTTTTTCTGTTTTTTTAATTTATTTCAAGTTTATTTTTATTCTTTTTTGTATCATCTTGCACAAGTCTTTACCGCATCATAACTCAATTCAATTATAATGAACAATTATAATTATAATTATAATCACAATTATAATTAAATTTATAATTATAATTATAATAAACATGGAATTTCTCTTGATTGCGACACGACCTGATTTTATCGAGCATTCTGAAAGTGGAGACAGTGAATAATTAGCAGACCTGTAAGCTTCAACAGAATA
>OX387256.1:899586-913839 GCA_947562095.1 Branchellion lobata | reverse complement strand
GAGGAGGAGGAGGAGGAGGAGGAGAATGAAGAGGCATTAGGATGAGTGGGCAACATCATCAAAAAGCTTTCAGGCCTCAAAGTTATTGGGGGGTTTTTGCGGGGGATCACACTGAAGTGAGGTGTTGACGTAATTTTTAATACTCTCATAAGCCACACAATCTGTTTTTTTCATATTTTTACAACTTCATTTTGAAAAGTTTACATTAAAAAGCCTATTTTTATTTTCATTGTTTTTCAAATTTACAAAAAACGTTTTTTTTATTTTTTCTCTCCAACGATTAATAAGCCACAAGCGCCCATTGAGCTGTAGTGAATTTTTTCAAAGTGGCAGTGTAGGCGCACTTGAGCGTGTAATGCGACAGTGGTGGAAAGAAGAGATTAAATACTTTATATTCAAAAAACATTCTGGAAATTTTCCGTTTTTCAAGCGCAAAATTTTAACTTTTATTTACTAATAACCCGACGCCAATTTTTATTTTTTTATTATTTGAAAACGTGGCATGCATAAAAACTAATGAAGAAAAAACTCGGCCAATTTTTGCGTGGAAATTCACAGTTAAGCATTAAAAGTGGATTCTCAGGGAAGTTCCAAGCAACCAAATGACCTTTCAAAAGAGGGTTTTTACGAAGATTAAAATCTTTTTTTAATTTTTTCAAAGTTGAAAAAATAATCATCAAAGTGAAGGTGTCCATCAGATCTAGGTGAAACATTTTTGAATTCAAAGATCATGAGAGAAATTTCGGAGTGAAACTTAACTAAAAAAACTGAAAATAAAAATTTTCAGAGTTTTTTTAGCAACAACAAACAAAAACAACAACAAAAAAAAACAACAAAAACAACAACAAATAAAACAACAAAAAACAAAAACAACATCAAACAAAACAACAACAAACAAAAACAACAACAAACAAAAACAACATCAAACAAAAACAACATCAAACAAAAACAACATCAAACAAAAACAAAAAAACAACAAAAAAACAACAAAAAACAACAACAAACAAAAACAACAACAAACAAAAACAACAAGAAACAAATAAAAAACAACAAACAACATCAAACAAAAACAACAAAGAACAATGACATCAAACAAAAACAAAGAACAAGGACATCAAACAAAAACAAAGAACAAGGACATCAAACAAAAACAAAGAACAATGACATCAAACAAAAACAACAAATAACAATGACATCAAACAAAAACAAAGAACAAGGACATCAAACAAAAACAAAGAACAATGACATCAAACAAAAACAAAGAACAATGACATCAAACAAAAACAAAGAACAAGGACATCAAACAAAAACAAAGAACAATGACATCAAACAAAAACAAAGAACAATGACATCAAACAAAAACAAAGAACAATGACAAAGCCAACAACTTCTACTTTTTTTACAGTGCAATCAAAAACTTCCGAAGAGTTTGCCTGCGAAGTGTTCGGAAAGGCCAACAAAAGGATGTTGCATAGTTTCTGAGGGTGTACAAGCAGCAACAATTTCACGTGATTGATTATTTATGCATGAATCAGGTTACCTCATTACTTATGCAATAATTACTACATATCATTACACATGCATGAACTACTACAGATCATTAGTTATGCATGGATTATCTATGCATGAGCCAGTGCATCTCAGTGCCTATGCATGAGCCAGTGCAGCTCATTACCTATGCATGAGCCAGTGCATCTCATTACCTATGCATGCATCATTGCATCTCATTACCTATGCATGAATATTCAACCATTGAACAATAATATTTGATTGTATTTGGATGGTGAATTTATATGCTCCTCTGTTACTCGGATAATGGAGAGTATGCGGTGGGAAAGCTTAATGGTTGAGAGGTTCAACAAAATAACAAAATACACAATCCAGAAGAATCCATAGTTGCAGCGAAGGCGTTGATGTTTGAACGATTTCTACAATGGAGTTTTCAATGCGTCAAAGCTTTTTTAAATTTTTGGTTGAAAGTCGTTTGTACTCTTGGAGGTTTTAGAACGGGTGTTATATTTCTCCATCAACTCCCAAAGCACCTTCCAAACCACCCTCCAAACCACCCTCCAAACCACCCTCCAAACCACCCTCCAAAGCACCCTCCAAAGCACCCTCCAAACTACCCTCCAAACCACCCTCCAAACCACCTTTCAAACCACCCTCCAAACCACCTTCCAAACCACCCTCCAAAGCACCCTCCAAACTACCCTCCAAACCACCCTCCAAACTACCCTCCAAACCACCCTCCAAACCACCCTCCAAAGCACCCTCCAAACTACCCTCCAAACCACCCTCCAAACTACCCTCCAAACCACCCTCCAAACCACCCTCCAAACTACCCTCCAAACCACCTTCCAAACCACCCTCCAAACCACCCTCCAAACCACCCTCCAAACCACCCTTCAAACCACCCTTCAAACCACCCTCCAAACCACCCTCCAAACCACCCTCCAAACCACCCTCCAAACCACCCTTCAAACCACCCTCCAAACCACCCTCCAAACCACCCTTCAAACCACCCTCCAAACCACCCTCCAAACCACCCTTCAAACCACCCTCCAAACCACCCTCCAAACCACCCTTCAAACCACCCTCCAAACCACCCTTCAAACCACCCTCCAAACCACCCTCCAAACCACCCTCCAAACCACCCTCCAAACCACCCTCCAAACCACCCTCCAAACCACCCTCCAAACCACCCTCCAAACCACCCTCCAAACCACCCTCCAAACCACCCTCCAAACCACCCTCCAAACCACCCTCCAAACCACCCTCCAAACCACCCTCCAAACCACCCTCCAAACCACCCTCCAAACCACCCTCCAAACCACCCTCCAAACCACCCTCCAAACCACCCTCCAACCACCCTCCAAACCACCCTCCAAACCACCCTCCAAACCACCCTCCAAACCACCCTCCAAACCACCCTTCAAACCACCCTCCAAACCACCCTTCAAACCACCCTCCAAACCACCCTCCAAACCACCCTCCAAACCACCCTCCAAACCACCCTCCAAACCACCCTCCAAACCACCCTCCAAACCACCCTCCAAACCACCCTCCAAACCACCCTCCAAACCACCCTTCAAACCACCCTCCAAACCACCCTCCAAACCACCCTTCAAACCACCCTCCAAACCACCCTCCAAACCACCCTTCAAACCACCCTCCAAACCACCCTTCAAACCACCCTCCAAACCACCCTCCAAACCACCCTCCAAACCACCCTCCAAACCACCCTCCAAACCACCCTTCAAACCACCCTCCAAACCACCCTCCAAACCACCCTTCAAACCACCCTCCAAACCACCCTTCAAACCACCCTCCAAACCACCCTCCAAACCACCCTCCAAACCACCCTCCAAACCACCCTCCAAACCACCCTCCAAACCACCCTCCAAACCACCCTCCAAACCACCCTCCAAACCACCCTTCAAACCACCCTCCAAACCACCCTTCAAACCACCCTCCAAACCACCCTCCAAACCACCCTTCAAACCACCCTCCAAACCACCCTTCAAACCACCCTCCAAACCACCCTCCAAACCACCCTTCAAACCACCCTCCAAACCACCCTCCAAACCACCCTTCAAACCACCCTCCAAACCACCCTCCAAACCACCCTTCAAACCACCCTCCAAACCACCCTTCAAACCACCCTCCAAACCACCCTCCAAACCACCCTCCAAACCACCCTCCAAACCACCCTTCAAACCACCCTCCAAACCACCCTCCAAACCACCCTCCAAACCACCCTCCAAACCACCCTCCAAACCACCCTCCAAACCACCCTCCAAACCACCCTCCAACCACCCTCCAAACCACCCTCCAAACCACCCTCCAAACCACCCTCCAAACCACCCTCCAAACCACCCTCCAAACCACCCTCCAAACCACCCTCCAAACCACCCTTCAAACCACCCTCCAAACCACCCTCCAAACCACCCTTCAAACCACCCTCCAAAGCACCCTCCAAAGCACCCTCCTCAGGCGTGGAACTCAGAGAGGGCTCTGATAGGCTCAATCATTCTGGTGCTGTCCCCTCTTTTGACTCGGGCCTTCATGTTCTCCAAGCTTTCCCGCTGCACTAGTGGCTTCTTCTCGGGCACCTTCATCCTCCAACTCACGTTCAACTGCGTGTTGTTGTGGTTGTTGTGGTTGTTGTGGTTGTTGTGGTTGTTGTGGTGGTTGTGGTGGTTGTGGTTGTTGTGGTGGTTGTGGTGGTTGTGGTGGTTGTGGTGGTTGTGGTGGTTGTGGTGGTTGTGGTGGTTGTGGTGGTTGTGGTGGTTGTGGTGGTTGTAGTTGTTGTGGTTGTTGTGATTGTTGGATCTTATTGTAGTTTTGTTTTTGTGTTGGGATTTTTGTTTTTTGTGACTGTTTTTTTGGTTGTTCATTTTTGTGGCTTTTTTGAACTGTTTTCTGTTCAAAACACCACACCACACCCCACCACACCACACCACAACACACCACACCACACCACACCACACCACAGCCACCTTAGCTCCAGTCTGGGGGTACTTAGTACTGGCCACATAGGACGACCTGACTGCCAGAACCACTGCATTCATGAGGTTCTTGGCTGCTACGATGAGAGATGTGGCACTCTCCAACTGTGGTGTTGTGACGGAGAACGAGAAGTAGAAGATGAAAGAAGAAAAGAAGGAGGAGGAAAAGGAAGAGGAGGAAAAAATGGAAAAGAAGGAGGAAAAGGAAGAAAAGGAGGAAAAAGAAGAGGAATAGGAGGGAGAGAAGAGGAGGAGAAGAAATAGGAGGAAGAAGGAAAAAGCAAAGAATTATTCCTATCGACTCAAATAACACCATTTCCATCATCACCAAAACCACCAAAAAAAAATTTCTAACCACCAAATCCACCCCCAAAACCACCACCAAAACCCCCACCAAAACCACCATTATATCCACCATCAACTTCACCACCATCAAGATCACCACCATATCCACCATCAACTTCACCACCATCAAGATCACCACCATATCCACCATCAACTTCACCACCATATCCACCATCAACTCCACCACCAACCCCAGAGACGATGAGCTCCCCTCCAATGTTTTGCACGTCGGCCTTGACCTTGCTGGTGATGTTGAGTTGGTGGCAGTGCAGAGCTATGCGTTCCAAGTAAGCCATCAAATCCTTCTTCGTCACTGAGTCTTGGCACTTGTAGTGGATTGGATGGTGGCGGTGGTGGTGATGGTGGTGGGGGTGGTGATGGTGATGGGGGTGGTGGTGGTGGTGATGGTAGTGGTGGTGGTGGGGGTGGTGGTGGTGGTGGTGATGGTGGTGGTGGTGGTAGTGGTGGTGGTGGTGGTGGTGGTGGTGGTGATGGTGGTGGTGGTGGTGGGAGTGGTGGTGGTGGGGGTGGTGGTAGTGGTGGTGGTGGTGGTGGAGTGGAAAAGGATGGTGGTGGTGGTGGTGATGGTAGTGGTGGTGGTGGGGGTGGTGGTGGTGGTGGTGATGGTGGTGGTGGTAGTGGTGGTGGTGGTGGTGGTGGTGGTGGTGATGGTGGTGGTAATGGTGGGAGTGGTGGTGGTGGGGGTGGTGGTAAAGGTGGTGGTGGTGGTGGTGGTGATGGTGGTGGGGGTGGGGGTGGAGGTGGTGGTGGTGGTGGTGGTGGAGTGGAAAATGATGGTGGTGGTGGTGGTGGTGGTGGTGGTGGTGGTGGTGGTTGTGCATTAGGGGGTTTGGAGGGTTGTGCATTAGGGGGTTTGGAGGGTTGTGCATTAGGGGGTTTGGAGGGTTGTGCATTAGGGGGTTTGGAGGGTTGTGCATTAGGGGGTTTAGAGGGTTGTGCATTAGGGGGTTTGGAGGGTTGTGCATTAGGGGGTTTGGAGGGTTGTGCATTAGGGGGTTTGGAGGGTTGTGCATTAGGGGGTTTGGAGGGTTGTGCATTAGGGGGTTTGGAGGGTTGTGCATTAGGGGGTTTGGAGGGTTGTGCATTAGGGGGTTTGGAGGGTTGTGCATTAGGGGGTTTGGAGGGTTGTGCATTAGGGGGTTTGGAGGAGTTGTGAATTGTGGAGGGGTGGGAGAGGGAGGTAGTTTGGTGGGAAGTGGTGATTTGGAAGAGGTTGGTGTATTGAAGAAAGATTGAAAAGGGTTCGGAGGGGTGGGTTAGATTGTAAAAATAGGTGGGGGGGGGGAGAAGGAGAGGGAGAAGGGGAGGGATGGGTCAGATCGGAAAAATGGATGAAAGAAGTTGGATAAGAAAACAAGATAGAAGGGTTAGTTGGAATGGAAAGGCAGTTACTAAGAAAGGTGGGAGGGACAAGGATGGGCTGGAGAAAAAAGGATGGTTGGGTTTGGAAAGTAGTTGAACCACAATCTTCACACCTCATTGATACAACCCTCTCCGTTCTCCTCCATGCGAACAACAAGCAAAACTCGCAACAGATGAAAGAACATTTTTTTTCAAAAGTTTTCCAAGAAAAAAACATTTTGAAGAGTTTTTCTGTTGCTTAATGTTTTTGGTTCTTTCAAAACTTCGTCAAAAAATGTTAATAAAAAGATGTGTTTAATCTTAAAAGTCTGAAAAAACTGGAAATGAAATGGAAATATGGAAAACTGAGAATTAAAAAAAAAATAAAAAAATAAAAAATTAGGAAAAACAATTGTATGTTTGTTTTCATGGTCGAGATAGCGATGGAAGGTAGTGATAATTCGGAAGGCAGAGGTTTTAAGAGGGCATTGTTGCTTGTTTAAGTTGGCAATAAAAATATCCGGTCATCACGTGTGTGTGTGTGTGTGTTTGTGTGTGTGTGTGTGTGTGTGTGTGTGTGTGTGTGTGTGTGTGTGTGTGTGTGTGTGTGTGTGTGTGTGTGTGTGTGTGTGTGTGTGTGTGTGTGTGTGTGTGTGTGTGTGTGTGTGTGTGTGTGTGTGTGTGTGTGTGTGTGTGTGTGTGTGTGTGTGTGTGTGTGTGTGTGTGTGTGTGTGTGTGTGTGTGTGTGTGTGTGTGTGGTGTGTGTGTGTGTGTGTGTGTGTGTGTGTGTGTGTGTGTGTGTGTGTGTGTGTGTTTGTGTGTGTGCATTGAATTTTATGTACACTAAGCATAAATAATATGTATCCTTATATCATCTTCTCTTTTTTTCTTTCCTTCAGTCACTCATGCAGTCATTCATTCACTCACTCATCCATTCATTCACTCACTCATCCATTCACTCACTCATCCATTCACTTACTCATCCATTCACTCACTCACTCACTCATCCATTCACTTACTCATCCATTCACTCACTCACTCACTCATCCATTCACGCACTAGATCTATATATTAACTAACCACAAAACTATCTCCCCCCCCTTTTCCCAGTTTCCATCTTTCTTCCATCATTTTCCCATTTCATATTTCCACCCCTTTTTTAATCTCCCATTTTCCAAATAATGAAATTACTTTATGAAGGGCAAAAGCAAGAAACTGATAAAAGTTCTACTTTTTTTTCTACCTTGCCCCCCCACCCCACCCCCCCCCCCCCCCACCCCTCACTATCCTCCCTTACCCCCATCCTCATTCATACTTTTTCCATTTCAACCCATCCCTCATCCCAACCCCACCTCTCCCCCCCCACCCTTATTCCACCCTACCCCACCCTCATCCCACTCTCACCCCCACCCTCATTCCACCCTCATCCCACCCTCATCCCACCCCCACATCACCAACCTGTTCAGCAATCTGCTTACACAGCCGATCCAAATCGTTTCCTTCCTCTGATATCTGCTTCGCGGCCTTTATTACATCCATTGTGCTCTTCAGCTCACCCTGCCCTCTAGCGAATCAATTTTAATTTTGAGTTTTTGGTGGCTTGGAGGGGTTTTTTAGATAGGCGGTAATTTATTTAGAGTGATGGCGTTAAGGCCAGTACATAATTGAGAGTGAGGTAGGATGGTTTTTCACCAAGTGGATAGTTGATACTTGTACTGTAGAATGAGTACTGACATGAATGGAGAAGTATTCGATCAAAAAACATTTTATCAACAACATTTTAATCAACAACAACAAATATAAAAAAAAACTCAAAATTAAGAGAAAATAAAATAAAAATAACGGCATTGAAAATATTGAAAAAACATCAACAAAAGCAACATCAACAACAGCAACATCAACAACAGCAACATCAACAACAGCAACATCAACAACAGCAACATCAACAAAAGCAACATCAACAACAGCAACATCAACAACAGCAACATCAACAACAGCAACATCAACAACAGCAACATCAACAACATCAACACCATCCACCTCATGAAGTCCGTCATCTGCATCATGATGAGGCACATCCTCTTGGCGATCAGGATGACGTCATTTCCGCTTTCATCCCACCGCTCCATCTCCTTGTCCAGTTTGGCTTTTTCAAGTCGGAAGAGTTGCACCTGCATGGATAGATGAATAGAGGAATGAGTGAATGGATGGATGGGTGGATGAGTTGATAAATAATTGAATGGATGAAATGATGAGAGATGAATGAATGGGATGATAGGGGACGAATGGATAAGAGGATGAGAGAATGGATGGATGGATGGATACATAGAAGTATGGATAAGTAGCTGTAAGGCTCATGGATGAGAAAAAAAATAAATGGATGAATAATAATCTTATGTCTACCCTCAAACCTTGTATAACTTTGTATAGCGCTGATTCTACCCACCTGTTGTTGAATCTTGTTCATTTCCTCTTCAGGCAGTTGTCTCATCACAGCCCTCTCAGATGCCTCCTCTTCGTAACTCACGTCCTCCTGCCTGCTCCTGCGGTGTTCTGCGTCTGTTGGTGAGAGGGGGGGGGGGTGTTGGGTTTGGATTTGTGGTGGTGTTTGCTTTAAAGTTGTGGTTATAGGGAAGTGTTAGTTAAAAGATGTGGTTATGGGGATGTGTTAGTTAAAAGGTGTGGTTATGAGGATGTGTTAGATACAAGGTGTGGTTATGAGGATGTGTTAGATACAAGGTGTGGTTATGAGGATGTGTTAGATACAAGGTGTGGTTATGAGGATGTGTTAGATACAAGGTGTGGTTATGAGGATGTGTTAGATACAAGGTGTGGTTATGGGGATGTGTTAGATACAAGGTGTGGTTATGGGGATGTGTTAGATACAAGGTGTGGTTATGAGGATGTGTTAGATACAAGGTGTGGTTATGAGGATGTGTTAGTTAAAAGGTGTGGTTATGAGGATGTGTTAGATACAAGGTGTGGTTATGAGGATGTGTTAGATACAAGGTGTGGCGTTGAGGCGTTTGCTTCAAAATTTTAGTTTGAGGTGGCTGTGGTTTGTGACGTGAGGTATGTTTGAAACAACCAGGGTGTAACTAACATCTTGCATTGATGATGTCATAAAAAAAATTAGAGCGCAAAAAAGATAATGTGTTTTTGAGGAATCAGTGTACAAAAACAAAAACAGGAAGTTGAATTTCGAAGTGTGCAATCGTGACCAACTTCTCTTGAACTTCTCAAACTCTGCCTCATCCTCGGCATCCGAGTCAAAGTCCCCTAGACTCTGTATAGCATTATTATGATTACTATTAAATACTTTTATTTTATTATTCTTTTTTTTAATATTATTTTCATAATTATTTTTATTTTTTTAATTATTCTTATTGTCGTCGTTGTCGTCATCATCATCCATCATCATTATCTTTATCACCACCACAACCACCATAACCACCACTACCACCACGACTACCACAACCACCACAACCACCACAACTACCACAACCACCATGACTACCACAACCACCACAACCGCCACAACCACCACAACTACCACAACCACCACAACCACCACAACCACCACCACCTGGTTGTTAAGCACAGCTCTCCTCACATTCCTCACCCCTTCATACACCAGGTTTGACACTTGCACAAAAGAATTTTCGTCTAACGGCCGATTGTCGTTGAGGTTTGAAATGCATTGGTTCATTTTCTCCGTGAATTCAACGATTACTGAGTGGTGGCGGGAAGAAGTGGTTTGTGGTGGGAGAATAGAGACGCGATGATGGTATCATGGGAGGAGTTGTGGTGAGTTATAGAAGAGACATGGGTATGAGGAAAGTGGTGGTGCTGTGGAAATGGGTGATAGGGGAAATGTTGTGGTGGTGGGATTGTGGAGGGGGGGGGAAGAAAGTTGTGGTGGTGAAGTTGTGGAAGGGGGGGGGGAGTTGTGGTGGTATAATTGTAGAGAAGGCGTTGTGGTGGTTATGGAGAAGCTTTTGGTGATGGGGGTGTTGTGGTGGGGGATGATCGGAGAAGTTGTACTGAATTATAAGGTTTAGAAAGTTGGTGCATGTGGTGATGGAAGTGGAAAATCAATCTTCTATGATTGTTCTGGACTCATAACTATTTGAAGAGCTATGTCAATTGAAAAGTTGCCAGCCCATTCACAGACCCCACCAGCCACACCAGCCACACCAGCCACACCAGCCACACCAGCCACACCAGCCACACCAACCACACCAACCACACCAACCATACCAGTCACACCAGCCACACCAGCCACACCAGCCACACCAAGCCTCCAACTTTGATCTCTGAGAACTTGCACAGACTGCATCACTCGATCCACGTACATCCCCCCATCTCTTATACTCATCATCTCCGCCTCCACCACTCCACACACCCTCCCACATCGACTTCTTATCCTTCCCGACGTCTCATCCAACATTCCACCGTCTGTGTGCTGTATCGCCTCTACACACTGGTTTATGTCTTCCAAAATGTGGTGTTCTGCCGGTGGATGAGGTCGTTGTGGTGGTGGTTGTGGTAGTGGTTGTGTGTGTTGATGGTGGTGGGTGATGATGATTAGATTAGATTAGGTTAGATAAGGTAAGATTAGATTGGATTAGATAAAATAAATCAGATTAGATCAGATTAGATCAAACTAGATTAAATTAAATAAGATTAGATTAGATCAGGTCAGCAGAGCTAAGACAAGCCACCTGACACAGCGAGGAAGTCATCCAGATCGATAGCGCCATCTACCGCCTCGTTGAGGAACAGCAGCTGCTTCAGCCACGCCTGCTTGTGCGCTTCCGCGTTCTCTTGCGCCACTGGAGACTGCGGTCTGGCTGCCAGCACCTGAGCCGCCATCACCACTTGAGGACACAAGCGCCTCAGCTGCTCTGAAGCAATCCTCAACACTCGGATGGCTGATCCACTCGTGCACATGCTGCACACTAGCCCTGCCACCTGGTGAATGAGTGGTTATATATATATATATTTATATATATACAACTAGATATGATATATGTTATTATATATAAAATGTACACTTATAAATATATGAATATACATAAATATATGTATATGTATATATATATATATGTGTACTATGTAACCACACCCCTCCTCCCACCTCGACCAGCTTATTGGCGTGTTCGACGAAGACAGCGGCATATGCCTCGGTCCTCGCTTCATCTCCATCTCCTGCCGCCTCCATCATCAGCAGCAGAGGCATGTCCGTGTCCAAGAATGCGTCCCCCACTTGGTCCACTATAACTCTTCGCAACTAGGCGGGTGGGTGGGTGAGGTGGAAGTGGGTGTGGAGGTGGGTGTGGTAGATGTGGATGGGGTGGAGGTGGGTGGGGTGGAGGTGGGTGGGTGGGTGGAGGTAGGTGGGGTGGAGGTGGGTGGGGTGGAGGTAGGTGGGGTGGAAGTGGGTGGGTGTGAAGGTGGGTGTGGGGTGGAGGTGGGTGGGTGTGAAGGTGGGTGTGGAGGTGGGTGTGGAGGTGGGTGTGAGAGGGGGGAGGAGGGTGGAGGTGGGTGTTGAGGTGGGTGTGAGAGGGAGGAGGGTAGAGGTGGGTGTGGAGGTGGGGTGAAGGTGGGGTGGGGTAGCTGGATGGGGTGGAGGATAGGTTCTGAGATAGAATGGGGTGGCATTCATTTTCCTAGCTGTAGCTGTGTAAATCTTTCAGACATGAGCTTCGTCCATTAGAATGATAAATAAATTTTAAAAATAAAAAAAGGTAAAAAGCTCATAGATCCAAAAATAGCTCATAGATCCAAAAATAGCTCATAGATCCAAAAATAGCTCATAGATCCAAAAATAGCTCATAGATCCAAAAATAGCTCATAGATCCAAAAATAGCTCATAGATCCAAAAATAGCTCATAGATCCAAAAATAGCTCATAGATCCAAAAATAGCTCATAGATCCAAAAATAGCTCATAGATCCAAAAATAGCTCATAGATCCAAAAATAGACTGCATTTAACACCTGTTTTCTGAGAGCCTTGGTGCGTCCGTATGTTTGGTCTCTGGCCTCGTCCAAGTGGCGGGAGGAGCCTGGGTTCTGTGACTGTACGGTGGTGAAGTTGGAATTATTATTATTATTATTATTATTAGTATTATTATTATTATTATTATTATTATTATTATTATTATTATTATTATTATTATTATTATTATTATTATTATTATTATTATTATTATTATTTAAAGTATTATTATTATTATTATTATTATTATTATTATTATTATTATTATTATTATTATTATTATTATTATTATTATTATTATTATTATTATTATTATTATTATTATTATTATTATTATTATTATTATTATTATTATTATTATTATTATTATTATTATTATTATTATTATTATTATTATTAACAACAATAAAAATAATAAAAAATGTTTATATATTTATTTATTTTTATTACTACTATTATTATTGGTTATTATTAATATCTTCACCAGGTACAGGTATTCATCGAGAAGGTTCTGAAGGGCTGTTCTCAACCATTGGCACTCCCTCACCACTCCCTCCCTCCTCTCGTCCCTGGTCGATGGAAGGTCAGCCAACACGGCGCTCTTTTCCACTATCTTCTCCAGCATCTCCTGCAGACGTGATGAAGTCTTCTCAGGCCTGTAACTCCGTGGATCCATAATGATGGCGTGCTGTTGTGGTGGTGTGGTGTGGTGGCGTGTGGTGGCGGTGTTGTGGTCGTGTGATGTGGTGGTGGTGTGGTGTGGGAGGGTGTGGTGTTGTGTTGTGGTGTTGTGGTGTGGTGTTGTGGTATTGTGGTTGTGGTGTTTTGTGGTGTTGGAGTTGTAGTGGTTGGGATGTTGATGTTGCGGTGATGATGTTGTGGTTGTTGTTTCGGATGGTGCTGTGGATGTTGTTGTGATGATTATTATGGAAAACATTGTGGGTGATGTTTTGCATTTCATGATTAGCTCTGAAGAAAAAAACTAAACAACTTTACAATTTACTAATCAACATTCAGCTTTACCTCCACTCCATCATTTATACTCTATATACCCCGAATTCACACCCACCATCACCCATCGCCACCTACACGCACCCACATCCACACCCACCCACACTAACTCACACCCACCCACACCAACCCACACCTATCCACACCCACACCCACACCTACCCATACTTACCAACACTAACTCACACCCACCCACACCCGCCCGCCCGCACCCACCCACACCCACCCACACCTACCCACACTAACTCACACCCACCCACATCAACCCACACCCACCCACACCCGCCCGCACCCACCCACGCCCATCCGCACCCACCTCAAACTCATCAATTGCTCCAGCCAGCTCACCACAATTTTCCGCCCACACTCCGTCTTCTGACCCCGTCTCCATGGTGACCTTTGACAGGTCATCAATGGCGTGACGTACCTGTTTGATTACGTAATCCTTGTTGTCACGTGCCGCCACCAATTCCGGATGTTTGACATAGGTCTGGTAGTGAAAAGTGGATTTATTTTAGTTGCTGAAAGGGAAGTTATGAGTTTGGTTTATAGATTTCGGATTTTTTCGAATAAAAGTGGAATCGATTTTTTTGTGGTTCATAATTCAGAACATGGGTAGTTTTTGAGTTGAATATTAAAGTTGACTCACAATTGGTTTTGAAATATCCAAACACACACCACGCCACACCACGCCACACCACACCACACTATACCAAACCACCCAACACCACATCACACCACCCCACACCACACCACATCACACCACACCACACCAAACCAAACCAAACCACACCACACCACACCACACCACACCACACCACACCACACCACACCACACTACACCACACCACACCACAACACACCACACCACACCACACCACACCACACCACACCACACCACACCACACCACACCACACCACACCAAACCACACCACACCACACCACACCACACCACACCACACCACACCACACCACACCACACCACACCACACCACACCACACCACACCACACCACACCACAACAC
>OX387256.1:884586-894586 GCA_947562095.1 Branchellion lobata | reverse complement strand
CACTCTTTGTGTCGCGTGTATGTTGTTGTTTAAGTGATTTTCTTTGTAGATTTTGTTGTTGAACATTTTTGTTGAGTTGTTGTTGATAATGTTGTTGTTGCAATAAAAGTTTTTGTTGCAGTTCTTGTATTTTAAGTTGTTGAAGTAGTAAAGTTCGTTGTTGTTGCAACTGTCGATGTTGTTGTTGTTGATTTTGTTGAGCTTGTTGTTGTGTTTCTGTTGTAAATGACTGTATTGAGTGTTGAGGTGGGTTCTTTGAAGTAAATCTTTGATGTTGTTGTTGAGATTTTTCTTGCTGATGTTGTTGTTGTGATTTCTGCTTCTGATGTTGTTGAATTTTCTGTTGCTGTTGCATTTTTTTCCTCCTCTCTTCATTCTCCTTCCTCCTCCTTCTGAAGTCTCCCATTATGCTGCACCACCTCGCAAGAACCTCGTCAGACAGGCAAGTCTCGGCATTCAGTTTCTCCAACTTTTTCAAACACCCACCCCACTCACTCCCTCCATCCTCCATTCCACCCCCATCTCCCGAATCACCCCCCTTCTTCATCTCACCCTTATTCTTTCCTTCCCCCATTCCACCCTCATTCCCCCTTTTCCCCATTGTACTTTCACTCTTCAAGTCGCCCACCCCGTCATCACTCACCTTCTTACCTCTTCTTCCAGCCGCCTTGCTCAAGTCAATGTACAAATACTGACTCTCCTTATCCTCTTCCATGCAAACATCACCGCCACCACAGCCGCCACCACCACCACCGCCACCACCACCACCACCACCACCACCACCACCACCACCATTACCACAACCACCACCACTACCATGCCTCTTTCCTTTTTCTATGAATTCATTTTTTTCGATGTTTTTTGAAACTCTGCTGGAGTTATCATTATCTCTATTGTTACAACCATCATCATTATCAACACCACCACCCATACAACCATCATCATTATCAACACCACCGCCCATACAACCACCATCATTATCATCACCACCACCCATACAACCACCATCATTATCATCACCCCTAATGATGGGTGTTGTCATGGAGTCATCAATATCACATATTCCAGCCAGTGTGGCATCATCATCATCACCACCACTGTCCTCATCATCATCACCACCATCACCATCATTATCACCACCACCACCATCCTTATCATCATCACCACCAACACCACTATCAACTCTCATCACTGCCGCCTTGCTAGCCCCACCACCACATCCGCCCTCTACTCCCTCACATCTCAAATACAAGGTCTCATCCAGGCCTGGAACCCTGTGATGAGAGTAATAATAATAATTCTAGAAAAAATTATATAAAGAAATATAAATATTGAATAATAATAATGAAATACTGGTCATTTTCCTCCTTCTCCTCCTCCTCCTCCTCCTCCCCCTCCTCCTCCTCCTCCTCCTCCTCCTCCTCCTCCTCCTCCTCCTCCTCCTCCTCCTCCTCCTCCTCCTCCTCCTCCTCCTCCTCCTCCTCCTCCTCCTCCTCCTCCTCCTCCTCCTCCTTCTCCTACTCCTCCTCATCCACACCAGTGTTACTTGTAGCAAATGAGGTGGCATGGGTGATGGGAGTTGATTCCACACAAACTCTCCCTGCTATCCTCCACTCCTGCTACAATCATAATGATAATGATAAGGAAAACAATAATAAGAAAATAAAAACAATAAAAATAATAATAACAATAATATAAATAAGTTATTATTATTATTATTATTATTATTATTATTATTGTTATTGTTATTTTTATAAAAAAGTGAAAAAAAATTATGATAAAATCATATTAATAAATCATGAATTGAGTTAACTTGGTGATTATAAACATGAACAATGCAATACAATACAATACAACAAAAATATTATTATAGTGGCATTAACCCCGTAGAGTTTTGAGGCTCCTTAACAATAAACACTTGACTGAGACGAACCTTGGTGGTGGGAGGGAGAGAGATTGGTAGGAGAGGTGAGAGGGATGGGATGGATGGGATGGATGGGAGGGGTGGGAGGGATGGGATGGATGGGAGGGGTGGGAGGGATGGGATGGATGGGATGGATGGGAGGGGTGGGAGGGATGGGATGGATAGGATGGACGGGAGGAGTGTTGGCTTCAGAGGGTGGTTTAGCTTCAAAGAGGTTGAAATCGCATGTACCACTACCACCTTCCACGTCAGTGCCCGGATCAAACCATTCTAGAGAAGTGCTCGGGATGACGTGTGGAAGGTTGCTAAGGTAGTTGTGAGGGAGGTTGCTAGGCAAGTTGCTAAGGGGGTCGTTAGAAGAGTTGTGAGATGGGTTACTAGGGGAGTTGTTGGGCTGGTCAATGAAGTGGTTGTTGAGGTTGTGGTTAGTGTGGTTGTTGAGATGGTGGTTAGTGTGGTTGTTAAGATGGTGGTTAGTGTGGTTGTTGAGATGGTGGTTAGTGTGGTTGCTGAGGTTGTGGTTAGCGTGGTTGTTGAGATGGTGGTTAGTGTGGTTGTTGAGATGGTGGTTAGTGTGGTTGCTGAGGTTGTGGTTAGTGTGGTTGTTGAGATGGTTATTGGAGTAGTTGTCATGAAGTTGACGATTGCTCGAATGACTGAGTTGGTGGTCTGGTGAGTGGTTGGATAAGTGGTTGGGTGAATGGTTGGATGAATGGTTGGATGAATGGTTGGATGAATGGTTGGAGGAATGGTTGGATGAATGGTTGAGTGACTGGTTGGATGAGTGGTTGGGTGAGCGGTTGAGTGAATGGTTGGGTGGTTGAAAATGATTGACATTTTTTGTTGCTGCTTGCTGCGAGAAACTGCCTGATTGCTTAATATCAACCACCTGCCTGCTTGATTCAGAGGCTGTTTGGCCAGATGATTGGTCAGATAAGCAATCAATCAGAACTCCATAAGCATTCTTATTGGCTCTTTCTAGGTGAATTTGATCTCGTGAGGCCCCCTTTTGACCAATCACAGCCACATTTTCTGAGTTATAGCTTTGTCTACTTGAGGGGTTGTTGGAGTGTTGTGTGGAGTTGTTGGAAAAGTGATGTATGGGTGTGTTGTTTTTCTTGGATTGTTGTGTGTTTTGAGAGTGATGTGTGGATGTGTTTTGGCGTTTTGAAGGACTGAATGCTTGGTTGATGGTGAGAGAAATTCTGTCACTTGGTTGTTTTTCTCTAGAATCTTCTGTATGTGTTGTTGCTGTTGAGCTGTTTTGGGTTTTTGTCTCATTGGTTGTTGTTGTCTTTGGAACTTTTCCATGTGTTGTTGGCGTTGCTGGAGGGTGGGCATTGATGGGTCCTGATACTATTGCATTGTTAACAGGATGTGTCGTATTGTTACCACCTACCTTTGCACTGTTATATCTACGCGTTACATTGTCACCACCACCGCCACCACCACTCCCACCACCACCACCACCACCACCACTAACACCACTACCACCACTACCACCACTGCCACCACCACCACCACCACCACCACCACCACCACCACCACCACCACTACCACCACCACTACCACCACCACTACCACCACCACTACCACCACCACTACCACCACCACTACCACCACCACCACCATCACCACATGTTGCGAGCCTTTTCCGGAAGTTGTCTTCTTCCTCCTCCCCCATCAAATGTCTCATCACCTCCACACTCTCTCCACTGCTGCAGACCCTGCTACTTTTCACCAGACTTCTCTTCTTCATCTTCCTCCCCTCATTGCTACTCCTAGTACTAGTATTGATAGTATTAATTGAAGTAGTACTGGCGACGAGGTTGGCAGCAGTAGTACTAGTAGTATAAGTTGTAGAAACGGTAGTACTACTGGCTGTAGTAGTATAAAAATTAGTATTATTATTATTTGCAGTAGTAGTAGTAATAACATTAGTAGTCTTACTACTAGTATTAGTACTACCAGTAGGAAGCATTTGGTTGATACTACAGTCGGCAGTATGACCCATTAAGAGCATGTCTGCTTGAGGGATCCCTCCCTCCCCTCTCATCTCATCATTCTCTCTCTCACTACTGCTTCTTGCACTACTCTTTCTTACTCCTCTCATCTCACTACTCTCTCTGATGACAACTCTACTCACACTACTACTACTACTATTACTACTACTACTACTACTACTACTACTACTACTACTACTACTATTATTACTACTAGTACTATTATTCCTTTCAACTCTACTGTCACTACTACTGCTAGTACTACTTTTATTACTGATAACATCAGTATTAATAAAGCTATTGTCAACATCAAAAGTATGAGTGTTGCTGGGTAAGTTATTCAGGATGTTGATCTCAGTTGCATTGTTATCTTTGTTACTGTCAATGTTAGCAACACTTGTTATGTTTTGTGTTGTCTTTCTGTCCTTGTTAGTGGTGCCATCCCTGTTACATGCAGCATGCAGAGATGCTGCAGTAGTGGTGCACCCTATAATATTTCTGGTGCTTTTATCCAAAGCATCTTCCATAAAACTCAAATCTTCACGAATATCCAAATCATTAACACAACTGCCCTCTCCTTCTCCTCCTTCTCCTCCTTCTCCTTCCTTTTCTTCTTCACCTTCTTTATCTTCTCTTCCTCCTTCTTCACCTTCAGACTTGTCTTTCTGTACATCATCAAATTTTGAAATGAATCTTTCTGAAAAACTTGAGGTTGATAGGATTTTGGGTGAATAGAATGTTGCAGGATGTTGTTTGGACGTTTGTGAATTGATTAATTCTCTAGAATCAAGTTCTTCCTCACCCTCACTTTCCTCCTTTTTCTTGAAACCACTGTTTGTTGCCCTCATTGATGTTGCAAGTGATTGTTGGTTATTGTTGAGGTGGGTTTGATGGTTGGTGGGAGGCTTGTGTGACAAGTTTTTGAATTGTAGAATTAACATTTTGAGTAAGTTTTGTTTCTCTTCATCCTCCTCCACACCCTCCAAATCCATGTTTTCTGTGACAAAATCCAACAAATCCTTAGCCCAAGAGTTGCTCAGAGCCTTGTGAGAGAAATCATGTATTCCTTCATTCTCAGCACCATTTAACAAACCTCCTTCACTTTTTTCCCTCTTGGATTTCTTGACGGATTCATTTTTTGATTGACCCTTTTGTGGTGTCATGGTGATTTCATGACAATTTTCTTCCCTTGAACTTTCTCTTTCTGACTCGCTTGAATGAAAGTCTTCATGGAAAGATGGCTTTTCTTGAAACTGGGAAAGATTCTTTTTCGTCAATGTTTTCAAATGGAGTAGCTTGGTTGCGGAGAATTTCGCGACAGGAGTTGAACACCACAAAGGCTTTTTTTCGCAAATTGAATTTTGATTACTAGCCACTGAAGTAACTGAAAGATTCTGGTGATTCCTGACTATTTCATAGTTTGCTTCTGTATCGAAACTTTGAAGATCACCATTCACCAACCCATCACGAACACATTGGCCATTGGGACATTCATTTTCATCTTGAAAAGTTTGTACGTTAAAATTAGCAAAAATATTTTTTGAATTACTGACATTATCTTCATCGAACTTTACCAATTCAACTTTTTCTTTTTTTTTCGGAGTGAAAAATTCTACAGGGTTTAGAGGGAAACTGGCAGGCGGGTGATGGTCGATGCAGTCAGACGATAAAGATGAAGGTGATAAAACACGAAGTATGTGCTCCGGGGTTTTAAAAGTTACTTCCAAATCTTTTAGGCTCATTATATCAAAGCATCCAACTTTTTTGTTGAAGATTGAATTATTGAGTAATATTCACCTCAGCGTACAAGTCATAACATGTTTTACCATGTCATTTTGTGGGAATTTTTTGTTGTTGTAAAAACACTTAAAAGATGTCATTTATAAATATCATTAATATTAAACTAGAAAAAACGGTCAACCAAACCAAATAAACATCTACAAGCGGGAAGAGTCATATTGAAAAAAATAAAAGTAAAGTTACACATTAATTTGATTTAAAATTTGACTTTTCTTTGGTACAAGGAACTATGGGTGGACTCTTCTATGAGGAAATTTAATAATAGTAGCGTGTCGTTTAATCTTGATTCTCTTAATTAGGTCGTACATATATCTGTGATACTTCAAGTGATAGGGTGTTTCTGGTGGAATGAGCCGACTCTGAAAAAATTATTTAAACAAATTAAAAGTTAAGTAACTTGATCACATTTTTATGCAATGTTATAATAATAATACTATGAATTCTAAAACTTGTATGTATTTTACCCAGGTAAAAGGAATTAAGCCCTTACATGTAAGAATATTCGCCAAATTACAGCAATGCAAAGGTACTTTCCTACCACCATCACTACTAACAACGCAATTCTGTAAAATTGAATAAAATAAAATTTTTCAATAAATGTAATTCGCTATTTCAAATATACTTTAATATAAAATTGAAAATCAGTCTATAAATTTTTTTATAATTTTACAATATAACAGAAACAATCGATTTAACTCAATCAAAAGCGATAGTTAGAATTTGAAAAAAGTAACTTATGGGTTTTACTTGAGGGCCCAAAGCTGCTTGTAGGTGTTGAAGTTGGCGCTGACTGGGGTTTCAAAGGTGCGATGGAAGGGCAAGGTAAGAAGAGCTTTCACCACCAGCTTGCTAATGTTTTCGTTGGTGCTTGAAAAATTGAAAAGTTAAAGTTTGAAAAACATGAAAAATTTGAAAAACGAAAAGTTTTTTTTTTAATTTTCAAAATCTGAAACAAATCATTCTAAAAAACTCTTTACAAATAGATTAGATTAAATAAGAATGTTATGACCTCAAAACTCTACGGGGTTAATGCCACTATAATGAGATTTGTATTTGTATTTTTATTGTATTGTGTTGTTAGAAGAGATTACTTTGAGAGGAGTTGGATTGTCATGAGGATGCCCAACATGATAGCGAGTTGAGAGCACAGAATGTGGGGTGTAACAACGTGGACATATCTGATCAGAAGATTCAAGTTCCTGTGGAAGGTTTCCAAAGGGCACAGGTAATAAGCCAGTCTCCATGAGTACGTAATGAGCAGGAAGGCGGAGGGCGTTAGTGCCAGCTATTGAAGGTGAAATGTAACTTTGAAGGTTAAAAAAACTATTATTAATTTTAATTTAATAAAAAATAATATATAAATTGAAATATGAAGCAAGTTAAACCTAAACCCCTGCTTCAAAATATACATCTACTCCAGATATAAAGTTATTTAATAATTCCAAACCTTCTGGTTGTGGGGTTTAAAAAAAAGAAAAAAAAATTTTTATTATTGAAAATGAAATCAATACAACTGAAGTTTTATAGAACGCCAAGGCAATCAGCTGAGGCGCTAGCTTAATGAATGAATGAATGAATGATTGAATAAATGAGTGAATGAAAGAATGAATGAAAGAATGAATGATTGAATGATTGAATGAATGAATGAATGAAAGAATGAATGAATGAATGATTGAATGAATGAATGAATGAAAGAATGAATGAATAAATGATTGAATGAATGAATAAATAAATGTATGAATGACTAAATGAATGAATGTACCATATGTTATAGCGCACAGTTCGCAATGTAGGTTGCCTCAAAGGCGCTAATGATAACAAAAATAACTAATAACGATGAACAATGTTTAAAAAGACACAAACCAGGTGCATGCTGTAGAATTCATCGAAGGAAAAGTAGAAGCGAGAGAGCATCATGTGCCTGGTTCGAAGCCACTGGTCGAGGTAGATGGACCATAGGAGGGAGATGCCACAGAAAAAAGTGACAATGCCCAGTAGGAGAACATTCCACACCTTGCAGAAAAACTTACCAACGCCGATGCTATGGATTTGCTGCAGAAATGCAATGAGGCAAAGGATCTCAATGGCGAAGAAGGTGTATATGAGGCGGTTGAAGACGTTTTGTCGTTTGTAGTACAAGTCCACACTCACCATCTGCAAACCATCATGCAGAAGATTAAGCCAGTGAAGATAAGATTAAGTTAGGTTATATGAGATTAAGCCAGTAAATATAAGATTAAGTTAGGTTATATGAGATTAAGCCAGTGAAGATTAGATTAATTCATTAATCACGAGAGAAATCCATTAACTATAAAATTAATCTATCGAAATGAGCCGTTAAATTGAAAGTTTCCTAAATGTGAAATATAAAATATAGAGATGTTTTGGAGCCTCCAGGCTTGATGTAACGATGATAACATTTTTGTTGTGGTTCTCATTAAATAAAATCAAAACAAAAGCTGGAAATGTTACAGAGCACGGCGACCAATAGAAAAAAGAGAATAGTCGTAGTTTTACGGTACTGTATTAACCTTTGCAAAAGACTCGAAAAAATATAATTTCCATAGGAGGGGGCCACAGGAAGGGAGTTCCATATGAGAGGGCCACAGGAAAGGAGTTTTTATTTTCAATTTTACTCCTAATCTACACTCAAAATTCTCATGACATTATAGTTTTGGTTATGTTGTCTGCTCTCTTGTCTCACTATTTTTTCATTTCAACATTTTCTGTAACATGAATCATTTCTCAAAAATTCCTAAATTAGAGTGGATTAGCAGATTAGATTAAAGGGCAAGATTACCAATCAAGAACAGATCATCAGTCAAGCTTGCCACACCTTGGAGTAAAAGAGAACACCCCCTCCAGCGGGCTGGTTGACAGCGGCGAAGATGCTGATGACCTTGTCAGTGAAGAAGTCGTAGAGGTAGCACACACAGCCCACCCCCTGAGCCCCTTCCTTCATGATGTCCTGCCTCTTGAGCTGAGCCAGGCCTGTCTTCATCTCATGGAGGCCGCTATCAAAGCAGAAGGTTGAGTCGTCGAATTTGCCGTAAGTTGCCTTGTATGAAGACCAGCTTGCTGTGGTGGTTTTTTTGTTGTTGTTGCTATTATTGTTGTTATGATGGTGGTGTTGTTGTTATTGTTGTTATGGTGGTGGTGTTGTTGTTATTGTTGTTTCTGTGCTGTTATTGTTGTTGTTATAGTGGTGGTAATGTTGTTATTGTTGTTGTTCTTGTTGCTGTTATTGTTGTTGTTATGGTGGTGGTGTTGTGGGTGCGGTTGTGGTTATTGTGAGAGGTTTGGAGGGGTGGTTGAAACTAACATATAATCATGAATTTTTAATTTAGGGTCAATTATTTGAATTTTCACTAAAAAATAAAATCACAAAAACAGACGTCAACTACCTCGATAAAAATTTAAAAAACTAAAAAATAATAATAACTGTTTAAGAATAAAAATTTACTATTTTTCCGTATGATATGCAAGCAAGGCTTTTTGATGAAAACGGTTGTTCTTTCAATGCCGGGGTCGTGGGTGGAAGATTGGGCATAAATGGTCTCCAAAATTCCACTCAGCCAGTCCCAGTAGAGCTCCTTGGTAGCGATTTGCTGGCAAGGGAGGAGGAGTTGTGGCGGATTGATTGAAGGAATTTGAAGATAAAATAATCTTTTTCTCATTTTTAAATCATTCACACTTGTTTATGGTGCCATCTAACCATGCTGATGCTAAACTTTCCTAGTGTAGTCTTTTCTAATCTAATCTAATCAAACCATTTGTATAGCGCTGATTACACACTGCTTAAAAGCGCTTCCTTCCTATGGAACTCTTTTCATTTCAAGTTTTCCTTCATCACATCTCTGCTTTGTTTTGTGAAACTCTTTGAAATTCTAGTCTGAACAAAGTTCTTGAAAGGTTCCTACTCAGCACTATACAAAAGATTTTGATTAGATTGAATCAGATTTTATGAAAATAAATCAAATCAGATTATATTTAAAAAATCAGATTAAATTGAGTAATATTATAACAAATCAGATCAAGAAAGATTAGATTATAGAAATGTTGTAGGAACACGTACGAATCTGTTGACGCTTTTGGGTCTCTGAAGGACGCGTTCGTAGAAGAGGGTGGTGGTTGACGTGTTTTTGTAGAGCATTTGTGAGTTGAGGAGGAAGAGGAAGAGGAGGAAGATGTTTAGGAATAGCTGCCACACAAATTGTCTGTAGCCACCTCTCCACTTGAGTCGTTTGACTATTTCCTTCTGGTAGAAAGAGCC
>OX387256.1:862086-879586 GCA_947562095.1 Branchellion lobata | reverse complement strand
TTGTGGTTGTATTGAGATGGTGTGTTGTGGTTGTACAGCGGTGGTGTGTTGTGGTTGTATGGTGGTAGTGTGCTGTGGTTATGGTGTGGCTGGAGTTGTATAGGGCTGGTGTGGTTGTGGTTGTGTGGCTGTGGGGTAGAGGTGGCTGTGGGTTAGGGGTGGCTGTGGGGTAGGGGTGGCTGTGGGGTAGGGGTGGCTGTGGGGTAGGAGTGGCTGTGGGGTAGAGGTGGCTGTGGGGTAGGGGTGGCTGTGGGGTAGGGGTGGCTGTGGGGTAGGGGTGGCTGTGGGGTAGGAGTGGCTGTGGGGTAGAGGTGGCTGTGGGGTAGGGGTGGCTGTGGGGTAGGGGTGGCTGTGGGGTAGGGGTGGCTGTGGGGTAGAGGTGGCTGTGGGGTAGGGGCGGCTGTGTATCAACAGTTCTAAAACGTCCAAACAACAAATAGCTAATGTATTACCGAATAACTGTATATACACTTGGCTGCTGGTGCCAGCCGTCAAAAATTTTCCTGTGTTCACAACCTTGGAAGAAAAGTGGGAACATGAGGTTTCAATTTGAGTTTTTCAATTAAAGATTGGGACAATTTTTTTTTCTAAATAAAAAAATGAATAAAAGTGTGAAACTAAAAAACTTGAAATAAAAATAAAAAAATAAAAAATAATCAAAATAACCTAGAATAAGAATAAATTAACTTAAAATAATAAAAAAAACAGTTCGAAAAACAAATAATACAATTTGCAATAAAAATAAAAACTTTTTTATCATAACAAAAATATGATTTTAAATATGTGTTGCCTCACTATCAAGTAGACGAAGGTGTGGTGAAAAACGTTGTCGGCTAAGTCTATTGGCATCGACTGAGAGGATTTATTGAAAAGTTTAATTATTTTTATTTTATTTTTTAATTTTTAGTTCAATTCTTAGTTTTTTTTCTTCACTTCTACTAAAACTGCTACAACTTCTATAGCTTGTTCTACCACAGCCACTCCATCCACCACAGCCACTCCATCCACCACAGCCACTACATCCACCACAGCCACTACATCCACCACATCCACTACAGCCACCATAGCCATCACATCCACCACATCCACTACAGCCACCATAGCCATCACATCCACCACATCCACTACAGCCACCCTAGCCATCACAGCCTTCACAGCCATCACATCCACCACATCCACCACATCCACCACAGCCACCACATCTACTATGATCACATTTATTACAACTAAAACAACCATGGCCACCACAAGAATCCACCACAGGTACAATAACCCACAGTCACCAGACTTTCCAACACCAAAACTCCTAATACAGCCACAACCACCACAGCACAACCACACCAACACAGCCACAACCGCCACAGCCAAAAACCACCACAGCCACAACCATTCCACCACAGCACTACTATCATCGCCACTACTATCACCGTCACTACTACCACTGCTGCTATTACTACCACCACCTTTTTTTCATCGAGGCGGTCGTGATAGCGTGTGATGACGGCCAGGCAGAGGAAGAAGAGCCAGAAGGAGGCCATGGAGGTGATGGCGTACACCTTGGTGTTGTTCTTGAGAAGGATTTTGATGGAGGAGGTGAAGTTTATAGATCTGTAGGGGTGGTGGGGAAGTGGTGGAGAAGTGGGGGGGAAGTGGGGGGGTGGAAAAGTGGTGAGGGGGGGGGGTGGTGGGTGGTGGAAAAGAGGTGGGTGGTAGAAAAGAGGTGGGTGGTGGGTGAAAGGTGGTGGGAAAAATGGGGCAAATGAAAGTAAGAAATTGTGAAAAAAAGAGGAAAAAACTTTAATAAAAAAAAAATAATAATAATAAAAGTTTTTTGGTGTTGTGGATTGTGGCGTCTATGGGAACAACAAAATGAAGATTTCTACTCATGAGACAAATATAGGAATAGTGAAACATCCTACTTGAACAAAAACAAGCGCAAACATAACTCTGAGCCAGCCAGGGTTGAAGTCAAACTTCTATGTATGAAAATAACCAAAAACCTCAACTAAAATTGTTCTCTTTATGCCAAATTAATGATATTTTTTCTCAACTTGTAAAAATTTCGGCTTAAAAATTTCAAGATCTTCTCCCATTGAGCCATTAAAAAATAAAAAAAATACAAAAGACGAAAACGAAAAACTGAAAAAAATAAAAAAAGAAAGACGAAGGTTAAAAATAGAATGTTGAAAAGGTCACAGTAGTCACTTGGGAGTGAACTGCTGGGCCCCTGTGAAGAGGGACATGTGACTGCACCCACACAACATCCGCTCACGTGACACCGATATGGTCTAGGGGGTGAGAGGTTAGTATAAATAAAATACAAAACAATACAATAAAAGATAATAAAATACAAATATGAATATTATTGTAGTGGCGTTAATCCCGTAGAGTTTCGAGGCCACGTGAAAAGATGAATGGATGAATTATTGTGGATGGGTGGGTGGATGGGTGGGTGGATGGGTGGGTGGATGGGTGGGTGGATGGGTGGGTGGATGGGTGGGTGGATAGGTGGGTGGATGGGTGGGTGGATGAATGGATGGATAGTGATAGATGCAATAATTGGAAAATATGAAAAAAAAGATTTCAACGAATGTGAAAAAATATTCGAAAAATGAGAAATAAAACGCTATAAAAAGAAGAAAAAACAAACCCAGCAGTCGTTGCCATTCCACCACTGCAGTTGTGAGTTCCAGAAGAAGCAGACGAAGGTGGTCTTTGAAAGATGCAGCGTGGCTGTGAGGTTTGAGGGGCCTTTGAGGGTGTACTTGAGATGTGTGTTCGCCTTGGAAGCCGCAAATATGAAGGCTGGAGAGAAAAGCGTTTCTATGCTGTTGTGTGAGCCACTTGCGCTGTGGTGGTGGTGTGTGTGTTGTATATTTTGTTGGGGTGGTTGGTTGGTGGTATTGAAATGGTTGGTTAATAGATTGGATGGAATGACTTTTTGATGGTGCATTCGTGTGTGGTGATCCATGCATGTATGGTGGTGCATGCATGAATGGTGGTGCATGCATGTGTAGTGGTGCATGCATGTGTAGTGGTGCATGCATGAATGGTGGTGCATGCATGAATGGTGGTGCATGCATGTGTGGTGGTCTATTGTGAGACATTGAGAATTACACCAACTTGAAAGGTGCTTCAAGGCTTTTCCAACACTCCACCTTTTCCTCCTCCTCTCCCACCCCCCCTGCACCCTCCACCACGGTGTTGTAACAAGTGTGTATCAAGATTCTTCCGGTCTCGAAAGCAGACGTTGAATTAAATGTCAATTTAAAGTTAAATTCAATTACTTTAGTGCTTAATTCGGAATTGTCGAGTTTCAGATTCACTGATTGGTTGATTTTCAGACTGATTGGCCAATCAGAATAGCGTGTGGTTCCTCCGAGAGAAATTGGAATTTCAAACTACAATGAAGGGTTGGTTGGCATGGGAACAAAGTCAGGAAGAGGTTGCGAGAATATTCATTCATACCACGGTAAAAATAATGAATTATTTCAAAACGATATAACTTTAAAACACCACGTCAACCGTTTTTCCTTTACACTCTTTCAACTTTTCATCTTTAACTTTTTAAACTCTCTTCTTTTCAGCCTTCCATTCAATCCAATCAAAAAATTTGTATAGCGCTGATTTCAAACCGTTCAAAAGTGTTCGCAACATCTCTCCCTCACCTCCACACTCCCTTGACGCTTGTGGCCATCGATGAAGTAATCTACCGAAAGCCTTGGGGACTCGGCTGGATTTGTGCTTCCATGAACGTTTCCACGCCTCATGTCGCCACACACCGCCACCTGTCGCATGAGGTGGCGTTATTTATATTTTTATTTAAGTTTTATTTATTGTAAAATTTTTCATTATATTTTTTTAAAGTATTTATTGAATCAAGCCCTCTCAGACGCAGAAATGGCACGGTAATGTGTATTTCAGTGGACAATTTACTAAGTGTTAACATATTTTGTAATTTTTATGTTAACACCCTAAACTAATTGAGCGTTCGTGAACACCCTACGCTATGATTTTTTTTTATTATAATAAAATTTATAATAATAATAATAATAATAATAATAATAATAATATATATATATATATATAAATAACAATAATTATAATAATGAAAATAATAGATAAATGATGGTGTTTGCACCGTTGATATGCCATTTCTTTCCGGCTTGGCATTCAATTCCGTTGGGGTTTCATGAATCTGATTTAACAGCTAAAATTAAAATTCAACAAAGAAATAATAATAGAAAAATAATGATAAAAATGATAATGATGATAATATTAAAGATATTTCAGCAAGTGCCAAGGCAAGCAACTGAGGCAAGATGATAGTAAGAAAATGAAGTTGAAAGGTGAAAAGATTTGAATTTGATGGAACGTTTCAAACCACTTCGGAACGGTTTGTTTCCTTGCTGAAAACTTTGATTCTGAAATTCAAGAAAAGAACTTCTAGAATTGTTGGTGGAGGGTGTTGGAAGTGGGTTATGGAACACGTTTGGTTGTTGGTGATAAACGTCACGTTGTGTCTATAGTGGGGCTCCTGTGGTGACAGTTTTGAAGTCAATTCTTGAACAGTGCGACAACGCTATATAAATGATTTGATTAGATTAAAATTAATGTTTTGTAAAAATTCCAGCGTTTGGCTGGGTTTGATTTGATTAAAATATAAAAATATTATGACAGTTACACAACTGATCTAGCCTAAGTTAATGAATGCGTTTTATAATTAACTTTTGGTCGAATTTTTGACATTTAAAAATTTAATTTTAAAAATTATCGCAATTAATGCTATTTTTCAACACTATAAAAATAAATTTAAATCAAGTTACCTTGAAAAAGCTTTCGTCAAATGTAGCCTCATAATTGGAAGCTATGAAAATAATGGTTAATTATCATTAACCGAATTTGGATTCGTATTAATTTTTTTTCCCTTCTTTCAATTTAAAGTTACAAAATGTATTTTTATTAATCTTTTTCAAATATTTACTGAAAATCTTATCTAATCTAAGGATTTGTATAGCGCTGATTACAAATGTTCAAAAGCGCTCTGCTACGAACTATATAACAACAAAGTTTTAAAGAGACGAGAAATCAAAGCGAAGGAGGAAGAAAATGTCGTCTTTGTCACAGAAGAGTGAAGAATCATTATAGAATTTGAGAAAGTCTCAGTACTGTGGAAAAACGGAATCAAGATTGAGTGGAAGGGAAGATTTTAATCTTCAAAAAAAGGAAAAAGCTGAATATAGATGATCTTTTCCAGAATTTTTGAAGTAAAAGAGATTAGCTCTAAATCTATAGTTTGTTGGTAAAATAGAATCTAGAAAGAATTTTCAAGTTGTTGGTTCAATAATGGGTTTTTAGGGTGGAATAAGAAATATTGCTGTAGTTAAAGAAAGATTAATAAAAAAAATAAAGTGTCTCAAAATTTATGAATGAAATGAACCTTTATAATGTTGAAGGAAACATACGAAAAAAAGAACCGGAAGAGCGGTTTTCATTTATTATCTAAATCATCAAAATTGTTCTAGCTCTTCTTGATTTCTCTTCAATGAAACTTTCTTGTTCATTATTTTAAAAACAAAACGTCGTAAACAAAAATATTTTAGTTTTGATAAATGTGAAATAAATTATTTTTCTAGAGAATTTTTTCGAAAGAATTTTCTCTTTTGAAAGTTTTCAGTTTGTCTTTTTTTCACTTCTTACTAAAGGCTTCACTTTTAAAAATGATAATGTGACTTGTGGTGTATGAGCTAGCTGGCTTTAAATTATAGTTTCAACAAATTGTGTTTTCGTAAAAAATCTTAGTTGAAAATGTCGGGAAAAGACAAAATTAACGTGTTTCCGAGCAGAATGTTAGTCATTTTTCAAAAGCTCTGAGATTTTCATTTTTTCAATAAATGGTACATGTTTTTCACTATCGAATGTAAACTTCAATTTATTTCAATATTCATCATTCGTTCATTTACAAAAAAATCATTTTTGAAATAACTCTGAAAAGGGCGATGACAAACATGAAGACACGCCTGAAAGGGGCGCAGAAAGGACACAGTTTGTTGAAAAAAAAGTCAGATGCTCTCACTCTCAGGTTTAGACAGATCCTCAAAAAGATCATAGATGTGAGTTTAATAAGAGTACTCCGCATTCAATCAAAAATTATAAAACTGAAAGCGAAATAAAAGTTAAAAAGTTCTCACTAATAATCAATCACTTTGGCTAGACCAAAATCACAATGGGAGAAGTGATGAAGCAAGCATCTTTCTCATTGGCAGAGGCAAAGTTTGCCATGGGAGACTTTAACCATCTTGTGCTCCAAAATGTCAGCAAGGCAAAGGTTGGTTCAAGAAGCAATTTCCAATTGAGAAATAATTTTCATAAACAGTAACTAAAATTAAAAATCCATTTCATCTTCATCATTCATTTGGAAAACTAAAACTTGATCCACAATGGTTTCTACTTCCCCTTGTACCATTAAATCAAGGTCAAGGTGAGGTCACGAAAGGACAATGTGGCTGGAGTCACTCTTCCAACCTTTGAGTGTGACCAGGGAGGACCTGACTGTGAGTTTACTTTGAAAATTAAGAAAAATAATTTTTTAAGAATTTTTTCACAACTTTTTTTCTGTTTTTACATTTTTTAAACTTTTTCATATCATAAAAAAACTTAAAAAGCTCAGTAGTCACATTTATTTTGGATATTATTAATAGAACTAGTACTATATACCGAAATTCTTCAAAAAATCATTCTTCACAACCCCTTTAATAATACAACCCTGCTTGTTACTGATTTTTACAATGTTTCAACACCCCCACTTGTTACTGATTGGTACAATGTTTCACTGCTGCCTGCCCACAGCCAATGTTCACTTGGGACTGGGCAGGGGTGGTCAACAGACGGAGAGGATGAAAAAGAACTACTCAAAGGTGACACTTCTTACAACCTCATTAAATATGCAAATATTCTAACTATTTTTGCATAGTTGACCCATTTAATTAGACACTCAACTTATCAATTTATTTTAATCATTCAATTTATTGTCTAGTTGAATGGCCAATTAGTTGAATATCAATCAAATGATTGGTGATAAATAGTGATAAACCTGCCACAACCACCCAAGGCGATAGAGTTGTTGGTCGACCTAGCCTCCCTCCAGACTTCTTTCATTGTCCTTGATGAAGCCATCAAACTCACCAACCGCAGAGTCAACGCCATAGAGCATGGTGGGCGTCCATCGATTGGAAGTGTAGCTAGTACCGATACGTAATAACAAATTTAAGCTGTGATGCGCCCAAGCAAGAAACTCAGGCGCAGAAAAGGAATTAAAGCGCGCAGGCGATGGGTGGGTGTATAGTTAGGTGCATGATGGAACTCATGCAATCACTACTACTACTACTACTACTACTACTACTACTACTACTACTACTACTACTACTACTACTACCACTACTACTACTACTACTACTACTACTACTACTACTACTACTACTACTACTACTACTACTACTACTACTACTACTACTACTACTACTACTACTACTACTACCACCACTACTACTACTACTACTACTACTACTACTACTACTACTACTACTACTACTACTACTACTACTACTACTACTACTACTACTACTACTACTACACTACTACTACTACTACTACTACTACTACTACTACTACTACTACTACTACTACTACTACTACTACTACTACTACTACTACTACTACTACTACTACTACTACTACTACCACCACTACTACTACTACTACTACTAATAATAATAATAATAATAATAATACTAATAACTCTAATTTGTAAAGCGCCAGAGCAAACAAACGAGACGTAAGAAGTACGGTCGGTTGCATGATGGGAGATGAAAGTGGCTGAGTGTTTGAATGAAAAAGGTGGTTGGATTGAACAAACGAATGGCAGCAGTATTTCAAATTCACAAATTTATTTCAAAATTTTAATCCATATATTTGCCCAATAAATGCCAATATTTCAAGTTTCAAGTACCGTCCACCATCATACAACCCACCATCATACAACCAACCATCATACAACCAACCATCATACAACCCACCATCATATCACCCACCATCATACCACCCACCATCATACCACCAACCATCATACCATCCACCATCATCCAGTCATCATCCCACGTATTGAACGAACCCTGGAATACATCACCACCGAACTGGACGAGAGGGAAAGAGAAGAGTTTTATAGGTCAGTAGGGCTCTATAGACATTATTTTTCTAATTTATTTAAAGATTTCATTTTGTCCGTTTATTAGCTCAAAACCCTGTGTTTCGAAGCTCCCGAATCTCATTTCTTCCCAAGCCTTTCCATCTATTCATTTCCCACCATCATTTTTATTAATCACCATCACTTATCACCCCCACCACCAACATCTCATTCTTATCACCATTACTCACCATGCCATCCTCACTCACCACGCCACCATCACTCACCAACTACCATCACTCATCAACCACCATCACTCACCACAGCACCATCATTCACCACACCACCATCATTCACCACACTACCACCACTCACCACATCACCATCACTCACCAGCCACCCTTACTCACCACACCACCACCATTCACCAACCACCACTCACCACACCACCACCAAACGCCAGGATGAAGAAGATACAGGGCAAGAAGGCACAGAACAGAGCCGCTGAAGAAAAGCTCAAGAAGACCACAGACCTGAGCGAAGGGGCTCCCAGTCTGTTGCAGGAGGATGACGAAGACATGCTCTTTGGCAATTGATCTTCCGTTCCGCCACCATTGCTGACCACTCCATACTTCGATACGTATTTGCGCGTGATTCGTTACGTCGCCACTGTAGGTCTTAATCATTTCATCGGAACTTTGATTGTTAATAGAAGAATTATTACCAGCCTAGACAGTCTATTTACGATCTTTGGTTGCGCAGCTCACTCTGATTTGGTTCTTTAGCTGTACCATTCAACCATGATTTTAGTCTTTTTTTTTTTTTAGTTGCCGATTCAACTATATTTAGATTTTTTTTCTTTTTTTTTTTCTTTTTCTAGGTGTTTGGTCCGACTAATAGTACATTCCCTTGTATATTCTGGCAGCTCCTTCCTGCATCCATTTTATTTTAACCACGTTGACGATGAACGAACACACAAGCACACAAATACACATGTACACACACACGTTCGTTCATACATAAAAACACACATATTTGCATACACACCTACACAAAACTTACATACATTCGTTCATACATACAAACACATTTGCATACATACCTACACAAAACTTACATAAATTCGTTCATACATACCAACATACTTGAAAACGTACATACAAATACACATGCTACATATTAATCTATTTATCTATATTTGATCTGCAACATCCTGAAATCTGTTGTAAAACCGAGCTCAAATTGAACAAATAAACTAACACGAATTTGAAAACAAATAATCTAACAAAAATTTAAAAAAAAATTAAAAATTGAAAAAATAAGTAAACTGGAAAATTTTGAAATAAAATAATGTAAAAAAACAATGAGAAAATTTGAAATAAAGCTGGAAATTTTGAAGAAAAAACTAAAATGAATTTGAAAAAAAGAAGAAAATTTGATTGTTAGTCAGACCAGTCGTCTGCCTTCTTGAGAGTGAAAGCAAGAGAGCACAAACTTCACCAACCAGATGAAGTACTTCACCGCTGGTGGAGTTTATGCAAACTTGAAACTGCTATTATTTATTATTATTCATGATTACATGGATAAATAATAATAATAATAATATTAATAATAAAAATAATAATAATTATCCACATTTGAAACCGTATTAATTATAATTCTATAACAAAGAACAAATAATAGTAACATTATTTATAATTGAATTAAAGTATAAAATAAATAAAAACTTCAAAATTAATTGCCATCACCATTATCATATCATTCGGGTTCATTTTTCCAAACAACACAGGACTCACCACACAGTTCCCAGAAGTCAAACTCTTGCGCAGGCTGCACACTCACACCTCCTCCTCCCTCCTTCAACACCTCCTCGAACTCAAAATCATCGTCACGCACACAATTCTGTTTCCTATACTCAAATCTGCCCGGACATACAATACATAATATTAACATACAAAGAAATACAACAACACATTCACGCATGCGCTTTTGAACAGTGTGGAATCAGCGCTATACAAATGATTTGATTAGATTAGACACACCACATACACACATAACCTACATTTACATACCACAAACATACAATCGTAACACACCCATAACATAAAATACACGTATACAAACGCACACAAACATGCGCATACTGAACCTTACACACAGACCTTACAACATATTCATAAGCACTGCGTCATAAGAACCTAAACGACGTAATGTACGGCGGCGTTACGTAGTGCGACGTCACGTAAGCCGCATCAACAGGTCATAGTACTCACCGAGATTGCGTACTTATCACTAGGGCGTCTTAAGCGCAAGAAATAAGCGCATATTCACTTGAAAATGTATATATAAATTTTTCAAAATCACGCAATCATAATCACATACTACAAAATAATCACTCTCCTACCTACTTAGCTGACCTTTTTAAGTTGCCTCCTCGTAAGGGACTGAGATCTACTTATTCTCATTTTTTAGGGATACCTTCCAATAGTATTTATGCTACATCTGCACTTTCCTACTGTGGGCCCCTTTTATGGAACTCTCTTCCCCCCAATCTCACCTCTATCGCTTCTCTACTTTGTTTTCGTGAAGCCCTTAAAACTTTGTAGTTTAAGCAGATCGTAGCAGAGCGCTCTTAAACAGTGTGAGATCAGCGCTATACAAATGTTTTGATTAGAAAAGATGCAATATTATACAATCACATAATCACGGGCATTAGCATTACGATCATAATCACGTGATCATAATCATGATCACAATGACGTCATGACATCACAACCACGTCACAAGCGTTACGTCAGGTGTTGAGACTGACTTGTAGCCAAGAGCACAGGTGCAGTAGTAGGAGGACTTGATGTTACGACACACGGAATTCTTTTCGCACAGGTATGCCCCGTTGTGACATTCGTCGTAGTCTGTGTGTTGTGGTGTGTTGTGTGGTGTTGTGGTTGTTTTTTGTGTGGTTTCTTTGTGTGGTGTTGTGGTTGTTTTTTGTGTGGTGTCTTTGTGTGGTGTTGTGGTTGTTTGTTGTGTTTTTGAGTTTGGATTATGGGTTGTGTCGTGTAGTGTTTTTGTATTATGTGCGGTGTTTGTGAATTTTGTACTTGTTTGTAATGTTGTTGTGTGGTGTTTGTATGTTGTATTATATTTTTTGTGGTGAAATTCTGAAATATGAAAACATTCTCTTCAAGAAGACTGGTATAAAGTGTTGATTAAGCGTTAGTATGTGGTTATTTGAACGTTTCCTTATGTGTGATATGGTTTTTGCGACTTGTTGGCGGTGAGCGTTTTAGAAGGAAGTGATAAAGCTAATGAGCTTAGTATTAATCAGATTAAGATGATTTATGAGGCTGGAGAGATTAATGAGCTTAATCAAGCAAATGAACTTTCGACTCAAACACCACGTCTGTTTCGTTCACTTATTCTATCTAATTAAAAAAATGTGCAAGTAACTGTTCGAAATTTTACGTTGGATTTCTCGCAACATTTGGATTTCTATCCTCGGTTCGATGGTTTGAACAGTGTGGAATCAGCGCTATATAAATGATTAGATTAGATTAGATGGCTCCTGATGCTTTGTAACACCATCTTAGTCATGCCTTGATGAATTTCCAGCATCTGAGTGGATTTGATTAATAAAGACAATGGAAAATGGAAGAGGTACCAGCACAAATAAGTAAGTCCTTGTTGAAGACGAAACCTTCAGAGGTGTAATAACAACTACAGGTTACATTGAGCCTGGATGGATGGATGGGTGGATGGATGGATGGATGGATGGATGGATGGATGGGTGGATGGATGGATGGGTGGATGGATGGGAGGATGGATAGAGAACAGGAATAATGAGAAAAAATGAAAATCAAAACCCACAAAAACCAGAAAGATTGAGAGAACGGAAGGATGGAAAAAAGACAAAAAAGTGGATGATTAAGTGAAAGAAAAAATGGAGAGAAAAAAATTGAAAAAAAAAAATAAAGAAACGATGAAAATATAAAAAGATGAGAAAAAAAAAAACAAAAGATTAAAAGTGGAAAAAAAAATAGGGAAGAGGAGAAAAAATAAATAAAAAAAATAAAAAAGAGAAAAAGGAATAGGCAGACTTGTTGGTGACGAGGTCGAGGAAGTTTCGATTTTTCTTGGGATCCATCTTGCATGCTCCAGGGGCGTGCCCGCATGGGTAGTTCTGCAGACGACTGCAGTCTTTCCTGTGTCTCGCTGTGCCCCTTACTCGGGTGCTGGTGGTTAGGGTGGCCGTTGTGCAGTTGTGAGGTTGTTGTGAGGTCTTTGTGCAGTTGTGAGGTTGTTGTGAGGTCTTTGTGCAGCTATGAGAGTGATTGTATAGTTGTTAAGTTGGAAGCTGGTTGTTATAGTGGTTGTGAGGTTGTAGTGGTAATAGTGGCTGGGGTGGTCAAGGTGTGGTCGTGGGGTTGGAGTGAGGCTGTATAGTTTGGGTGATAGAGAAGTTGATGATAGTTATGGTGTTGCAATGAAAATGATGAAACGGTGATGGAAGCTATGGTGGATTGGTGGTGGAATAATAGTAATGTAGGGGTGATGATGGAGGTGCATTGGTGGTGAGTTATTTCCGTTAAGCTAGAAGGGAGGGTGGTAGAAGAGAAGAAGTGTCACATTGCTCGTTGTATCGATGGATTGGAGGGTGGAGTGGAAGGTGGAGTGAAGGTTGCTTGGAGGGCAGAGGTGGGATGGGTGGTTGGAGTTGGTTGTATGGGTAGTATGGAAAGCTACGTGATAGGCAGAATGACTCACGCATTGACCAGTTTATGTTTCTTCCTGCCACCAGTCACCTCTTCAAGCTCTCCGCAACAGGGGTCTGTGGTGGTGCACGGACCACTCCTGTAACCAGTGCTACCATCGCTTCTGTTCCATCACCCACCCTCGAAACACAACTGCAAACCCATAATGTCATTGAGTTTCTGGCTACGCGAAAGCGTGCATAAGCCGAAACTGCCAACTAACGGCTAGGTAAATCCCGTTTGCCAACTTAAACAACAAGAAAGTGAGCGAGTGTTGATGACATTACCAGGAATTGGGTATCCGAACAGATTACCTTGTGAATATGAGAAATGGCTGAAGGAGAAAAAGGCATTGAAAAATGTAATAAAAGTGATTGAAACCTGGACAAAAGCTGTGAGCAGCACACTCAAAGACTCTCCTATCCCATCCCCTGTAGTCACGTGTCATGCGTGCCTCTTGGAACGGCACCTGTAGAAGTGCACGCTCTGCTGCTTGACACGTGGGTTTGTGTGTGGTGCGAACAATACAATGAAAGTCATTACAAAACGATACAATACAATACAATACAATACAATACAATATAATACAATACAACACAATACAATAATAAAAAGTACAATACAATAAAATGCAATACAAGAAAATAAAACACAATACAATAAAAAAAAATTAAATAAAAAAAAATACAACACGATACAATAAAAGAAAAGACAACACAAAGCACCTGACAACTGGTGTAGAATTTTTCCAGCCTAGGTTCAAGCATCATGGTGTACCAGCACATGTAATATGATGCTGCTGTCTGGGAGCGTGGTGGCGATGGTGGAGATGGTGGTGGTGATGGTGGAGATGGTGGTGGTGATGGTGGAGATGGTGGTGGTGATGGTGGAGATGGTGGTGGTGATGGTGAAGAGGGTGGTGGTGATGGTGGAGAGGGTGGTGGTGATGGTGGAGATGCAATGAACATAAAAGAGTGTGTGAAGGTCAACTCATACATATGAAGTTGTGGTGATGAGTTGATGGATAATACAGGATTTATCAGTGGAGTCCTGAATGGCTGAAGAAGGGTTGATTACTTAATGGCTGCAGGGTGATGAGGCAATGATTGAGGGTGGTTAAGCAATGACTGAGGGTGATTAAGCAATGATTGGAGTGATTAAGCAATGACTGAGGGTGATTAAGCAATGAATGGGGGTTGTTAAGCAATGACTGAGGGTGATTAAGCAATGAATGGGGGTGATTAAGCAATTATTGAGGGTGATTAAGCAAAGAATGGGGGTGATTAAGCAATTATTGAGGGTGATTAAGCAATGAATGGGGGTGATTAAGTAATTATTGAGGGTGATTAAGCAATGAATGGGGGTGATTAAGCAATGATTGAGGTATTTATCAAGGACTCACCCTCACTTCAAAGAGCCTTTTCCTATCGAATACCACTTTCCTCAATTCATCAATCCTCCTCAGACAATCCATAAAACCCAATTTGCAATCTTCAAAGAAGTAGAATATCGTGCTAGTGTTTGCACCAAGAGCGTTTAAGTTGATTTGAAGGTGATATTGATTTAAATTGAAATCAAAATGTGAATAAATATGAATAAACCTGTATATTATCGGTAATTTAACATATATAAAACTGAAATTCTTTTTTTCCATATTATTATTATTATTATTATTATTATTATTATTATTATTATTTATTTATTGTTATTTGACCAGCTCTGAGCCTTTCATTACTTTGCGTTGGTAGCAACTCACATTCTTGCACGATTCTGGGTAGGTGCTTCAGTGGAGGTTCAGGGAACTTGATCATGAAGTACTGTGAAATGGAGCGAAAAAAATAAAATAAAATTTCGTGTTGAAATGCCCTTCAAGTGTTTGTTTTGACAAATAAAAACAAATTTTAGCAGTAATAATAATGAAAGTATTAACTGTAATGGCTAAGCTTTGCGTTTGAAAATTAATTTTTGTCACTGGTCAGAAAAATCTAGAAGGTTAACGCCATTTCAAAATAATGATGACATCGCTAGTGATTAGCAAGTTAAAAAGTAAAAAAATAATTAGAAAATGAACGCATTATAAATGAACAAATTGACAAATTAAATTAATTGTCAACGTGTCTGAAGCAGCGAACGAGCATACAGGCTTTTGGGATGCTAGCTGCTTATTTGTGAGACGTTGATCCCTTTCAAAGAATTTGTGTTGTATCAAAAACTTTGCAACCCTTGCTACCATTTTGCTGACTTCTATAAGCTTCATCTCAGCAAACTCTTCTGAATAACATTCAACTTTTGAATTATAATGAGAATTAAACCGAAAAATCTAATTAATTTTTAATAGATGTTCCTGCTTTTAACTTTAATAGTACATTTCAAAATTAACTTGAAAACATTTTCTTTAAATTTCTAACCGACAAAGTTTTCAGAAAGACTTATTGAGACGAATGTTGAAAGGAGGAAATAAGTGAAATAAATTGACATTTTAATTTTATTAGCTAAAAAAGGAACTGAGTCCGAAGACGCTGAATCAAAAGGTAAGACTAAAAAAAGAAAAGTGAATTCACAAAAACAAAAAATGTAATAAATGATTTAACATAACATCAGATGAACGTTTTATACTGACTAATGGTTCTAATTATTGTCCCTAAAAATGGAGTTTGAAAAATATCGCACGAGGTAAAAGCCTTCATAAAAAATGTTTCAAAAAGAAGCTCTATAAAACAATATGAGCTAATCAATTCATTTGCAAAGCGCTTTTTATGCATGGTCAAAGGCGTTCACCAAAAATAGTTTTTACAGGCTGCTGAGCTACTGGGTAAATAAACCTTTCTAAGGGCCTCTGTGGCATTTTATTGTCTTAATCTAAAATAATCTAATCTTATCTAATCAAAGAATTCATATAGCGCTGATTAACACTGTTCAGGAGCGCTCTGCTAAGAACTGTTTAAACAACAAAGTTTTGAAAGCTTTACGAAATGAAAGTAGAGAAGTAATAGAAGTAAGATTGGGGGGAAGAAAGTTCGTTATTATTAACCAACGCCTAGGTAAATACCGTTTGCCAACTTACTTAACAAGAGAGTAAGAAAGTGCTGGAAGGCATTGTAAGGGTTTGTGGTATCCAGACAGACTTCCCTGTGAACATGAGAGTTTTTTTAAATAGTTTTTTTTCAATCAAATCCAAAAAAACGCTGAACATGATGAACAATCAAATAATTAAAACATTCGAAATCAACAACAACTCAATGCTATAAGAACTGACAATTGTCTGTTGAAAAAAATCAAAAATTGACTATAGAATCAAACTAATGATTCTCACAAAGTTAGAAATGAATGAGCATATGTTGAATGACTATTGGATAATGTTCCATCAACTTAACCAAAACTGTATTGTTACATGGAATCTGAAAAAGTGTCTACAGAATCAAATTAACGACTCTTAAAAGTTGAGAATTTAATCATAACATAAAATCGCATAAGAGAACTATAAGAGAGCTTTATCAAAGTTATTTCTTTGTTTCAGTCGCTCAAGATGAGTCGGGTGTGTGCGTCCAAAAATATATCTTCCTTTCCACTCTCTCTCTCTTTGTCACAGGAAAGTCTATCTGGGAAAACCCTTCTGCAATTCTTCGCATGTCTTCCGTCATTTATTAGCTGTCCACTTGTCGGTCCAGAGTTAACTATTTCTCAAATTTTCGAAAATTTTTGAAATCTTGTTGGTAAATTGGCCAATGGTGTTTATGTATCCGTTGGTTGAGGATTTCACTGCGGTGATGTTTATTCAAGAGAATCCTTCTTGTTCCAAAAACCTACGCGAGCTAAAAAATCGATGGCTCTCAAAGACAACATTTATTTTGTAACTAAAATATGGACTTCGAATCTTGAATAGTTAATGAGGAAGTCAATAAGAAGTGTATAAAAGGAGCAAATGAGAATGTTCTAATCTAATCTAATCAAATCATTCATATAGCGCTGATTTCACACTGTTCAGGAGCGCTCAATGTTCATTCATGTTTGCGTCCAACCAGCAATTCAGCTTTACATTTAGTTTGTTTCAAATATTGTGAGATATTTCTGATTATCAATAAAATAATTTTCAAAATTTATTATATCTTTCCGAAATATATAGTTTTTTATGCAGTCTCTTTTTATGTTACTTTATTCTTCATAAACACATCTTTACGTTCATTGTTTTTAATAATTCAAGCTGATGACACTTCTAACTTTGAGACATGAAAGAACATTTTATTTTTTGTAAGGTTTCAATTCATAGCCACAATCATTCTGACTGAAAAGGCTTTTTCGCCTGATTATTGGATGCGTTTTGTGTGTTTGCTGGGCTAAATTTATGGCAAAAAAAGCCGAATTTCTTGCTCATTCGCATACATATTCTAAAGTCTGAAAAAGTACGCGCTAGTATAAAACATAGATGTTGCAACGATTAGACTAACCCATTTAAAATACAATTTTCCACCCTCTGTTCATGCATCTTCAATGGTGCCGGTGCTTCTACTGCAAAATTGCTGCTCATTTCACGCACAGACACACACACACACACACACACACACACACA
>OX387256.1:844586-859586 GCA_947562095.1 Branchellion lobata | reverse complement strand
AAAACTGTACGACTCCAAGTGGAAGTACCAAAGAATAAAACAATTCCAACAAGCAAAACTGAAAAAAGTTTAAATAAAAATTCGATAAAAAACTTGTAAAAAAAATTAAAAGTGATAAAAATGACGAAAAATTACAAAAAAAAATTAGCGAATTAATTTTTCAGTTGCCTTCAAGGATAAAAGGTTTTCCACTTTAGTCTATTTTTAGTCAATCTCTTTTTTTGTTTTTTCCTGCTTTTTGTCCGAATTTGATTGATTCTATCAATTACTACTGGACATTGCATTGTATCGTTTTGTATTATTTTTTGTATCTCTGTTGTATCTCTGTTGTATCTCTGTTGTATCTCTGTTGTATCTCTGTTGTATCTCTGTTGTATCTCTGTTGTATCTCTGTTGTATCTCTGTTGTATCTCTGTTGTATCTCTGTTGTATCTCTGTTGTATCTCTGTTGTATCTCTGGTGTATCTCTGTTGTATCTCTTTTATATCTCTGTTGTAGCTCTGTTGTAGCTCTGTTGACTTTCAAGATGGCTTTACGTATTGTTTTGTACGGTTATATAATACAGAATTGTTTTTATTGGTCGTATTTGATGGTTTTTATTGAATCAAGTCCAGTTGGCTGCTGAAAATAAGACACGGCATGGCTAAAAATAAAAAAAAACTTTGTAAAAAAAATAAATATAAAAACAATTTAAAATTTAAAAAAATAAAGTAGAAAAAAAGAATAAAAAAACTAAAGTAGAAAAAAAAGAATAAAAAAACTAAAGTAAAAGAAAAACTGAAATGAAAGAAAGGATAGTGTCATAAAAGTTGAAGGCAAAACAAAGAACGCGGTAAAAGTAAAAGATGAGAGCGAAATGAGGAGAGGAGTATAAAGCTATTGAGTTTAAAATATTTTTAAAAAATAATGAGACGTAAAAACAAAAAATAAAAAAGATTAAAATAACAAAGACTGGCTTGTCCAATAGGGAGTGAGGAGACGAAGAAGGAACGTTTGGTTTTGAAGGAAGGAGCAGATCATTTTGGTGTTGTTGTTCGTTCGTCTCTGCGTATTAGAGGACGTAGGCCTGACAGGTGGGAGGATCTGATGGAGTACATGGTGCGGGTTATTGGTAACCCTTGAGAACAAGCGTTCACCAAGAGATGCGAATATTTATTTTATTTTGGGATAGTTATTAGGAAGGTAGTTAAGCCTTATAAGTTTAATAAGTAAAGATTGGAGTTGTTTGACATGTTCATGATTGGCAAATCCACACCATGAAGGGGCTGCATGTTTTATGAGAATATGATGAGAGATTCCCTGAGGTCAAATAATTTGGTCCAGAGCCTACTAATGACTTGCTAGCTTAGATATTGTGATATCTTTTCATCTTATCAATTTTAAGCTTTCAATGCCAAAACGCATTTTTTTACTTTCAAAAAAAAAACTTCACCAACACCCACTCATTTTTCTCACAACCCCCCTCTCCAGTTTTGCATCAAAAAAAACAAAATGATGATCACGTGGTTGGTAGTTTTGCTGGTTTTGCTCACCTCCACGGAGCCCCCCAGCTCGCAAGCCTCTGCCTTCCTGGTCATTGCCAACCCCTACCGCACCCTCTGGCAGGAGACCCTGGCCAAAGGTCTCCCCCCTCTTGTTTAGCTTCGCCAAGTTTTGTTTTTGAGTATTTTTGTTTTTTTCAATACAGTTTTGTTTTTTACTTCTAACTTTAGTTTTCATTTTTTGTTTTTTTTGTTTTTATCTTGATTTTTTTGTTGATTTTTTATTTGTTTTTTTTTTAAATTTTTTCAAGTTTTTTCGCTTTGTTTTGTAGTTTTTTCTTTTGTTTTGTTTTTTTTTTCTGATTTTGTTTCGGTTTTTTTAATTTCTTTAAATAATTGTTAATAAATAGTTATTGCCATAGATGCTGTCCATGGCAGCGCCTTTGAACATAGTGCTGAAGAGCGCGTTACAACTGTCCAGATTAGATTAGATTAGACAAGATTAGATTAAACAAGATTATATGATGTTATGATATTCGTATTAGACTATAAAAGATCAGTTTAAATTGGATTAGAATAGATCAGACTAAATTGGATTTGACTGGATTAGACTAGATTAGACTAAATTGGATTTGACTAGATTAGACTAGATTAGAGTAGATTGGATTAGATTGGATAAGACTAGATCAGAGTAGGTTAGAGTTGATTAGATAATATAAAATTAGATTAGATTAGATTAGATTAGATTTTTTTATTAATTGTGGTGTTTTTAATTATTTTTATTATTGTTGCGTCCTATTTATTACATATTTTTGACTATTTCTCCTATACTTCCTTGTCTTCATCATCTTTCACTGCGAGAGTGCCTAACTTCAACGATCATGACTCCCATCATTGATCGCATATCAAACGAGGCAGTTGCTGCATGCTTCCTCCATGGAAAGTTCACTCATGCATGAAGACCACCTCCACCTTCCAACAGACAAAAAAGAACTTCTCGAAGCTGTTTCGCTTGAGTGAGTTTGAGTTTTTTTTTTGGAACTCATGTGAATGTTATTTTTTTCTAGTTTTTGGATCAACTTTTATGGACTTGAAAGAATTGAAGATTGAATTTTGAATAATTGAAAAATGTTTTCCGTTGAGAAAAATTTACATGAAACAATTTTGAAAACCAAAATTTTAAGAATATTTTGTTAGAAAAAAAATAGAGAATAAGAAGTTGATTGAAAAATTTGAAAATTAGAAAAAGTTTTTTTTTTAAATATTTAAAAAAATAACGAAAATATTTCAATGAAAAAAAAAAAAATAAAATATTTTGAAAAATTGTTTTTGAAAAAAAAATTGAGAAAAATTTTTTTAGTGCGAGAGTAATGCAAAGATTGAAAAAGATAGTTAAAAGAAATTAATAATTAAACGTATAATATTTATTAAAAAAATAATTTAATGAAAAAAAAATTTAATGAAAAAAAACAATTTAATGAAAAAAAAAACAATTTAATGAAAAAATAATATAAAGAATTTCAAAAATTTTTTTAATTAATTTTAAAAAAATAAAAAATTAAATTTTAAATACTTGAAAAATAAATTGTTAAAATTAGAAAAATAATTAAAAAAAAACAAACTCAATTAAAAAAAAATATATAAAAATAGTTGATTGATCATTTTGAGGTGTTGAAAATTTGCTTTTGAAGATTTTTTTATTAATTTGGCTTTTTGAACAAAAAGAAAAATATTGTTTTGATAAAAATATCGAAAAAAACTAAATAAAAAATAATTTGCAAAATATGGAGATCAGGTTTCAAGAAGGATGTATACCAACATGACTTCTGAGTGAACTCTGGAGAAAAAACTCATTTTTAGCGAAAAAAGAAAATTCAATATAAAATTCATTTTGAAATTCATTTTGAAATTCAATTTGAAATTCAATTTGAAATTCAATTTGAAATTCAATTTGAAATTCAATTTGAAATTCAATTTGAAATTCAATTTGAAATTCAATTTGAAATTCAATTTGAAATTCAATTTGAAATTCAATTTGAAATTCAATTTGAAATTCAATTTGAAATTCAATTTGAAATTCAATTTGAAATTCAATTTGAAATTCAATTTGAAATTCAATTTGAAATTCAATTTGAAATTCAATTTGAAATTCAATTTGAAATTCAATTTGAAATTCAATTTGAAATTCAATTTGAAATTCAATTTGAAATTTAATTTGAAATTCAATTTGAAATTCATTTTGAAATTCAATTTGAAATTCAATTTGAAAATTTGAAAACCTGCTTTTTGTACCAGTCCTTTCAAGCTACCACCTCAAGCCTGTGTGGCGTGATTCGTTATTGATGAGATTTTATTGAAAAAAAAAAAAGTTTAAAAAATTGAGTTTAAAAAATTAAGTTTAAAAAAAATGAGTTTAAAAAAAATTAAGTTTAAAAAAATTGAGTTTAAAAAATTGAGTTTAGAAAAATATCAAGTTGTCCTCGATAAAAATGATACTTGAACCAATAGCAAGTTATTTTTGGAAAAATTAAGTCAAAAATGTTTTTTTGGGAAAATATTTTTGATTTGAATATTTAAAAATCAAATAAAATTCATTCTAGTTTTTTTTTAAATGAAAAAAAACTTTTTTTTTATTACGGAAAAACACAAAACGCGTGCCACCAAATGATGCTTTCGTTTTGTTTAATTTTTTTTATAGTTTTTTAAAAACTTCAAAATTGATTTTCTTTCCTAAAAAATTTTTTTCAGACGCGCGTTTTTATTAAGAGTTTTGACGGTTTTTTTTGCAAAATGAATGTTTTTCAATTTGTAAAAACACTTTTTTTAGTTTTTCAAAAACAAAATTTTTTTTCAAACAAAATTAAAAGTAGTTTCCAAAAAAAACATTTTTTAGAAAAATACTAATTTTGTTTTCAAAACAAAATAGTTCTAGTTTTTCAGCAAAAATATAAAAACGAAAAAAAATGATAGACCTAGTGTCGAAGGTCTAATCGCTGTGGGGTGGAGTGGTGATGGTGAGTGAATTCTTCTCATCACTAAGGGATACCGGACCCACAACAGAAGCTAACTTCTCCAAAAGTAAAAACAACAAAAACAATAAAAGCAATAATAGTAATAGTATTAGAAATAGTAGTAATAATAATAATTATAATAATAATAATAATAATAATAATAATAATAATAATAATAATAATAATAATAATAATAATAATAATAATAATAATAATAATAATAATAATAATAATAATAATAATAATAACAATAATAATAATAATAATAATAATAATAATAATAATAATAATAATAATAATAATAATAATAATAATAATAATAATAATAATAATAATAATAATAATAATAATAATAATAATAATAATAATAATAATAATAATAATAATAATAATAATAATAATAATAATAATAATAATAATAATAATAATAATAATAATAATAATAATAATAATAATAAAATTGGCGGGAGAAGCAAAGAGAGGTGGAATGGAGCTGAAAGACCCAGTAAGCTGCGGGCCATGGAAGAAGCAATCATGGAGAACAAGAATAATAAAGAGTCGTACCATAAAAAGTATAATAAAAATAATAAAATCTATAAAAATAAGAATAACAATAAAAATGATGATGATGATGATGATGATGATGACGGAAGAGGCGATGATGGTGAGACGGTAAGCAATTGTAAGTGTACTTGTGAAATCGAAAAGTCTTATTTCAACAACAACAACAACAACAGCAACAACAACAACAACAACAACAACAAAAACAACAACAACACTTACAGCAACATTAAAAACAACAACAACAACAACCTCCGCAACAACCCCAACAACAACGTGAATGTAAATTTGTTGAACCTCAGCACCAAACCAGAAGGCAATTGTTGGTGTGAGTGCAAAGCTTCGAAGAAGAGAAAAACTTCACGGAGGAGACAAAAAATCTTCAGACAAACACCCTCCAGACAAACACCCTTCAGACAAACACCCTTCAGACAAACACCCTTCAGACAAACACCCTTCAGACAAACACCCTTCAGACAAACACCCTTCAGACAAACACCCTTCAGACCGCCTCACAACAAACTACACTACCATTTCAACAACTCGCCACAAAACAACATCAGCAATTGGCCTCTAAGAGTCATACACGTACCAAAACAGAGCTTAAACACCCCACTCAATCAATCCTCCCACACTCCACCTCACACCCCACCCAAGCATCCTTCACACATCCCACCCAAGCATCCCTCACACATCCCACCCAAGCATCCCTCACACATCCCACCCAAGCATCCCTGGGTGCACACGACCAACCCCCCCACAAGCTGGTCCATCTTCCACCATCGCCCCTCCCTTCACAGGTTCTTCAAAGCAAACTCCCAAGAAACCTCCCTGTATCCACCTTATCCAAACCAACAAACACCACTCACTAATGACGTGCAGGATGGGATGGAAGGGATGGAAGGGATGAAAGAGACAAAAGAAATGGATGGGATGGGAGGAATGGGAGGGATGAAAGATAAGGATGGGATAGGAGGGATGGGAGGAATGAAAGGGATGAAAGATAAGGATGGGATGGGAGGGATGGGAGGATCCATTCAAGGAACTGGCGACTACGACTTTGACTCCGAAGACGATGTTGAGGCGCTGGCGGATAAAAGTAATAAGTGAGTGGGGGAAATAGATGGATGAATGGATGGATGAATGAATAAATGAATGGATGGATGAATGGATGGATGAATGGAAGAATGGATGGATGAATGGAAAAATGGATGGATGGATGAATGGATGGATGGGTGAATGGATGGATGGATGACTGGATGGATGCACGGATGAGTAGTTAGATGGATGGATTAATGGATGAATAAATGAAAAGATGAAAAAATGGGTGAATGGATGGATGAGTGGATGGATAAATGGATGGATGAATGGATGATTGGAGGGATTCATGAATGGATGAACGAATGGGTAGCTGAGGCTCGGGATTCGATTCCCAGCTCAGGTTTGAGTTTGAAAAATGCAAACTCATGTAAAGAGCAGACGCTGTCTTGATGTGGCTTAGTCACCAAGTAGCCCGCAGCGAGTGAAACCGTTTTCATTGGGGCGCCTTTGAACAAAAGACTAAAAGGCGCTAAACAAATGCAAAATAAATTTTAATTTTTAAAATAAATGAGTGGAGACGAGAAGAAGTGGGTGGGGTTTGAATGAGTGAGGTTGGATGGGTGATGACGTTGGATTGAGTTATGGTTGAAGGGTCGAAGGAATGGTTGTGGGTTGGGAGTGGTTGGAGTGATAATGACACAACAAACGTACTGAGAACAAATTACTTGAGAAGAGCAGCTAGCTTGAAGTTAGTGAGAACCTTTGAGTACAAGCGTTGGAGGGAAGTCCGCTGAGAAGTGAGTTTGAAAGTTGAACGCTAAGTAAATGGAAATGAAAGATTGACCGAAACGAACCGAGACGGGTATGGGTGTGTCACTGGAGTTGGCAAAGAATCTCTGAAGGAAAGGGTGTGAGGTGAAAGCTGATGAAAATTTAACAAAATAATGTGAACAAAGTGACTGAACAGTGATAACAAAAAAAATAAATATGTAAATAAACAAATATGATAAATGAACAAACATTATAAATGAATAAATAAGTGAATAAATAAATAAATAAATAAATAAATAAATGAATAAATAAATAAATAAATAAATAAATAAATAAATAAATAAATAAATAAATAAATAAATAAATAAATAAATAAATAAATAAATAAATAAATAAATAAATAAATAAATAAATAAATAAATTTTAAATCAGCTATATAACGCGTCAAAGCCCAACCGCCTCTGTCCACTTCCATATTGAAGAATAATTGATGACAGCTGTAGAAATGAGTGGAAAATCTTTTAAAATTCTGAACTGGAAACGGGTTTAACAGCTTCGCAGCGGTTGTGTGAAGAGTTCAATGAGTTGGAACACATGGCCATACAATACAAACTAATGGTGAATGAAACAATTGAATAAAATACAAAAAAATAAAATACAAAAGAATAAAATACAAAAAAGAAAAATACAATAAAAGAAAATACAATAAAAGAAAATACAATAAAAGAAAATACAATAGGATAAAAAAAACAAAAATCAAAACAATGAATCAATTATTTTGAAAAAAAATAAAACTGTGAATTTATTAAAAACAAAAAAATAAAACAGTAAAAGTATTTTTTTAAATAATAAACATTGGATTTATTGAAAATAAAAAAAATAAATTTGTTTTAAAAAAATGAAACAATAAATTTATTGAAAACAAAAAAAAACAAAAAAATATCAATAAAACAATGAATAAAAAAATAATAAAAAAAAGAGTAAAGTTAGAAGTCACAGAGGTGGAAGGGCATTGGTGTGTTGGGAGGGGAATTGGTGAGGAGGCATGGAGATGGAGTGAGCGGAAAGCGGATGAAAAGTGGATTCGATTGGAACTTGGCGTTTTTGATGAAATGAAGTGCTGAAATAGAAAAAAAAGAAAATAGAAAAAAATAAAAACAGAAAAAGATGTAGAAAAAAAAGAAGAAAAAAAATGAACAGATAAAAACAGAAAAATGTGGAAAAAAAGTGTGAAAAAAAATTGAAAACAGATGGAAGTAGAAATAGGAGAATCAATCTGAAATAGAAAGTTAATTGAAGCTTAGGTGAAATAGATTGACCGATTATGTGATGGACTTGGAAGGAGGAGGGTGGAAGGAGGATGGAAGGAGGAGGATGGAAGGAGGAGGGTGGAAGAAGGATGGAAGGAGGAGGATGGAAGGAGGAGGGTGGAAGAAGGATGGAAGGAGGAGGATGGAAGGAGGAGGGTGGAAGAAGGATGGAAGGAGGAGGATGGAAGGAAGAGGATGGAAGGAGGATGGAAGGAGGAGGATGGAAGGAGGAGGATGGAAGGAGGGGGAAGGAGGAGGATGGAAGGAGGATGGAAGGAGGGGGATGGAAGGAAGAGGACGAAAGGAAAAGGAAGTGGAGGAAAAAGACGGACTTTCGAACAAGAATAATTTAAGTTTTTAAAAGCAAAGAAGCCTTTTTGAAGTTTTCAAAATTGAAAACACTAAAGTCTAATGTGAAAACTGAAAATGCAATTAATTTCCGCGCACGTGTAAAATTACCACGGTTTTTTAAGTTTGTTTTTTTCATTTTTTTTTTCGTAAACGCCAAAAATTGATTTACGGCTCTGCAAAACACGCAAAATGGCATCGTCACATAATAAAATAAGCGGTTTGAAGATTAGATACACCTCCAGGAAAAAGGAAATGGTACGCCTAAAAAGGCGGAAGAAGGTGGTGGAGGTTATGCTGGAAGAAGTGGTTGAGGAAGGAGTGCAGGAGAACTGGAGGTATTGGTGTTTTAATGGAAACGCGAAAGTTTTGAAATAAAACTATTAAAAAAAAAAGAATTAAAAAAAAGAAAACATTTGATTGAAAAAAAAAGAAATAAAAAAAGATTAAAAAAAACTAAAATAAAAATGAAAACAGATGAAAAAAAAAATCAAGAAAAGGAAGAATGAGAAAAGAACACAATAGCAATTTACATTGTGACGTTGACAGCAAGGAGTTTCGAAGTCGCAAAGGGAGGGAAAAATGATGACGTTGGAAGGTTACACGTCACGTGAGCGATAGAGCATGCAGTCATCATTTGCGGTTCATTATGCAAACAGCAATTAGGTTGGCGGACAGCCATTCGCTTGACAAACACGCGGTCGACAAACCGCAAACACGCACGTATTCATCATCTTTAGAGATGACTTCTGCCATTTTTTTTCTTCCTTTTTAATCAAAAAAACCTCCAAGAATAATTTTGTTCCAGTTAATTGGTTGTGGAGTTTTTCCTCAGATTTTCAAAAAAAATTTTTTTGGATTTTGACATTTTTTTCTTTCAAATAATATTTTGAAAAAAAAGTTTTGACTTGGAAATTGAACGTGAAAAGCGACGGGAGGCTGAAAGTATGATTTAAAACAATCAATCTTCAACCACTGATAGTTAAAGCGTAAAACATGCAACTGTTTTGGAGACCAGATTGGGTCAAAGCCTGTTCTACCTTACCTTATATAACCTACTCCAAGCTGATTCCATTCCATTTTATCTAATCCAATCTAATCATACTATCGTACAATCCAATATAATCGTATCTAATCCAATCTAATCATTCTCTTGTACAATCTAATATAATCTTATCTAACCTTATCTCAGCATACTATTGTACAATCTAATATAATCTTATCTACTTCTATCTATAGAAGCATAAATAAGACTATAGTAGAATAAAAAGACTAAAAGTAGAATAAAAAAAACTATAGTAGAATAAAAATGCAGTAGAAAAAAATTGGATCAAAGTAGAATGATAAAAAATATTTTAAAAAAATCAGAGTAGAGGGAGGAGGAGTGGATGGTTAGTGTGAAGACAAGGCGGGTGGAACACCACTGAGGCATACTATGGGGATGATCTCAAGGGCGTGTACTGTAACCCCCACAACAAGAACACCAACCCACTCTTAACATTTTATTTTTATTTTTAAATTTTATGCATATTTTGAAGTTACATACTCATTATTATATTAATTCTTTTTTTTCTTTTTTTTCTTTTTATTATTTTACCATTATTTTTTTTATTTTAATTTTTTTACAATTATTTTTATTTATTTTATTTTTTTACCATTATTTTTATTATTTTTATTTTTCTACAATTATTTTTATTATTATTATTTTTTTACCATTATTTTTATTATTATTATTTTTTTACCATTATTTTTATTATTATTATTTTTTTATTCTTTTGTTACGTTAATTTATTTTTCTTCTTTTCGATTTTATTTTTTGCGCTCAATTTCTTTGAGAAAAACTTTTTACAGTTCTTTAAATAAAAAAGGGCGCCTTATTGCTTTTCTCAAACCACTTGAATAAGAAAGCTATCCAGGTGTTAATGACGCATCACTTAAGTTAATTAAAAATAAATATTCTATTCTCTCTTTTTTTTTATTTTTGGCTAAAAAAATAAAAATTAATTTTTTTTTCATTATAGTTTTGTTAATATTATTATTTTTTTTAATTATTTTTTAGTTTGCCGTTTAGACAAAATTTTTTTATTAACCATCCATCTATCTATCCATCCATTCAGTCATCTAGCCATCCATTCATTCATGTATCCATCCATTCAATCATTCATCCATCCATCCATTCATTCATCTATTCACCCAACCATTCATTCATCCATTCATTCAACCATTCATCTATCCATTCATTCCTTTATCCATAAACCCATCCATCCATTCATCCATCATCCATCCATTCATTCATCCATAAATCCATCCATCCATCCATCCATCCACCCATCAATTTAGTGGTTAATTCAACCACGCCTCCAACCACACATCCGACCTTACACCCACAAAAAACAACATGCAAAGCAGTCACCTTTCAATGCTTTTTCCCACGCAAAACCTCATGGCCTCATGAAAGTTTTAGTGGACAATCTTATTTTTCAACCTTTTTTCTAATTTTTTTTTTCATTCAACTTCTTCAATTTAGTTTTTTTTTTGTTTTTTCATTTTTTATTATTCTATTTTCACTTATTTACCTTTTTATTTTGTTTTTTATTTTGTTTTTTTATTTTTTTTATTATTTTTTTATTATTTTGTTTTTTATTTTGTTTTTTTTTTGTTTTTTATTTTGTTTTTTATTTTGTTTTTTATTTTGTTTTTTATTTTGTTTTTTATTTTGTTTTTTATTTTGTTTTTTATTTTGTTTTTTATTTTGTTTTTTATTTTGTTTTTTATTTTGTTTTTCATTTTGTTTTTTATTTAGATTTTATTAACTTTTTTCTCGGTTTTTCGAGGTTAGTTGAAAAATCACAACTCATTGACCTCATTTCCAGGGCAACCTTTTTGGCAAATGTCGGTCTAGCGAGAAGTTTGTGTTTTTTTCCACTGAAAATCTTTTTGAAACCTTTGGAGAGAAGAGAAAAAAGATAAATTGGAAAAAAAATTGAAAAAAAAGAAAATTAAGAAGTGAAAGAAGAAAAAAGAAAAAAATTAATGTAAAAAAAAAGAAAAAAAACTAAAAAAAAAACGAAAAATAATAAAAATAGTAAAAAAGAAGAGGTGGAAAGATTAAAGGGATAATGATGATGAAAAAAAAGGAGAAAGAGGATGAAGCGAAGTTAAAAGATGATAAATGGAGTGAGGTTTTATTAATATTTTCAAAATGGCCAATTTAGTTGAGTGCCGGAAGTTGATTTTTAAGTATCAGCATATTGAGGTTTAAAATCAAAAAATAGTTTTAAAAATTATTTTCTAAACTTTAATTTGTTTTTAAACTCAAATTTAGTTTTTTTGCTCTTCCGATCTGTCAAAAAAATCAAGAAGCTTTCTGGAATTTGCTATTTTTTTAATCGTTGAAAAAAAAACCATTAATAACGCAAAAAAATATATTCAAATAAAAATAAAAACATTTTTTTTTATTTTGTGGATTGTTTCCATGATAAATTTTTTGTTGTTGATAAAGTGAACGCTTCACAGCATCTTCATTAGCGACTCAATCTTAAAAAATCTTTTTTTACCACCCATGAGAATTGAGATTTGAATAGTAAAAAAATGAAAGTGAGAAAAATGTGCATAACAGAACAAACCCGGTTGCAAAAACTATACGACAATATACAACCCTCAAAAAAATAAAAACTCAAAACGGTAGTAACAATGTTTAGAAAAAAACTAAGTTTTTGAAAAACTATAAAAAAAAACACCACACCTTTTGGAAGCAAAATAGCACATCTTTGGAGGTCCGTAGGGTCTGAATGAAAGAATCACGGCTGCAAGAAGTAGCTGCAGAGGAAAACGAAAAAAATTCTTCTGTAGCAGCCACATAAAATAAAGGCTTTCTACAAAGGACTTCTGAATAAAAAACTTTAATGAAACATTCACAACACCCTCACAACACCCTCACAACACCCTCACAACACCCTCAGAACACCCTCACAACACCCTCACAACACCCTCACAACATCTTCACAACATCCTCACAACATCCTCACAACACCCTCACAACACCCTCACAACACCCTCACAACACCCTCACAACATCCTCACAACATCCTCAAAACACCCTCAAAACACCTTCACAACAACCTTGACAACACTTCGACAACACAACTTTCACAACAACGCCACAAAAAACATTCTCTCTTAACAACAACAACAACCACACAACAACAACCCTACAACAACAACAACAACAACCATACAACAACAACAACAACAACCATACAACAACAACAACAACAAGCATACAACAACAACAACCATACAACAACAACAACAACAACAACCATACAACAACAACAACAACAACAACAACCATACAACAACAACAACAACAACCATACAACAACAACAACCATACAACAACAACAACAACAACAACAACAACCATACAACAACAACAACAACAACAACAACAACCATACAACAACAACAACCATACAACAACAACAACAACAACAACCGTACAACACCTCAACCATACCTCAAAACCCCTCAAACCCAAACATCTTCACCAAAACCAACTAATTCACCAAAAAAAACCTCACCAAAACCCCCAAACCACCCAAAACAACCTCACCAAAACCCCCAAACCACCCAAAACAACCTCACCAAAACCCCAAACCACCCACAACAACCTCACCAAAACCCCCAAACCACCCACAACAACCTCACCAAACTCTTCAACACCCCCTCCAGGTCCACCAGCAGCTTTCTGGACTACCCCCACAGGGACTGTTACAGGGCCTCATGCAAGCAACACTCAGACTGCTGCAAGATGTTCAACATCTGTGACCCCTCCGCCAACGTCTGCATTGACTGCTGGTGCGTTGATGGCGTATGTTTGGCTTGTGGTATGGACTCTCAACTAAGGTGGGAGAAGCATTCTTTGTTTATTTGCTGAGGAGAGTTCCTACGACAAGAACAATGTGTCTGTGTTGGTTTGATGAGTTGAACCTTCGAGTTGAGCTGTTGAACTGGCTTTTTGGGAACTGTTCATCTTCATTGTATACTGTTGTGAGCTCATTTGTTAACTCAATTTCCTATCATTTTCTTTTTTTTCCATTTTTTCTTTTCATCTTTTTTTTCCATTTTTTTTTCACTCATTTTTATATATATATATTTTTTTCAATTTTTTCTTTCTTTCCACTTTTTTTTTCATTTTTCCCTCCTTCTATCACTATTCCTCTTTTTCTCACTCCCTTCTTTTCTCCCTTTCCCCCATTATCTTTCTCCCCATACTATCCCCCCCCCCCCCCCTCACCTCAGGCATGGCATGTACTGCACCACGTGGAAGGACTGTTGTGTCAGGCACCCCCACTGTGACAGAACCGCTATGAATGTCACATCAAGCGCTAAAGAAATCAAGGAAGGAGCCCCCTCTTTCAAGATTGTAGAAGATGGTCGTTGTACTAACATCAAGACTGACTAAGTTGAATGTTTGGGTGGTTGTTTGTGTGGTTGGTTGGGTAGATATTTGTGTGGTTGTCTGTGTGATTTTTTGTGTGGTTGGTTGGGTAGTTGTTTGTATGGTTGTTTGTGTGGTTGTTTGTGGGGTTTTTTGTGTGGTTGGGTGGGTAGTTGTTTGTATGGTTGTTTGTTTGTGTGGTTATTTGTATGGTTGTTTGTTTGTGTGGTTATTTGTATGGTTGTTTGGGGGTTGTTTGTGATGTTATTTGAGTGTTTGTTCAAAAAGTGGCTTGTTTGGATAACGGGTTGGGGGTTGTTTAGGGGGGAGGGGGTGTTTGGGTGTTGGGTGGTTGTTTGGTGGGGGGGGGGGGGTGTTTGGGTGTTGGGTGTTTAATTGAAGGACTGCTCATTAAAAAAATTCAGAATTTAAGTTGGCAAGAATTCTAAACATTTGAGATTCTGTCATATGGCCTATGATAATTTAAAAAAGCTTAGGATGGTTTATAATAGATTGGGATATAGTGGGATAGATTGAGTTGGATTGGAATGGAGTGGGATGGATTTGGATGGATTGGGATAGGTTGGGATAAATTTTTAAAGTGGTAAGATAAGATCACAAAGATTTAAAATATTTTTCCTGTTTATCATCGCTTCTTGTATCGGCTTATTCGATGGATTGCTCTTATGAAAGAGCGAGTTTGATGGTGATTGGAGCATCGTCGGTGCAAGTATCATTGGCTACAAGAGAAATGCCGTAACAGTTTAGTGACTTGGAAAAGGTGAGTGAGAAAATGGTGCTGATTGGTGGAAGAAGAGTGGATGAAGGAGTAGAAAGGAGGATAACAAAAAATAAAAGAAGGATGAAAGAGTTAAGTGGGAGGCGAAATAATTGGAAAGAGGAGGAGGAAATGGAGATGTGTGTGGAGGGGTAGGTGGGAAAAAAGGGTGAAGAGAGGTGGAAGGAGAGCTGAGAAGAAAATGGGTGAAGAGGAGAATTGAGATGAAGGAAGGATGTGTTCGGACGTTTTGAAT
>OX387256.1:837086-839586 GCA_947562095.1 Branchellion lobata | reverse complement strand
AACTTAAACTTCAATTTTACAAAAGGTTTCAACGTTTCAGATCTACTTAAACACATATCAACCATTCCTCCCACAACACCCACCTATGCTAAAACATTCCTAAACCTCTATTCTTCATGCACCTCGATCCCTCTTCAACGCTCGACTAATCATTTCTACAACAACATTTATTTATTTATTTTCGAATACACTCCCACAAATTTGAGTATTCCTCAATACACTGCCTCCACTCCACTCCCTCAAACATCCCTCCTTCTACCAAACCCATTTCGAACTAGTAAAAATCTTTTTGACGGTCCGACTTTTTTACTTATTTAAATGTGATGAAATAAATATTTCTTAAATTAAACTAAATTAAGATCTATAATGAAATATTACATCAAAAAATTATTATTATTTTTATTATTTAAACAAAATTCTGAAACTATATCTCCATAGGCATCCGAATAAACCTCAGTTTTACCCTAGACACACCCTCCCAACACCACCACCAACTGAGCTTCGAGTAAGGCCTCTGTGAGTGAGTCCTTCTGTCGCTCTAGTCTCTCTAAGTGTCCTTGTGCTTCAATCAGTGTCTTTTCCTTGTCCTTGGGGGGATGGTGGGAATGGTGGTGTGAGTGTGGTGGTGGGAATGGTGGTGTGAGTGTGTGTGGTTGGATGGGTGGTGATGGTAGATGTAGTGTGTAGTAGTGATGATGGTGGAGTCTTTATTGGTGTGGTGAGGGTGTGGGTGTGGTAAGGTAGATAGTCTTGTAGTGTTGGTGAAGTGTTTGTGGTGATGTGGTAATGAGATAGTGGTGATTTGTGGAGGTAGGTGGTAATGTGGTGGTGTAGTGGTGGTGTGTTGGTGATGTGGTGGTGTAGTGGTGATGTGGTGGTGCTGTGGTGATGTAGTGATGTGGTGATGTGGTGGTGTGGTGATGTGGTGGTGTAGTGGCGGTGATTGGTGGTGTGGTGATGAAATTTTTTTGAGCGGATAATAGAGAGTTGAACTAAAAAAAGTTATGATGGAGTAAAACAGAATTAATTTTTTTTTATTTTTTAAATAATTTTTTTCACATGCAGGGCCCACTGAATTCCCTCGCACAAATTACATATACATACATGCGCGTGTACACACACAAACACACACACACACACACACACACAAACACACACACACACACACACACACACACACACACACACACACACACACACACACACACACACACACACACACACACACACACACACACACACACACACACACACACACACACACACATACACACACAAACACACACACACACACACACACACACACACACACACACACAAACACACACACACACACACACACACACACACACACACACACACACACACACACACACAAACACGCACACACACCTTCAGATGCAGGTCCATCTGCTTAACCTCCAGCTCCTGCTCTTTCAAGCTATCTTCCCCTCCAAATCTCCCCCTACTCAGTCCCACGTTGATCTTCGTGACGTCACTTCTTAGCTCATTTGTGTGGCGCTCAATTTCTTTCACTTCTTTCTTTTGAGCCTCTATGTCACCTGCAATGATGCAGAAGGTTCGTTGAGAGTCAGCCACTCAGCTTTTTAGAAATGAGTCATATTTTTTGTTTTACGCTATTGTGTTATACGCGTTATAACTTGTATCTTTTTGTATTTCATTACCAACAACGTTTAGTTTAATGTATTGTGTGCCCAATGGAAAACACCACGCACGGAGCTAAACCATTATAACACCATTAAATCAACAGCTCGGGCTGTTCTTTAGCACCAGCACACATCCAACAAACACCACGCCACATACCTTCAATCCTGAATAGTTTCCTCGTGAAGATATAAACCTGGTCCTTCAGAGAACCAACATTCGCTTCTAACTCTTCCTTTTCCCTCCCGACCTTCACCATTTCCATTTGATCCTTCATCCACCACCCTTCCACGTCTCTCATCTCCCTCTCCACCCCATCAACCTCCTTCTTCAACGACTTCAGCTCGGCTTCTAATGGACCTATTTCTACACCCTTTCAAAAATTGTTTTTCAAAAATTAGTTTTGATTTTTTCTAGTATTACTTTTTATTCATTCAAATTATCGTTTTGTTTCTTGTTTCAGAAGAATATTTTTTTGGCTATTTTTAGAAAAAGAAAAAAAAGTGAAAAAATAAAAGTGATAAAAAAAACGATGGAAATTCAGGCCCTCAATTCTTCGGACACACTTATTATTCAATCTGTCATCCCACCCATCCATCACTCTCTTTGAAACCTCCATTCACTGATTGCCATCACTTCACCAACCCACAATCAACAATCCACTAACCACTAATCACCATTTTATTCACCGAACCATCTTTTTTTTTACCACCCAAAAAATCAACCACCAAACTACACCACACCACACCACACCACACCACACCACACCACACCACACCACACCACACTACATTACACCACACCACACCAAACCACACCTCACCACACCACACCT
>OX387256.1:819586-829586 GCA_947562095.1 Branchellion lobata | reverse complement strand
ATCATCATCATCATCATCATCATCATCATCATCATCATCATCATCATCATCATCATCATCATCATCATCATCATCATCACCCACCTGCTTCTGTTTAGCTTCTTCATTCGTAGCCTTGGTCATGTCACCTTTTTTGGCAGCTCTTGAAGATGTTTCAAAAAATATTAAAAAACATTTTATGAAATTTAAAAAAAAAAATGTATACTGAGAAAGGAACAATAATAAACTTGACACCAAAACGCCAACAAGATCACAATAGCAACAACAACAACACCACAAACAAAAGCAACACTAACAACAGTAAAGTCACAACCACATCGACATTTCAACAACAACAGGCATTACACTGCAACATGCCACAACACCACCGACATCACTACAACTACACCATATCAAAATCTCCAACAATAACAACACCAACAAAACAAAAAAAATACCACAACACTAGCAACACTATCACCAACACCAACAACAAGAAAAACAGTAACAACACCAACAACAAGAAAAACAGTAACAACACCAACAACAAGAAAAACAGTAACAACACCAACAACAAGAAAAACAGTAACAACACCAACAACAAAAAAAACAGTAACAGCACCAACAACACCAACACCAATAACAACAAAAACAACAACACCAACAACAAAAATAACAACACCAACAACACCAACAACACCAACAACACCAACAACACCAACACCAACAACACCAACAACAACAACAACAACACCAACAACAACAACACCAACAACAACAACACCAACACCAACAACACCAACAACACCAACAACAACAACACCACCAACAACAACAACAACAACACCAACAACAACAACACCACCAACAACAACAACACCACCAACAACAACAACAACAACACCAACAACAACAACACCACCAACAACAACAACAACACCAACAACAACCTGTTCAACAGGGCCAGACTTCCCTTAACGTTGTTTTCTGCGGCCTCCACGAATTGAACCTTAAGATCCACCTTGTCCAACTCGGCCTGAGGTCATGAAGCGTTTCTGTGGCTTGCCTTAGCGCTTCACAATTCTTAATTAGCAATTTTCATTATTGCAAATTATTATTATTATTATTATTATTACTGTTGCAAATTGGTATTAGTATTATTATTACTGTTACAAATTGGTATTAGTATTATTATTACTGTTACAAATTGGTATTAGTATTATTATTACTGTTACAAATTGGTATAAGTGTGAGTATTTTCATTAAAGGTAAGTATCATTATTAGTGTTATATCAGTAATATTACTAGAAATATTTGTTTTTATCAGTATTTTATACAAGTTACAAATATCGTTTGTAATATTAGTATTGTTCCATAGAAACTCCTAGAAGGGAAAAGTCTAAAATTTCACAACCACAACAACCACAACTACCACCACAACAACCACAACAACCACAACAACCACAACAACCACCACAACAACCACCACAACAACCACCACAACAACCACCACCACAACAACCACAACAACCACAACAACCACAACAACCACCACAACAACAACCACAACAACCACCACAACAACAACCACCACCACAACAACCACCACAACAACCACAACAACCACCACAACAACAACCACCACTACAACAACCACCACAACAACAACCACCACTACAACAACCACCACAACAACCACACCTGTAGTTGTTTCAAAGTGTTTCTTTCCACCTCTAGCGCCTTTTCAACCGTTTGTGTCTGTCGTTTCACCTCCTCCACCTCCACAGCCTCCTTCTCCTCTACCACCCCCTTTAGTCTTCTGTCTGTCTTCTCAATAGTCTTCTGAAGACGTTCAACTTTTTGAGAAGCATGGTAAAGTCTTACTCCAGTTTCATCCCTTTCTTCCTCTCCCTTCCTCAACAGTCCTTCCACCCTTTTGGCTTCTTTTTCTAGCGCTTCACATTTTTTTTGCAACAATGCTTCCAGAGCTTTTTGGAACCTTTCCATGTGTGGATGGTCTGGGTGTAAAACCGTCACATCGTTGGATGTTCTTTCGTTATCGTCTGCATCACGTGGTGTCATGTCACCATCTCTATCCCGTGGTGTATCATGACTGTCTTTCACACTATCCTTACCTCTGCCTCTTACACCACCCTCACTCCCATCACTTGGACTAACGTCTTTATCCATCCCACGTAGTAAGTCCTCATCTTCACCATTCAGCAGCTCACCCACACCAACCATCTCAGTGGAAGTCTTACTGTCTTTGCTCCTTTGGGAACTTTCGTGCTGTTCGATAGATGTCTCTCTGAAAACCTTTTGAGATTTTTCGCTTTTGTTTCTACCACTCTTCACAGACCTGCCCCCTGACCTCATCCCTCTACCCCCTTTCCTCTTCGCTCCTACTGACCTTCCGCTGTTTGGTGTTTCTGTTTTCCCATTGTTGAGCGTGTTTCCTTTACCACCCCTTTTGTTGTTTTTGTTGCTGCTGTTGTCTTTGTTGATGTTGCTGTTGTCGTTGTTGATGTTGCTGTTGTCGTTGTTGTTGTTGTTGATGTGACGTCTTACACTATAATTGTTTGTGTTGTAGTTTGTGTTGTTGTTTGTGTTGTTATTGTTGGATATATTCCTCTTACCATAGTCAGCTTTGTCGTTATCATCTTTATTGCTATATCCATCAGATTCACCAATTTTATCATAATTCATACCAGCATCATCATCATCACCACCATCACCATCATCCTCACCACTATCACCACCATCACCACCACCATCACCACCATCATCACCACCATCACCACCACCATTATCACCACCACCACCACCACCACCATCACCATCCACCCTCAGTTTCCACTTGTCGAGTGCTGTGTCGGACAATTCATAGTTGAAAGAGTCAGAAAACAGTAGTTTCGATTCGTAAAAGCTTCCATGAAAGTCCTTATCAGTGTCGCCATCTTGATTCGACATTTCTAAAAAAAAATGTTTCTTTCGACTCGAGCCTGACCGTTGTCGTGACAACCAGGTAAATTCTTTAGCGTCGAGTTTTAAAACTTTAAATTGGAATTTATTTTTTCCGATTTCACTTTTTACTTTTCATTCTACTTATACATGATTATTATTATTATTTATTTATTTATTTTTTCATTAATTTTTATTTTTTTTATTTTTGCAAAAAATTGAATGTTTGTAACGTTTTATTGCCAGTCGAATAAACACAGCCTCTTTAGAGCGCCATGACAATAGCAACTTGTGTGAACCAGCTGATGATTAATTAGCTACATGATATAGCGCAAACTTCAAAATAAAATTAGTAGCAGTTTTGGAATGTGTGAAATCCATTATGAGTGGCTTGCAACGAATTAATCCATATTTATTCAATTAATATAATCATTTAATTATTTTTTATTTTAATGATTTATTAAATTAATATTTCTTTAATTGTTTTAATTGTTTTAATATTAAATTAAATTCATTAAATTCATAATACGAGTTAATTTAATTGCTTCAACGTGCCTCTATTCACAGCGGCTTGAAGGTGATGGAGTTGGCCCCAAAAATAAATGATCACAGGAAAGGTTCGTAAGAGGTTAACAGCTGAGAATGGAGTTGAAAGTATGTGAAGAAAAATTTAAAATTCGTTTCCGGATGCATTCGAGAATCTCCCAGCGTTTTGAAAGTCCTCTGATTCATTCTAGCACTTGCATGACATAACATCAACTCATGTTAACTTGAATTTTTTATAAAGTTATGACGAAAAATAAAAAAAATTATTTTAACAATGAAATCAAAATTTCGATTGAAAATCAAACGTAAGCTTTAAACCAACAAAAAACAAAACACCAACAGTTTTTTTTGAAACAAAAAAAACCCTAATAAGAAAACAGCCCAAAACATTTGGGAGGTTAAACTACAAGAAAGCAGTTCTCCTCCCAGTTCATCATTCCCTTCTTCAAGAGCTTCGTGACTAAAATTTCATTTTTCCATATTAAAAACATTTTTATTTTTAAGTTTGATTAAATATTTTTATTTTTTTTTAAGTTTGATTAAATATTTTTATTTTTTTTTAAATTTTGATTAGAAATTTTTATTTTTTTAAATTTTGATTAAAAACTTTTATTTTTTTAAATTTATTTCGATTAAACATTTTTTTTTAAATAATTTTTAAATAATTTCAATCAAGGAAGGTTGTTACTCAATGAAAATCATTTTTGAGATTTTGAATTTTTTTTTGGTTTTTTTGGGCAAAAACTGAAAAGCTATTTTTCAATTTCATCCTCCAAAACTTTAATTTTTTCATTTTTAGTTTTTCGTCACAACCACGTGAAAAATAACACGCCAAAACTAAATCACTTCAAGAGACAAAATATTGAGTTTTGCTTAAAAAAGCATGCGACGAGCATAGCGAACTTATTTTTTTCAACTTAATGAAACGAAAAACTTATTCAGAAAAAATCATTCAATTTTTTTTATAAGAAAAAAAATATTTTAAAGAATAATTTATTCACTTTTGCCGTTTATTTCATTTTTTTGGTCATTTTTAACCGTGTTTAAATATGTTTTCAGCAATCAGAACCTTGTACTTTATCATAATATTGTTATCTCAATTTACATAATTTCCGCATAAGCCCTCCATCCCCTCCATCACTATTGCTACTGTCCTCTCAGCTCAATCGCGACCATCAGCATCATCATCATCATCATCATCATCATCATCGTCATCATTATCATCATCATCATCATCATCATCATCATCATCATCATCATCATCATCATCATCATCATCATCATCATCATCATCATCATCATCATCATCATCATCATCATCATCATCATCATCATCATCATCATCATCATCATCATCACACACCACCACCATCACACTCCCTCATCGTCTTCACAGCGCTTGATTGGCAGATACTTGTTGTGGTTGAACCTTCTGGCTCCTCCTCTTTTGTCCTCCTCTCCAAATTCTGCCTGGCAACAGTCTCCAAGGTAACTGTTGTGGAGGTTGTCATGGTGATTATTATGGTGATGGTGGTTGTCATGGTGGTTATTGTCATGGTGGCCATGAAGGTTGTTTAAAATAGGGTTCTCGATGTAACAGGAGTCTGGGGTGGAGAGAAGGTGTTGTGATTGGTCGGAGAAGAAGCAAGAGAGGGGGGAGGTGGTGTCGTGAGGGGTGTGGAAAGGCAGAGACTGCTGCAGGAAGATGCCTCCCTGCTTGTTATGACAACCCTGGCACGAAGAGATGAGGTCGTTGTTGATGGTGAGGGGTTGCACGGACGAAGGGGGTTGGAAGAGGTTTTGGTGGCTTGGCTGGTGGAAAGACTGGTGGGTGGATGAATGCAGGCCAGGAGGCTGGAGTGGGGATGTGGCTGACGGGGACACTATCTTTCTAGCGTGGTAGGTGTTTTCCGTGAAATTTTTGTTGCCTGGAATCCTTTTGAGACTCCCCTCTAGAAACCCCTTGCATTGCATCTCGTCGCTGTATACCCCCTGGTTGTTGTTGTAGCTGCTGTTGTTGTTGATGTTACTGCCGCTGTTGTTGTTGTGGCTACTGTTGTAGCTGCTGCTGCGGCGGCTGTTATGATGGTGTATCACGTTGTACAAGCCTATAGAACCGTCATTGTTATTATTATTATTATTATTATTATTATTATTATTATTATTATTATTATTATTATTATTATTATTTCTGTTGTTGTTGTTCCTATTGATGCTGTTGTTGCCGGTGTTGAATAATTCTATAAACTTGTTGTTGTTGGAAATTATCTCTGGTTTCTTGGCCTGCATTCTTTTGTGGTCTCTGCAGATACCATCAAAAATTCATGAGTTTTAACTTATTCACCCTAATTATTTTTACTATTTTAATAATTTTATTAAATTATAAATAATAATAAAAATTCACCGCTCTCAATGGTTGTAACAATCCATTCATTGTTCATACAACCCAATCTTTTTTCAATATATTAGGTCAATGACCTCCTTATTACCAATCATGAATTATCTTATTCTCTTGACCTAGTTAAAATCTATTATAGAAAAATCTATATTTGTTTACCAGCCCATTAATCATGAATGGTTAATTGAACAGTTTGAATGACCTAATTATCATGAATAATTAATTAGATGATTCCTTTTAAAGCTTTCCCCACAAAGACCTTGACCTCTTCTTGAGCACAAAGATGATTGACAGCATCAGAGCTCCGAACGCCCCGCCCAACAAAACGCCCACAAGGATGGCAGTCAGCACTCCTGGGTTGCGTGGATATTAATTGCTCATAAGTATTAATTAACTCAATCATGCTAATTAGCTCATGCATATTAATGACCTCATGCATATTAATGACCTCATGCCTAATAAGTAGCTCATGCATATTAATTAATCATGCATATTAATGAAATCATGCATATTAATTACCTCATGCATATTAATGAACTCATGCATATTCATTATCTCATGCATACTACTTAGCTCTTGAACATTGATGAACTTTGAATATCAAATATCAGCGGTTATTGTTCCCAATTAACATAAACAGTCATGCCTTTTGATGAGGTTATTTTTAACTCTGGGATACTCTGATTGAGCTGGTGATGATCACGATTAATGATTGAATACATAATGAGATAAGTAATCGCCATGGCAACCATGGCTTCATTATTGTGCCTGTAAAAGACTATTCAGGAAGAGTTATTGAGCGCTTTTCAGATTTCCTTACATCTAATTCGTCTTGCCATACATTCAGCGATTATGGCCGCTTCGATCACCTCATTACGTATTCATCAACCGGCTCATTAATTATGTATAATACACTTGCTATCTGTTAGAATATTCATTCATTTAATATGCGTGTAATAAATCCTATCTCAAGCCTGTGCTTCCCTCTCCTACGATCTGTTATCCTTTCATCTAGCTATCCATGCATCTATGCATCCATGCATCTATTCATTCATTCATTGATCTATATCTTCATCCATCTAATCTATTCATCTATCCATCTGTTTATCCACCCATCCATCTATCCATCCATCCATCTATCTATCCATTCTTCCATTCTTCCATCAATCCATCCATCAATCCATCCATCCATCTTTCCCATTCACATTAAATTTATAAACTTTTGGAAGCTTCAAGATTGCCTTGTGTGTCAGCGTTATAATAGCACAAATATTATTATTATTATAAATTATTATTCTTCTTTTTCTTCTTTTTTTTTTCTTTTTTTCTTTTTTTTATTCAAATATTTTTTCTCTGGTTTATATTATGATTACATCCCTCCATAAGCATTATCGTTACTACGAAATAAAAAAAAACTATCTTTTTTCTACTCCTCTTCCATTTCCATGCAGTGCTTACAGTCGCACGGGCATCAGTAAGCGATCCGGAGCTCGTGTGTTTGCAGACGGACGGAGCGGAGCAATGAGTGTATAATCAGACAAAAGAGTAAGCGACCACATATACTATCTTTCAAGAACATTTGCGCAATAAAAACCATCTCAGTTATACCCAACAAAATTGCTTCCAGTTTTTTCGTTTTTTTGTTTTTTTTCAAAGTTTTGAATATTTTTTTTATAGATTTTGTTGAGCTCAATTTTGAGTGAGTTTTGTTTTTTTTTCTTTGAGTTTTTAATTTGTTTTTCAGTTTTTTTTTGTTTTTTTCAACAAGCAGTTGTTTTTTGAAAATTTTCAAAGTCCTCACTTAATCTGCAGCGTGAATAATGCAAGCAATATTACATGATTTATGTTTGCTTGTGTGTGTGTGTGTGTTTGTTTGTGTGTGTGTGTGTGTGTGTGTGTGTGTGTGTGTGTGTGTGTGTGTGTGTGTGTGTGTGTGTGTGTGTGTGTGTGTGTGTGTGTTGTGTGTGTGTTTGTGTGCGTGTGTGCGTGTGTGTGTGTGTGTGTGTGTGTGTGTGTGTGTGTGTGTGTGTGTGTGTGTGTGTGTGTGTGTGTGTGTGTGTGTGTGTGTGTGTGTGTGTGTGTGTGTGTGTGTGTGTGTGTGTGTGTGTGTGTGTGTGTGTGTGTGTGTGTGTGTATGTACATGTGTACATGTGTACGTGTAACATCATGAACGTGTAATGTGGGGTTATTTGAAAGCAGGCGGTAGTTTGAGTGATTGGTTGGTCGGTTGAATGATTGATGCTTACAAAGATTGCTTGGTGGTCTGATGTTTCGAATGTTCGAGTGAAAGTTGATTTATGAAACACGAGTTTGTGAATTCACACATTACAGATTACGTTCTATTAGAGCCCATCCTACTCCTTCCATGCTAAATGCATGGGATGAGTAGGCGTTTTCTGAATCTGATGACTTTGTCACTGGGCGCTCAAAAAAAATAATTTTTTTTTGAACTTCGAGTAAGTCCTGATCAAGAAAAAAAAGGAAAAATAAAAAGAAATGAAATATTTGAACGAACAAGTTGAATTATTCAAACGTTCATTTGAGTTCGATGAAAGGATGGAGGATTTGAAACGATGGAGGAGGAAGCTGAGAAAAAACTGGATGGAAGAGGAGCATGATGAGAAGGGAGAAGATGAGAAGAAAATGAAAAAAAAAAAAAAAGAAAATGAATTTTTAAATAGAAAAAAGGGGAAAAAAAGAGAAAGAAAAAATAGAAAAGCAGAGAAAAGGAAGAAAGTGGAAAAAAAGAAAGAAGAAGGAAAAATCAAAAAAGGAGAAAAAAAAAAGAAAAAAAAAAGAGGCTGATGGAAAAAGAGGAAAGTAAAAAAATAAAAGGAATGGGGAAGAGAGAAAAGGAGAAAGAAAGGAGTTGATGGGATGAAATGGAAGGTCCATGGCGTCACACTTGGTCTGAGTCCAGTGGAGCAAGTCTGCGGAAGACTGATAAAAACCCTGATCGATGAACCAGCTATCTGTGTTTGTTTCATTTTTTCTGTTTCGTCTTTCTCCAGTTTATTTTGTTTTTTTTTTGTGTTTTTTTGTTTTTCTGTCTTTTTTGTAGCTTTTATTGTGTTTGTAAGCTTTTGTTTTCTTTTTTTTTTTCGTTTTTCAGTTTTTTTCCCTTTGATTTTTTTTTTCATTCGCTATTTTTCATTTTTATTTATTTTTTCATGTCTTTTCTCCTTGTTTATTCATTTTTTTTCAATCTTACATTAGTTTTTATTAATTTTTTTCTGTTTTTTTAGTTTTTCTTGTTTTTAGTTTTTCTTGTTTTTTAGTTATTCTTGTTTTTTAGTTTTTCTTGTTTTTTAGTTTTTCTTGTTTTTTAGTTTTTCTTGTTTTTTAGTTTTTTTTGTTTTTTAGTTTTTCTTGTTTTTTAGTTTTTCTTGTTTTAATATATTTTCTGAGATTTTTAAAATTCATTTTATTAATTCATTTTGCCATTCATATCATAAAAAAACTCAAGTTAAATTTTTCTCAAATAATTATTATGGCCCTTTTACGCATGCAACTCCTTTCAGACTTCAAAGGCAACGCTACAACTACAGCCATCAAAGAAAAAAAATATCATTGCTCTAAAAATTATAAAAAAAACTTCATTTAGAAGGTAAATTCTGTGTTTTTTTCAGTTTATGAATCTGAATTTGAAATGAATTTTTGCGATAAAAATGTCAATATTGAAAAGTTTTGAGAAAAAAACAAATCTGGATTTTGTTTTTGTATTGAACCAACTTTATGTCATAACTTCAAAAAACTTCAATTTTTCACCCTTCATTTTTTTGCAAACAACAAAACTTTGACAATTGTTTTTTCCATCAAAATGAAACTTTTTTTGTTTTTTATTTTGCAAAAAAAAAGGTTTTTTTTGTGTTTTTGTTTCTTTGGTTTATTTAGAACCTTTTTTGGGGTATAAATCATACGTCAGCAAAGTTAGATTATACGCCTGCGACATTATTCAAAAGCACGTCAAAATTAAAATTAAGGCGGGAAAATTAATTATGTTTTTCAACGTTAAAAAATTCGTTTTTTGAAAAACTTGAGATTCCCTTCTTCAAGTTTTTTTGCTTAATCTGTATTTTCAGCAAACAAATGTGGAGTTTTCATCATTCTAAAAGT
>OX387256.1:812086-814586 GCA_947562095.1 Branchellion lobata | reverse complement strand
TGGTGGATGGATCAGGGGTAGAAGTCTTTGGTAGATAAAAGGTGCTGGTAGACGGTGTGATAGGAGAGTGTTGTGTAGTGTGCTGGGAGGTGGGCAGACTAAGATGGAGCGAATGGTGTGCTGGGAGGTGGGCAGACTAAGATGGAGCGAATGGTGTGATGATGAACAGAAAGTTGATTTTTCGGGGGAGTAAGAAATTAATGGTGAAATGTTGTGCAGTGGTGGCGGAGTAATGGTGAGAGGGAAAAGAGAGGTTTTAGGCGGTTTTGAAGTGGTTTCAATGTTGAGATAAGGTCTAACTAATCATTACAAACCTTTATATTCAAATAATGATAGTCTGAGGTAGTTGATGTTGTTGTTGTGGTTTTTGTTGATGTTGTTGTTGATGTTGTTGTTGTGGTTGTAGTTAATGCTGTGGTCGTCGTGGTCGTTGTTGATGTTTCCATAAGCAACGTCGTTATGGTGGTTGTGAAAGAATCGGAAAGAGATGTGATTGGTGGTGGACAGGAAATAGAATTTTTGTGATCTTTGCTTCAGGCAGCCTTCAAAATGGTGTATTTGTGTACCATCTTTTATGTGCCATTGGAGGGGACATGGAAAAGAAGAAGAAGAAGAGGAAGAGGATGAAGAAGAGGATGAAGAAGAGGAAGAAGAAGAAGAAGAGGATGAAGAGGAGGAAGAAGAAGAAGAAGAAGAGGAAGAAGAAAAGGAAGATGTGAGTGATGATGATGACTGCGAGTCTTTGATGGTGTCTTGGTGACTTGCTCCCATCTCTGGAATTAGTTAAATAAACTTCAAAATATTGTGTACACACTCACAGTCAAGGCCCCTTTTATTAATCGTTGTATTGACTTGTACACAGTATCAATTCCAGGTGGTTTGTTCGATAGTTATCTTTGAATGAATTTTTATGGATAAGTGTTGGCAGTCAGTTTCGTATCCACTCTTACACTGCTTCCTCGAACTCTTCATGCTTCAGACACCTTAAGAGCTCTCTCGTTTTAGATGTTGTAGTGTACTGTAGCTCTAGAGGTGTTGTGATCATGACTGCACGTCATTTTAATTATTTTTATTTGTTTGTTTTTGTTATGGTTGATATTGTTTAGTTACGACATTATGGAGTTATGCTGTCATGTGTTTTACAAAGGAGATGGCCAATAAAAACAAGGTTCGCAGTGAATTTTGTGACGTATGTGTCGTTTGTTGTTTTCACAAAATCCGTGGGTTGACCCAGGAACACAAACACACATAAACATGAACATACACAAACGTACAAACACACACAAACGTACAAACAACACACACACACACACACACACACACACACACACACACACACACACACACACACACACACACACACACACACACACACACACACACACACACACACACACACACACACACACACACACAGACAAGCAAACAAACCTAGAAGAGAGTGCAGAAGAAGAGGGGGTTCGTGTGACACATACCACGTGATGTTGAATCTCCTGCCGGGCTGGGTGGTCAAATGACAAGGAGTGGAAAAGTTGTTGTTGTTGTTGTTGTTGTTGTCAAAAAGATTGTTGTGAGTGTTGAGATTGTTGTTGTTGTATTTGTACAACAAATAACCACTAGAGTTGTTGATTTTATTGTTGTTGTTGTTTTTGTTGCTTGCAACATAGTCAACATGTTGCGTATCATGAGGCACACTTTGTTGCTCCAACAGGCAATGTTCTAAGGAAATTACTGCAGGGATGGTATCGGTGTTGTTGAAAAATTGTTGTTGAAAAATTAGTGTGGTTGTTGAAAAATTATTGTTGTTGTTGTTGTTGTTTTGGTTGAAAAAATGTTTTTTCTATTAGGATAGTAATGATATTGTCGTTTGTGCAAGTTTTTGGATGAAATTGGAAGAATGGTTGAGAAGGGGGGTGATGTTGGTAGTGGTTGAGGAAGAAGGTGCTAGGGTTGGTAGTGGTTGAAGAGGAAGGTGGTGTGGTAGTGGTTGAGGAGGTGGTGTGGTAGTGGTTGAGGAGGTGGTGTGGTAGTGGTTGAGGAGGTGGTGTGGTAGTGGTTGAGGAGGTGGTGTGGTAGTGGTTGAGGAGGTGGTGTGGTAGTGGTTGAGGAGGTGGTGTGGTAGTGGTTGAGGAGGTGGTGTGGTAGTGGTTGAGGAGGTGGTGTGGTAGTGGTTGAGGAGGGTTGTGATGTTGGTAGTGGTTGAGGAGGTGGTGTGGTAGTGGTTGAGGAGGTGGTGTGGTAGTGGTTGAGGAGGTGGTGTGGTAGTGGTTGAGGAGGTGGTGTGGTAGTGGTTGAGGAGGTGGTGTGGTAGTGGTTGAGGAGGTGGTGTGGTAGTGGTTGAGGAGGGTTGTGATGTTGGTAGTGGTTGAAGAAGAAGGTGCTAGGGTTGGTAGTGGTTGAAAGGTTGATAAGAAGAGACAAAATTGAAAAAAGTCAAGAAAAAAATAATAATAAGCAGGTTACAAATTATGTAAAAAATGGTAAGAAATGGCTGAGATGT
>OX387256.1:777086-807086 GCA_947562095.1 Branchellion lobata | reverse complement strand
ACTGGTGGGTGGGTGTTTGGTGAATGGGTGGATGGGTGTTTGATGGGTGTTTTTAGAGTGGGTGGGTGGGTGTTTGGTGGGTGTTGTGTAGGTATTTGGCAAACTTGGTTTGTTGGGTGAGCGTTTGGTGAATGAATGTTTGGTGAAATTGGTTTGTTTGAAGAGGGATTTTGTGGGTAGATCATTTGTGTTATATGTAAAGGTGCTAAAAAAACTTCTTGTTAGTGTGGTTCATTGAAGAGCGTTTGTATTTGAAGGCCTGTGTGCATTTTTGTGTGTAGGATTGTATGGGTTAGTTGGGGGAGGGGGGGAAGGTGTGAGAAATTATGAGACTTAATCTTGTTAGATGTGTGCTTATGTGGGCCTGTATGAGGCCCATTCTGTGTGGGCATCTGTCTGTGATTGGAAAGATTACCAAAACTATATAAACAACCAAAAGAACAACGCTTACACTCACAGCAGCAATAAAAACAACAAAAACATCGCTCATAACAACAACGCTCACAACAACAACACTCACAACAACATCACTCACAACAACATCAATCACAACAACATCACTCACAACAACAACACTCACAACAACAACAACACTCACAACAACAACAACCCTTATGGCAACAACATTCACAACAACAACAACTACAACATCACAACAACAACATCACTCACAACAACATCACTCACAACAACAACAACCCTTATGACAACAACATTCACAACAACAACAACTACGACATCACAACAACAACATCACTCACAACAACACCACTCACAACAACAACAACCCTTATGGCAACAACATTCGCAACGACAACAACATCACAGCAACAACAACAACCACAACATCACAACAACAATAACTTCACAACAACAACAACATTACAACAACAATAACCTGGCAACATTCTGCCATACAGAGCTCTTTTGACCACCAGCACCTGACCGCCTTCGCATCCAATAGAAAGCGACTCTGAAGAACACGTGATTTCTGAAGGATTTGATGAATTTATTGAAATTAAAAGAATGAAAAATTGGTCATTTATATAGTGGCGTCTTTTTTAAATAATTTATTTTTACAATTTTTTTTCAGTGGTCTTTAGGGTTTGATGGCTGTCGTCTTTTAAGGGGAATACTATTACATTGTGACTTAAGGAACTCATAAAGAAGATAAGAAGATATTTCGAATGCGGGAACAAAGAAGGGTCGATATTGTTTGCTCTGTTCACTTGTGTGTTTTTGTGTTTGTGTGTATGTGTGTGTTTGTGTGTATGTGTGTGTTTGTGTGTATGTGTGTGTCTGTGTGTATGTGTGTGTTTGTGTGTATGTGTGTGTCTGTGTGTTGTGTGTTTGTGTGTATGTGTTTGTTTGTGTGTGTTTGTTTGTGTTTTTCCGAAATGGTACGCGAGTGTGCGCATGTTCGTGTTTTATTGTAACGGGGGGATCTAGATCACGTGACCAGGGTGTATATAAATATACTAGGCGTCTAGTGGCGCGAAATTGGAGCGAGAATTAGTGCCGTGTGTCGCTTTGGCGTCATGATGAGTGGGTCGTTTGTGTCCTCCAACCCTTCTCCCCCTCTTTCTCAACTCCCCCCTCCCCCCCCCTCTTTTCTCAACCCTTCTCCCCCCCTTTCTCAACACCCCCCTCCCCCCCCTCTTTTCTCAACCCCCCTCCCCTCTTTTACAACACCCCCCCCTCTTTCTCAAGCCATTTTTCTTCCATCCTTCCTTCCTTTTCTTTTCTTCTTCCTCTCTTTGTTATATTCTATTTTTTCGTTCTCTTCTTTCATTCTCCCCTTACATTTTTATTGCTTTTTAATTTTTTTTTCTTCTCCAGTCTTCTTCAACTTTTTATTTTTCCATTTTTCCTTCTTCTTTTCCTCTTCCTCTTCCCACTTTTCTTTTTTTTTCTTTTTTTTCTACTTCATTCTTCTCCCATCTCCTTTCTTTCATCCTCTCCCATCTCCCCTCTTTCATCCTCTTCCATCTCCCTTCTTCCATCCTCCTCCATCCTCTTCCATCCTCCTCCATCCTCCTCTATCCTCCTCCATCCTCTTCCAACCTCTTCCATCCTCTTCCATCCTCCTCTATCCTCCTCCATCCTCTTCCATCCTCTTCCATCCTCTTCCATCCTCTTCCATCTTCTTCCATCCTCTTCCATCCTCTTCCATCCTCTTCCATCCTCCTCCATCCTCTTCCATCCTCTTCCATCCTCTTCCATCCTCTTCCATCCTCTTCCATCCTCTTCCATCCTCTTCCATCCTCTTCCATCCTCTTCCATCCTCTTTCATCCTCTTCCATCCTCTTCCATCCTCCTCCATCCTCTTCCATCCTCTTCCATCCTCCTCCATCCACTTCTTTCCATCGCATTTCCTCTCCTTAACGTTACCTTTTCATCCTTCCTCCTCCTGCCTCGCCAATCAACTTCCAGCTTTTTCAAATAAAGGTTTTCAAAAAAAAAGGTTTTTTTTAAAAAACGCAAAAAAACTATTTTTTTTAAGATTCTTTTTGTAAAAAAGGATTTTTGGTGTGGAAAATTTCATGAAAATTATTTTAGGGTGACTTTTTCATGAAATAGTCTTTGCCTTGTTTAAGGAAGTTGCGTGTTTGGGTTTTGTTTGGCGTTTGGGTTTTGTTTGTTGTTTGGGTTTTGTTTGGCGTTTGGGTTTTGTTTGTTGTTTGGGTTTTGTTTGTTGTTTGGGTTTTGTTTGTTGTTTGGGTTTTGTTTGTTGTTTGGGTTTTGTTGTTGTTTGGGTTTTGTTTGTTGTTTGGGTTTTGTTTGTTGTTTGGATTTTGTTTGTTGTTTGGGTTTTGTTTGGTATTAGCACTTTTAATTTTGCCTCTGAAGATTTTCTATAATTTTGTTTGATTATACTTTCACCATCATTAATACTCATGAACGCCAGTTTGCCTAATGAACACTTGTGCCGTCTTGTTTAAATGTTATCTATTTTTTTCACTATTTTTTTCATTTTTTTAATTGTATATTAATATTTTCATTTTTATTTATTTCTATTTTCAATATGACTATTTTTTCATTCATTCTATTTTCTTTTTTTTTAATCTGCTCATCTTTAGTTTTTTCGTAACTCATCTCATTTTGCTTGGCTTCCGTTTAAGGATTTTACGTTTTTTTTTTGTTTTTAATGCAATTTGAAAAAAAAAATTTTCATTTGAAAATCTTTTTGAAATTATGTGATTTTTTTCCTGCCTTTAATCCACTTGTTTCGCGTGTAAAAAAAAATTCACATCAAAACTGTTGCTTCTTTGAAGTTTGGGCGTTGAAAAAGCATTTCAATTTTTTTCAGTTACATAATCTGAGTAGTTTTTTTTAATTCAATTTTGATCTTGAAATATACGAAAAATTCTCATTTCGACGCTCAGAAAAAAACTTTTTATCAAATATAAACTGGCTGAGTTCCAATGGATGCGTGGGTGTGGTGGAGGACAAACGAACGTATTTTTATTTCCAGACAAAAAATTCTTTTACACGTTTTTCTCATCATTGGAAACGATTTTTTTAATTTTTTCATATTTTTAGTTTTTAGACGGATGAGTTTTTTTCTGTTTTTATGATTGCCTCTGATTGTTTTTTTTAATTATTTTTTTTACATTTTTGTCTTTGGTCATTTTTATTTTAGTGTTTTTTTGTTTTTGTTTTTTCAATTATTTTTTCTTCAATTTCTTTCTCTCATTGTTTTTGTTTCCTTTTTTTTCATTTTTTTCATTGTTTTTCACTTTATTTTTTATTTATTTTTTCTTTTTTTTTGTCCAATTTTTTTTATTTTTTTTTTGCAAAGATAGAGGGATAATTTCACGCCTTCATCTTCCCAGCCTTGCATGCATTTTCATCCTCCCTCTCATTCCTTCAACCACTCCTTTCTTTTATTTCATCCTCCCCTCATTCCTTCAACCACTCCTTTCTTTTATTTCATCCTCCCTCTCATTCCTTCAACCACTCCTTTCTTTTATTTCATCCTCCCTCTCATTCCTTCAACCACTCCTTTCTTTTATTTCATCCTCCCTCTCATTCCTTCAACCACTCCTTTCTTTTATTTCATCCTCCCTCTCATTCCTTCAACCACTCTTTTCTTTTATTTCATCCTCCCCCTCATTCCTTCAACCACTCCTTTCTTTTATTTCATCCTCCCTCTCATTCCTTCAACCACTCCTTTCTTTTATTTCATCCTCCCCCTCATTCCTTCAACCCCTCCTTTCTTTTATTTTTTCATGTTTCTCAGCATATTTGATTTCAAAAAATTGTTCACAACAAAACTATTTTTTTAAATCTATAAATGTTTTTTTATTTATCAACTCAGTAGTTTTTAAAAATAATTTTAATTCTCATTTCATCCCAGAAAAATTATTTTTACAAATTTTCTGCCGCTGCTCATTCAAGGTAACATTTTCAATACTTTTCACTCATCCTTCCAACCCATCCTTCCAACCCATCCTTCCAACCCATCCTTCCAACCCATCCTCCCAACCCATCCTTCCAACCCATCCTTCCAACCCATCCTTCCAACCCATCTATCCAACCCATCCTTCCAACCCATCCTCCCAACCCATCCTCCCAACCCATCCTTCCAGCCCATCCTTCCAACCCATCCTTCCAACCCATCCTTCCAACCCATCTTTCCAACCCATCTATTCAACCCATCTATCCAACCCATCCTTCCAACCCATCCTTCCAACCCATCCTTCCAACCCATCCTTCCAACCCATCCTCCCAACCCATCCTCCCAACCCATCCTTCCAGCCCATCCTTCCAACCCATCCTTCCAACCCATCCTTCCAACCCATCTTTCCAACCCATCTATTCAACCCATCTATCCAACCCATCCTTCCAACCCATCCTTCCAACCCATCCTTCCAACCCATCCTTCCAACCCATCCTTCCAACCCATCCTTCCAACCCATCCTCCCAACCCATCCTTCCAACCCATCCTTCCAACCCATCCTTCCAACCCATCCTTCCAACCCATCCTTCCAACCCATCCTTCCAACCCATCCTTCCAACCCATCCTTCCAACCCATCCTCCCAACCCATCCTTCCAACCCATCCTTCCAACCCATCCTTCCAACCCATCCTTCCAACCCATCCTTCCAACCCATATCTCCAACCCATCCTCCCAACCCATCCTTCCAACCCATCCTTCCAACCCATCCTTCCAACCCATCCTTCCAGCCCATCCTTCCAACCCATCCTTCCAGCCCATCCTTCCAACCCATCCTTCCAACCCATCCTTCCAACCCATCCTTCCAACCCATCCTTCCAACCCATCCTCCCAACCCATCCTTCCAACCCATCTATCCAACCCATCCTTCCAACCCATCTATCCAACCCATCCTTCCAACCCATCCTTCCAACCCATCCCTCCAACCCATCCTTCCAATCCATCCTCCCAACCCATCCTTCCAACCCATCCTTCCAACCCATCTTTCCAACCCATCCTTCCAACCCATCCTTCCAACCCATCTATCCAACCCATCCTTTCAACCCATCCTCCCAACCCATCCTCCCAACCCATCCTCCCAACCCATCCTTCCAATCCATCCTTCCAACCCATCCTTCCAACCCATCCTCCCAACCCATCCTTCCAACCCATCCTTCCAACCCATCCTTCCAACCCATCCTCCCAACCCATCCTCACTCCACCCTCATCCTTTTCCCCTTCATTTTTTCAAATTTTTTTTTATTATTTTTTTCAGTTTCATCATCTTTTTGAAATCAGCTTTTTTCAAAAAAAAATTCTTTCTTCCTTTTTACTTCGTTTCTTCGTTTTTCTTTTTTCACTTCGTTTTAAATTTATTTTTTTGTTTTTTTTTCTTTTTCTTCCATCATCCCTATTCATTTCACTATAATCTCTCCTTCACCACTTATTCAGTAGCCATGACAACCTTGATTGAAGCCTGATGTCTTCCAATGCTTCCATCACCAAGGGTCTTTTGTGATAAAGAAAAATAATAAATAAAAAAAATAAATACAAAATAGAAAAACACAACAAAAACAAAATAATAAAAATATAGATATGAACACAAAATATAAAAAATCAAAAAAATATACATACAATATATATGTAAAATACAATTAATGAAAATAATAAATACGTACGAACTTAATTAATAATAAAAATTAAAATTAAAAATTAAAAATAAATTAAAAATAAAAAAAACAAAAAAAATGTAAAAATTAAGATTTCCCAAATCCATTTTTTTATTTTTTGTTTTTTCTGATTTTTTGATAGTTCCATAAAAAAAAGTTTTTGAAGGTTTTTGAGAGTTATATCGATGCATTAGCGAAAACCTGTTAAAAAAAGAAAAATGGGAGTCGCATCGATGAGATTAGATGCAAAATAAAAAAATGAACAAAACAAAAAAATGAACAAAAGAAAAAAATGAACAAAAGAAAAAAATAAACAAAAGAAAAATTAAAAAATTAAAAAAACAAAAAACAAAAAAACTGAACGAAAAAAAAATTAAAAAAACAAAAAAACAAAAAAAATGAACAAAAGAAAAAAATTAACAATATTGAAAAATGATAAAAATAGAAAAACTGAAAAAATTGAAAAAAATTGAAATTAAACAAAGTTTTTTTTTTAATTTGAAGAAAAACAAAAGAAGTTAAAAAAATGATCTAATGAAAATTTGGTGATATTTAAGAAAATAAATAAAAATAAGTTGAAAATGCAAAATTAAAATTAAAAATTTTAATGAAAAATAAAAATTAAAAAATTTAATGAAAAATAAAAATTGAAAAATAAATGAAAAAAAAAAAGTGAATGAAGTCAAAGAATAATAATAGTGAATCAATTGAAAGAAAATAATAATAAAAAATGTAATCAAGGAAAGATGTGAAATGAAAAAAAATGGGTTTGAAGGAATAGACGATACGAAATAATATGTTATGAACTGATAGTAGGAATGTGAATGATAACTATTGATGATATTATTTAGAGAACGGTTCGCCTAGAGGTGCAGGTCATAAATCATTGTGGAAAACAGAGACAGAGGCACTCTCAGCTCAATATTCCTCAGGTTTGCACACACGTGTTTGTAACCCTCACACACGCACACGCACGCACACACACACACACACACACACACACACACACACACACACACACACACACACACACACACACACACACACACACACACACACACACACACACACACACACACACACACACACACACACACACACACACACACACACACACACACGCACAAGGACAGATTGGTTGACAGACAGTTATGATAAAAGGCAGAAAAATTAATGAAGTTGTTTTTTTGAATGGCTCAAAGGTGGCAATGAATTGGAAGGAGAATTGTATATTGATGAGGTAAAAAGCTGAAGAAATTTGAGTAGAATAAAAAAAATTTTGAAATTAAAAAAAAAAACAGAAAAAAAAAAATAAATATGAAAAAAAAACAGAAAAAAAAAGAAAAAAAACAAAATATGAATGAAAGGAATAAAAAAATGAAAAAAACAGAAAAAAACAAATAAGAATGGGAAAAGGAGCAAAAGGATGATAATGTTTTTGAAAGATTGTTTTTTTTCTGTCAGCATTCCTCATTTTGAATCGTCATTAATAACCACATCGTCTCCATCTCTCTTTTCCCACAGCAACCCTCCACCATTACCACTCTTATTTTCTTCTTTTTCTTGTCTTTTTTCTTGTCTTCGTCTTTTTCCTTTCTTCTTTCTTTTTTTCATCTTTTTCCTTTCTTCCTTCTTCTTTTCATCTTTTTCCTTTCTTCCTTCTTCTTTTCATCTTTTTCCTTTCTTCCTTTTTCTTTTCATCTTTTTACTGTCTCCCTTCTTGTTTTTCTTTTTGTGTTTTCGTTGTCTTATTCTTTCTTTTCTTTTCTCTGTTTCTATCTTTGTTATCATCCTCTTTTTTATCTTTTTCTTTTTTTCATTTTCATATCGATTCTTCTTTTAAAGTTTTTTTCATTTTTTTTAATCTTTTTTTTTTCATTTTTTGCTATCCATTCCATTTTTCTTCCTACAAAATCGTCAATTTTTTTTTCATTTCACAGCAATATTCTTTTTTTTTGTGTTTTCCCGCTTGTTTGTTTGTTTTTATTTCATCATCATTTTTTTCATCATTTTTTTTTCTTTTTTCATTTTTTCTTTTTATTTTTTTTACCTATTTTTTCTTCAATTTTTTCCGTTTTTTTTTTCTTTTCATTCTTTTCTTTTATTTTTTTTCTTTCCCTCCTTTCTTTTTTCTTCTTTTTCTTCTTTTTTTCATTTTTTTTCTTCTTTTTTCTTCTTTTTCTTTTTTCTTCTTTTTCTTTTTTCTTCTTGTTCTTTTTCTTCTCCTTTTTCTTCTTCTTCTTCTTCTTTTTCTTCTTCTTCTTCTTCTTCTTCTTCTTCTTCTTCTTCTTCTTCTTCTTCTTCTTCTTCTTCTCCTTCTTCTTCTTTTTCTTCTTCTTAGTCATCTTTATCTCTCCTATAATCTTTCATGTACAATTTTATTGTTTTTTCAGCAACTTACTTTTACAACCCCACCATAACCGCACTCACGTTATGAAACCTGTAATTGCTTCTATTTCCACACAACATCATCCCATCGCTTTCTATCCACTTCCAACTCTTAACTCATCTTCCCAGAGTCTATTTCAACCTTTCAAGTTTTTATCCCAACCAACAAACATACTTCTCAGTTGTAACCTCGTTTTTCCAACCATAAACCTTTTTTCAAATTTATTTTTTGTTTGAGACAGAAAACAAAGGATGCCAGCCTTCATTTGCATTTGATAATATTTCAAAACGTTGCACAACCAGCCTCAAAAATCCTTTCAAGACACCTTAAAAAACTTTTAAGACTCCATTCGACTTCCCTCATAAACTGCACGAAGAGACTTTTCAGTACCTTTCCCGCCAAAACAACCTCCTTCTGCATTCTCTTCTTTTTCTTCGTCTTTTTTTTCTTCTTTTTTTAAACTATTTTGAACTTTTCTTTTTTTCTTTTTTTCTTCTCCTTCCTTCTTTTACTCTTTTTTTCTCCTTTTTTCTTTTTTTTAATTGTTTTTTCATTCCTTTTTTTTTGATTTTTTCAATCTTTTTTTTTTGTTTTTTTCTTTTTTTTTCTTTTTTCTTGTTTTCTAATTTTTATTTTATTTATTTTATTAATTTTCATTCTTTTTTTTATCTTTTTTCTTGTTTTCTAAATTTTATTTTATTCATTTTATTAATTTTCATTCTTTTTTTTTGATTTTTTCAATCCTTTTTATGTTTTTTTTGTTTTTTTCCATTTTTTTCAAAAAATCTATCCTTCGAACTTTTTTTCAATTTCAAACTGCCCCAAACTTTATCCATTTCATTTTCAATCTCCTATCTCACTTTTTCTTTTTTTTTCTTTTTCTTTTTTTTTTCTTTTTCTTTTTTTTCTTTTTTTTTCTTTTTTTTTGTTTTTTTCAAATTACATTTTTCTTTTTAAATTTTTTTTTCTTTCATTTATCACGATTCCCAAATTGCCGTCTTTTATTTCTATTCCTTTACTTTCTCTTTTTTTTTCATCTTTTTTTTCTTTTTTTCCTTCTTTTCCTTTTTTCTTATCCTTTTTTTCTCTTCTTCTTTTTTTCTTCCCTTCTCTCTTTTCTTCCTTCCTTTCCTCTTTTCTTTCCTTATTGATGTTCAAAGAACGTGGTAACAGAATGAAGGCTGTTTAAATATTGAAAGTGAAATTAGGCGCAAAACCTTTCAACGTGGAGAATTTGGTCTCTAGTGTTTTATGACTCTCACAACTTCCTATTGGTGTTTTGTTTTTCAATTTAAATATGAGAAACATTTTAAGAAACACCATAGAATAATATCATTAACATCATCAACAACAACAGCAACCGTACAATCGCTAGTAACAACACCACCGCCAACACAACACCAACAATGACAATAACAGCAACATTATCTCCACAATCACCACCAGCGACACCACATCATTCACAAATTCACCACCTCAAATTCACAAATTCACCTCCAACATCAACATCGAGCCCAATATAATTTCCACCACCAACAACAACAGCATTGCTTTTACCACTAACAACAACAACACTACAACCATCAACAACACTATCACAATTCACACCAACACCACCAAATAGAACACAATCACCACCACCAACAACAACACTAACAACAACACAAACAACAATACCAACAACAACACAACCAACAACAACACAACCAACAACACCAACAACACAACCCACAACAACACAACCAACAACACAACCAACAACACCAAAAACAACACAACCAACAACACATCCAACAACACATCCAACAACAACTGCACAAGGACCTTCATTCGAGCTAACCTCACACACCCGCTCTCCGACCCCACAGAACCACCAAAGCATCTTTATGTTCCAATTTACAAGAATCTTTATACCCATCCATCCCTATCCCCTTCACCGCTCCCAACTCAACCATGTGTGACGTCATTTCTTTAACTTCTTCTCTTCTCGCTCCTTCTCTCACTCTTTCATTTTTCATTTATTTATCATCATATTTTTCATTGTTTATTTTTTTATCATAATTTTTTCATTTTTTTATTTTTCAATGTTATAAATATATTTTTATTTTTATTTTTTTCTCTTAATGTTATAATAGCGTCGTTATTGTTGTTATTGATTGTTTGCTTGGCCAGGATGTTACGAACGATGGTAGTTACAGCGGTTCAATCAGGCACACCACGTCTTCCTCCTCATTCTTTTTCCTTCTTACACATCGCTGCCTCCATTATCTTCCTCTTGTTGTTGTTCTTTGTTGCTTTTGTTGTTGTTGTTGTTGTTGTTGTTGTTGTTGTTGTTGTTGTTGTTGTTGTTGTTGTTGTTGTTGTTGTTGTTGTTGTTGTTGGTTTGTTTCAGCCATTTTTGTTGGTTTTTTGGTTTTGTTATTTTTGTAGATGTTGTTCTTTTTGTTGTTGTTGTTTTTGTTTTTTATAGTATTTCTATTGTTTATTTTTTTGTATTGTATACGTTCCATTGCTATTTCTTTGTTTCTGTTTTTTTGTTTTTTTTTTAATTTTTTTTAATTCTTTTTTTTTTTAATGTCAATTAAGTATTTTTCGCGGTTTGATGGGCTGTTTTCATTTCATAGTTCCACGTTCTTCTCTTCGAATGCTTCATTCTTCAGCCTAACACACCATTCTTTTGTTAGCACGGGGCTCTAATCTCGTTACTGGAACCTCATTTCCATGTTATTTTGTTTTGTTGCTATCAAAGTACTATTAGTTCGTAAACTGAATTTTCCCGTCTCTCGACTCTACCTAGGGAACCCTCAATAAATCTCATATTTTTTTCTCACTTTATTTCTTTTTTCTTTATTCAAATTTTTTTTTTTTTTTTTTTTATAATTTTTTTTTCTTTTTTTGATCATTTTTTTGTGTTTTTTTGATCATTTCTTTGTGTTTTTTTTATATGCTTTTTTTTATTCTTCATTCTTTTTATTTTTCTTCCTTTTTTCTTTTTTCACTCCTTCATTTTCTTTCTTTATTTTCACTTTTTTTTTCTTTTTTCAATTCGATTTTTAAACCGTTTTTTTTTCATAACTTTTATTTTTTTTATTGAAACTTCTATCTTTCTCGCTCTCTCCACCCAGTTAACGTCTCTTTTGTTGCCATTATTTCGTTCAGAAAGATCATTTTGTGTCTTTATCGTTTGGCAGTTTTGTTATTGTTTTTGCTTTTAATTTTTTTCCGTTTTTATTTGTTGATTTTAATTTTTTTTTTTTTTTTAATTGTTTTTTTTTACTTTTATTTCTTTTTTCGATCATTTATTGCCATTAATTATTTCTATTTATTTTTTGTTATCTATTCTTTGTTCTTTACTTTCTTTCCAAAAACACTTCATGTCCTCCCGGGCATGGCCAGCTTATTCATTATCATTATTCCGCTAGGCGAATGTTTATTTTTTGTGATATTTATTTCAAAAACGTTGTATTTATCTATCCATCTCTCTAATCCATTCATCCTCTTTTCATCCATCCATCCCTCTAATCCATTCATCTTTCCCTTCAATCCATTCATCCTCTTTTTATCCATCCATCCCTTAATCCATTCATCATCTTTTTATCTATCCATCATTTTCATCCATTCGTCCATCCCTTAATCCCTTCATCCTCTTCTTATCCATCTTCTATCCCATAATCTTTTTTCGATCTATATTCCATCCTTCCTTTTCATGCACTCTTCAGTCTATCATTTCATCCATCTATCCATTTCCTCATCCATTCACCCCTTTATTTTTCATCCATCATTTTTTTTGCCCACCCACCCACCTACTCAGCCAGCCACCCACCCACCTACCCATCCACCCACCCACCTACCCATCCACCCACCCACCCACCCATTCACCCAACTACCCACCCACTCACTCACCCACCTACCGACTCATTCATCTTTTCACTCATTCATTCACGCCTTATCTGTTCAAGAAGCTAAAAATCTACTCATCCATCCCCCCACCCATCTACCTATCCACTCACCCATCTCATATCCAGTTACCCATCCATTCACCCATCCACTTACCTATCTATCCACACACCCACCCATCTAACCACCCATACAAAGTTCCGAGTAATTATTCATTGACGGGCGAATGGTCAGATAAGATGCATTCGTTCGGGTCATAACTCTCTGCCACTGCGACCTCCCTCCCTCCCTCCCTCCTTCCTCTCTCCAATCTCCCATTCTCTCTCCCTCTCTCCCTTTCTTTCTCCAATCTCCCTCTCTCTCTCTCTCTCTCTCTCTCTCTCTCTCTCTCTCTCTCTCTCTCTCTCTCTCTCTCTCTCTCTCTCTCTCTCTCTCTCTCTCTCTCTCTCTCTCTCTCTCTCTCTCTCTCTCTCTCTCTCTCTCTCTCTCTCTCTCTCTCTCTCTCTCTCTCTCTCTCTCTCTCTCTCTCTCTCTCTCTCTCTCTCTCTCTCTCTCTCTCCCTTCTTTTCTCCCTCTCTCCTCTTTCCAATCTCCCTTTCTTTCTCCCTCCCTCCCTCCAATCTTTCTCTCTCCAATCTCTTTCCCTCCCTCCTTACAAACTCATTTCTTTCCAACCTCACACTTTCCACCAACTTTCCTACCCAATCTTAATTTATTCCTCTCCTCCTCCTCCGTACATTCCTCTCCTCCTCCTCCTCCGTACATTTCTCTACTCCTCCTCCGTACATTCCTCTCCTCCTCCTCCTCCGTACATTTCTCTACTCCTCCTTCGTACATTTCTCTTCTCCTCCTCCGTACATTTCTCTACTCCTTCTTCCTCCTTCTTTCCAATCTTTTTTTCCACATATTTTTTTCATAGTTTTTTTTTTCATCTTAATTTTTATTTCTGCATCCATTTTTTTTCAGTATTTTTTCATACCATTCATTGCTCTTTTTATTTTTTTTCACTTTATATTTTTATTTATTTCTATTCTCATACCTTACTTTTCCTTCTTACTTTCTATTTTCACTTTTTTTCTTTCCATCATTTTTCGTTTTTTTACCCCCCCTTCCCCTCACCTCGCCTTTCCTCTTCTTACTCCTCTCCCCCCCTATCTTCCCCCCCTTCTCCCCCCTTCCTTCCTTCTTTTTACCCTCCCCTCTCCCCCCCCCCCCTCCTGCCTTCCCTCTTTTCACCTCCCCCTCCCCTCCCCCCATTTTGCTCAGTCAACAGTATCATCAACAATCACAAAAAGATTCTTTCTTATTGGCCGACATCGTCACATCTTTGTTTACCCATCCCTCCTCCTCTTCATTCCTCATTCTTATTTTTCTCTTTATCTTTGTACTTACCTATATTTTTTATTTTCTTTTTTTCCTTTTTTTTAATTTTTTTTATTTTTTTTATTTTTTTTCCTTTTTTTCTTTTTTTTTTCTTTTTCCAATTAATTCTGCTTCTCTATATTTTTCCAATTTTTTTTCAACTAATTTCACCAATTTTTTTTCAACTTCTTTTTAAACCTACTCATTTTTATTTTTCTTATTTTTTATTCAAATTTTCCCACCCTACCACGCCATTAACCCTTTTCATTTCATGCCACTCACACCTCCACCACTCAAAATTTTAACAAAAAAAACAGTTTTTCTTCAAAAAAATTAATTTATTTTTCAAGTTTCACATATTCCTCTCAAAAACCTGCGACATTTTTTCAAAAACTCCCCAACACTCGTCCCAATAAACGTTTTTTTCTCACTGAAAAATTAATTTTTTTTACAGACCGCTTATTTTTCTTCAAAAAAATAAAAAGTTCAACTTTTAGTGTGGAAAAAAAACAAAAAAAAGGCTGTCACGCCTGAAAATATTCAAAACTCGCTTGTGTTAATGACCAGCAAATGTATTTTCAATGGGCTGACAGGCGACAAATTATGAATCCATAATGAGTAATAATAATAATTAATATTATAATAATGAATAATATTATAATAATAAATAATATTATAATAATAAGTAATATTATTATTATTATTACTATTATTATTATTATCACTATTATTATTATTATCACTATTATTATTATCACTATTTCAAAATACTGTTTTTTTTATATTATGAATTATTATCCCTTATATCATTGTTACTATGAGTATTATTATTATAGTTTTTTTTATTTTTATTACTAAGCGCCTCTGAGGCAACCTAGTTTACGAACTGTGCGCTAAAACAAATTTTACATTCATTCATCCATTCATTCATTCATTCATTCATTCATTCATTCATTCATTCATTCATTCATTCATTCATTCATTCATTCATTCATTCATTCATTCATTCATTCATTCATTCATTCATTCATTCATTCATTCATTCATTCATTCATTCATTCATTCATTCATTCATTCATTCATTCATTCATTCATTCATTCATTCATTCATTCATTCATTCATTCATTCATTCATTCATTCATTCATTCATTCATTCATTCATTCTTTCATTCATTCATTCATTCATTCATTCATTCATTCATTCATTCATTCATTCATTCATTCATTCATTCATTCATTCATTCATTCATTCATTCATTCATTCATTCATTCATTATTTAGCTACCATTTTTATTTTTATTTTTCTTCATTGATCCTTCTTGAGTCATACTTGCAATTTTACTAACCCCATAAGTTCAGGTTTTTGAGTTTTTCAATATCAAAATACCACTTCGTTGAAACCATCGTTGCTTCATTAGCTTAATCACTTCCACTTTGAGGCACCTTTTGAAATATAACCTCCAGTTTGAAGCATTTTTCACGTAGAAGGTTAACTTTTTTTTCTTAGTAGAAAAATAAAAATAGTTTCATCATTTTTTTTCCAAGCTTTTGTTTTTTTTTCAATCAAAATGCTGAAAATCTAAACAAAATCCGTTTTTAAATCAGCAAAAAGACGCTTAAAATGTTACATTGAAGTACAAAACTATAATAAAAAGAAAAAAATATTTTAAACAAAAACCAAATTAATTTTGAAATAAAAATTAAAATCCATTTTGAAACACACAAGTTTATTTTTCTCTGAGAACTTTTATTTTGAAATGAAAAAGAGTCTCATTTTTTTGCTTTATGAGCCAATCTCATCTTGTGGCTTCCATTTTGTTTATCCTTCGTTTTTTTGCATAATTTTTCTGTTGGCATCTCATTGGAAAAGGCGCTTTCGAATAAAAACTCGATGTTAAATAGATAGACGATTAGATGTTACACAAGATACCAGTAGTGGATGGCTTGGGTGGAAAGTTGTGTGGATAAATGGATGAGGGAGTGGATGAATGGATGAGGGAGTGGATAAATGGATGAGGGAGTGGATGAATGGATGAGGGAGTGGATGAATGGATGATGGAATGGATGAATGGATGAGGGAGTGGATGAATGGATGAGGGAGTGGATGAATGGATGAAGGAGTGGATGAATGGATGAGGGAGTGGATGAATGGATGAGGGAGTGGATGAATGGAAGAGGGAGTGGATGAATGGATGAGGGAGTGGATGAATGGATGAGGGAGTGGATGAATGGATGAGGGAGTGGATGAATGGATGAGGGACTGGTTAAATAGATGGATGAGTGGTTGAGTGGATGAATGGATGACTAGATTGGTGGGTAAGTAACTGGATGAATATGGTGAGTGGAAGGATGGGCAATCAGATGTATGGTTGAGTAGATGGATAAGAAGATTTATGAATGGATTTGTAAATGGATGGGTAGATGGATGGGTGGATGGATGGGTGGATGGATGGGTGGATGGATGGGTGGATGGATGGGTGGATGGATGGGTGGATGGATGGGTGGATGGATGGGTGGATGGATGGGTGGATGGATGGGTGGATGGATGGGTGGATGGATGGGTGGATGGATGGGTGGATGGATGGGTGGATGGATGGGTGGATGGATGGGTGGATGGATGGGTGCATGGATGGGTGGATGGATGGGTGGATGGATGGGTGGATGGATGGGTGGATGGATGGGGGGATGGATGGGTGGATGGATGGGGGGGTGGATGGGTGGATGGATGGGGGGGTGGAATAGTAAGTGGATCTGGAATTAAGTCTAAAAAATGAAAATTCGTGTTTGAAGGAAAAGTAAAAAAATTAAAAAAGAAAAAAAGGAATAAAAGGAAGATGTGAAGGTTCGATGAACTGGTAAACAGAAAAAATAAATGAATAAATAAAAATAAAATTTCTTTGTGTTTTGTTGAAAACATGTGTTAAAAATAGCACAGGAAAGTTATAAAGAGGAGAAAACCACAGACAATAACTGCAAATTGGCGACATTGGTACCGGAAATATTTTCAGGAGGAAGGGTTGATGAGTCGGAAAAAAAATAAATGAAAAATAGAAAAATAGAAATAATAATAAGAAAAAAAAGAAAAATAAATAGAAAAATTGAAATATTTAAAAAAAATGAAGAAAAAATACAAAAAAAGAAAGTGAAGTGAGAGAAATGGAATAGATGCGCCTGTGGTGTTGCTTTTATAGTTGCATGGAAGCTGTTCTATGGAGGATGTTGCATGAGGATGTTGCATGAGGATGTTGCATGAGGATGTTGCATGAGGATGCTGCATGAGGATGTTGCATGAGGATGTTGCATGAGGATGTTGCATGGAGGATGTTGCATGAGGATGTTGCATGAGGATGTTGCATGAAGATGTTGCATGAGGATGAAATAAATGATAATAACTCGTAAGTTTTGAGAGAATTATTACGCAAATGACATCTTGCAAGACACACTCGCTCGTAGGTAGAATCACATTTCAGGGCTCTCAATTAGCTCCGATATTAGACTCATGCTAATTAGAGAAACATTTGTCTTCTTAATCACACAGTCCATGTTTTTTTTTGTTTTTTGTTTTTTTTTTTTTTTTTTTTTTTTTTTTTTTTTATCTATTTTTAATTTGAGATTGAATTAATAGATTTATTCGTAATGTTTTAGAGATTTTTCGTTTTGAAAAGTTTGTGAATAATTTTTATTTCGAAATTAAATGTTTTTATTTCAAAAGATCGAATAATCTTTTTAATAATTATGCGGGTGTTTTTTTGTTTTTTTTCTGTTTTTTTGTTTTATTTTTTCCGTTTTTTTTTTTTTTTTTTCTGTTTTTTTGTTTTATTTTTTTCTGTTTTTTTGTTTTATTTTTTTCTGTTTTTTTGTATGCTTTTTAGTTATTTTTTCAATTATCATTTTAATTATATTTTAAAATTACTATTCAAGTTATTCTTTAAATTGTTTTTTTTAATATTTTTACAATTTCTATTTAAATTAGTTTTTTTCAATTTCTATTTAAATTAGTTTTTTTTTTTTAAATAATTATTTAAATTATTATTTAAATTTTTATTTAAATTATTATTTAAATCATTTTTTTAATTTTATTTTGTAATTTTTTTTCGTAATTATTTTTTTGCAATTATTTTTTTGTAATTATTTTTTTGTAATAATTTTTTTGGTCGAGATCAATTGTCATTGGTTTCATTGCTGCATTGTAATTGCAATAATGAGAGCAAACCGAAGCAAGTGTCACGCGAAGAAAAAAATTTTTATCACCATTGTGTACTATCTTTTGAACAAAAAAAAAGAAAAAAAACAATAAAAGATTTATTCTTGTTTTTTTCCTAATATTTTTTTTAGTTTTTTCTTAATATAATTTTTATTTTTTTTAAATGATAATTTTAGTTTTTTCTCCAAAAGGCTGTTTCAATTCATCATCGTTAGCCTCCTTACCGCTCACAATTACTGTAAAGTATTATTTAACCTGCTCCATCGCATGATACTGCAAACCGTTAACACTCTTCCTCCTCTCTTCCTCCTCTCTTCCTCCTCTCTTCCTCCTCTCTTCCTCCTCTCTTCCTCCTCTCTTCCTCCTCTCTTCCTCCTCTCTTCCTCCTCTCTTCCTCCTCTCTTCCTCCTCTCTTCCTCCTCTCTTCCTCCTCTCTTCCTCCTCTCTTCCTCCTCTCTCCCTCCTCTCTTCCTCCTCTCTTCCTCCTCTCTTCCTCCTCTCTTTCTCCTCTCTTTCTCCTCTCTCCCTCCTCTCTTCCTCCTCTCTTCCTCCTCTCTTCCTCCTCTCTTCCTCCTCTCTTCCTCCTCTCTTCCTCCTCTCTTCCTCCTCTCTTTCTCCTCTCTTCCTCCTCTCTTCCTCCTCTCTTCCTCCTCTCTTCCTCCTCTCTTCCTCCTCTCTTTCTCCTCTCTTCCTCCTCTCTTCCTCCTCTCTTCCTCCTCTCTTCCTCCTCTCTTCCTCCTCTCTTCCTCCTCTCTTCCTCCTCTCTTTCTCCTCTCTTCCTCCTCTCTTCCTCCTCTCTTCCTCCTCTCTTCCTCCTCTCTTCCTCCTCTCTTCCTCCTCTCTTCCTCCTCTCTTCCTCCTCTCCTCCTCCTCTCTTCCTCCTCTCTTCCTCCTCTTTTCCTCCTCTCTTCCTTTTCTCTTCCTCCTCTTTTCCTTCTCTCTTCCTCCTCTCTTTCTCCTCTCTTCCTCCTCTCTTCCTCCTCTCTTCCTCCTCTCTTCCTCCTCTCTTCCTCCTCTCTTCCTCCTCTTCCATTTCCATCTTTTCTTACGTTTTTTCTCATTTTTTTCTTTTTTCTACCTTTTTTCCTTCTTTCCACTTCCCTTTTTCCTCTTTTTCTTTTTTCTTTTTCCCTTTTTCCTTCTTTTTCTCTTTTGTTATTTCCTTTTTTTTCTTTTCTTGTTTGAAGAGTTCGTAGCAGAGCGCTTTTGAACAGTGTGGATCAGCGCTATATAAATGATTGAATAAAATTAGATTTCTTTTTTATCTTTTTTTTTCATTATTTTTTTCTCTTTTTTCATTTAACTCAGTAATAAGTACAACTCATCAGTAAAACAAAAGTAAAACAAAAGTAAAACTACCTTTTTTTTTTTTTCTTCCCCTCCTCCTTCCATCTCTCAAACCAAACAAAAGCATTTTGCTGTCATCAAAAAATAAAATAAAGTATTGAGAGAAAATAAAATAAAAAATGAAAAAAAAAATTTAATGAAATAAATGAAAGAAAAAATAACAAAAAATGACAAAAAATAACAAAAAATGACAAAAATTGACAAAAAATAACAAAAAATGACAAAAAATGACAAAAATTGACAAAAAATGACAAAAAATGACAAAAAATAACAAAAAAATGACTAAAAATGACTAAAAATGACCAGAAAATGACCAAAAATGACAGAAAAATAACCAAAAAAATGAGAAGAAAGTCTTCCATTGAGGCACTGATGTGGTAGGCACAGTGGCATCGCAACGAAAAGATAAAACACTCGAATATTGTCAACGAGATTACTCAATAACGTTTCGCTTATGCTCAAGCTATCATCAGCGCCCCTGCCTAGTGGCTGGTGGGTTGGCTGGTGGGTTGGCTGGTTGGTTGGTGGGTTGGTTGGTTAGTGGGTTGGTTGGTGTTGGCTGGATGGCTGGTTGGTGGGTGGGTTGGTTGGTGATGGCTGGTTGGTGGGTTGGGTAGATGGGTGGGCAGTTGGGTGGGTGGGTGGATGGTGGGTTCGTTGGGTGGTTAGGTGGTTGAGTAGATGGTTGGTTGGATGGGTGATTGGGTAGATGGTTGGGTGGTTGGGTGGATGAGTGGGTAGATGGGTGGATGGTTGGGTGGTTGAGTGGATAGGTGGGTGATTGGGTGGATGGTTGAGTGGATGGTTGGGTGGTTGGTTGAGTGGATGGTTGGGTGGTTGGTTGAGTGGCTCAAGCGTTGAGGATAATGTACATTATTTCGCCCAAAGAGCTTCATGACGTCACGATTCCGTTGCTAATGTAGTTGCAGTTAATGTTATACCGCAATTTTTATACTTTTTCATCTTTTTTTTTTGATATTTTTTTAATCTTTTTGTCTCTTTTTTCTCAATAATTCGTTTTTTTTTTTCTTTTTTTTCATAATGACGCCATCAAAATACTTTTCTCAATCACGAAGAAAATTTAAATAATTCGGATAGTTACGTCGTCAAAATGAAGGCAAAATGGACTTTTTATGAAGCTTCAATAATGAATATAATGGCTCCATTCCAAAATTTTGAATATGAAAAAAACACATTTTTTCTTTTCTTTTGTTCATTTTTTTTCAATTTTCCGATATTGATATTGAAAGGTGAAGTACTTTGTTATTGTTAGTTTTGTTTTTATTTCTATAGTTTTTTTATGTTTCCATTGTTATTTTTTTTCTTTCTTTTAATATTCCTAATTAATTTTCTATGCTGAATTGCTGTTTTTATTGATTTTTTATTGATTAAATAACTCCTTTGTTCCTTCTGCCTCTATTGATTCGATAATAATGACTAATATTGTTTTTTATTGCTAGTAATTTTATTATTATTCATATTTTTACTAATATTCTTTTTCAAATAGTTTTTATTTAAGCTTATTAATCTTTTTTTTTTTGCAATTTTTTCAATTATTTATTATTATTTTTGTTATCATTTTTTAATTTTTTTCTTTTTTTTTCTTTTTTTGTTTGGCTCGTCACCTCAAACCACTTGCAAACAAGGAACTTGGTTACCTTGGTTATTCACCCCCTCCTCATCCATTCCTCCATCAGCCAATCTCCAAAACTCCTCCATCCCTTCATTGTTTCTCCATCCATCATGTTCTCACCTTCCATCTATTTATACTCGTTTTTCCACACTCATCCGTTTCACCTATTGTTTCTTCTTTCCTTCTTTCATTCCTCCTTCTTTCATTCCTCTTTCTTTCATTCCTCCTTTTTTCATTCCTCCTTCTTTCATTCCTTCTTCTTTCATTCCTCCTTCTTTCATTCCTCCTTCTTTCATTCCTCCTGCTTTCATTCCTCCTTCTTTCATTCCTCCTTCTTTCATTCCTCCTGCTTTCATTCCTCCTTCTTTCATTCCTCCTTCTTTCATTCATCCCTTCCTCCTTCTTTCATTTCTCCTTCTTTCATTCCTCCTTCCTTCATTCCTCCTTCTTTCATTCCTCCTTCTTTCATTCCTCCTTCTTTCATTCCTCCTTCTTTCTTTCATCCCTCCCTCCTTCTTTCATTTCTCCTTCTTTCATTCCTCCTTCTTTCACTATTTCTTCTTTCATTCCTCCTTCTTTCATTCCTTCTTCTCTCATTTCTCCTTCTTTCATTCCTCCTTCTTTCTTTCATCCCTCCCTCCTTCTTTCATTCCTCCATCCTCCTCCCTCACTCCTCCCCCCAATGCGATAATTCGACTACAATTCAATCAAGCATCATCACATCCATCCTTCTTTCCATCCCATTCGGAGCCTCCCATCCATCAGCCTGCACCATCCCTCTCATTTCAATTCCATTCCACAATATGTTGAAAACTCCAAAAGAAACAAAGGCTCCGGTTATATTATATTATATTAAACCCATTGGGTTTTTGTCACAGTTTTTTTTAGAATTTTTTTAATAATTTTACTATTTAATTCAATTTTTTCCATAATTTTATAAATTTATTCAATTTTTTTATTTATTTATTTTGATTAAATTTTTTAATAATCTTTGTAGTCAATGAATTTCCACTTACGCTCTCGTCACGTGCGTTCATACAATACAATACAATACAATACAATACAATACAACACAATACAATACAATACAATACAATACAATACAATACAATACAATACAATACAATACAATACAATACAATACAATACAATAAAATACAATACAACACAATACAATACAATACAATACAATACAATACAATACAATACAATACAATACAATACAATACAATACAATACAATACAATACAATACAATACAATACAATACAATACAATACAATACAATACAATACAATACAATACAATACAATACAATACAATACAATACAATACAATACAATACATAAAATAAAATAAAATACAATACAATACAATACAATACAAACATGAATATTATTATAGTGGCATCAACCCCGTAGAGTTTCGAGGCCACAGTTATAAACTGTTCCTAGTTATAAGCTCCAAAAAAAATTTCGAATGATTCATGTTATCCCGGTTACATTGCAACTGAGGCATGGAGTGGAAAACATGGATGAAGAGTCAATTCCGTAGTAAAACTACCATTTGAAACAAAACATACAAAAACAACAACAAATATTGTATATTGAAATATCTTTCAAACTTTAAAAACGAAAAAATAAATTTAAAAAAAAAACTTCCAAGTTCAATAAAATTCTTTTTACAAAAAAAACGAATTTCATATTAAACGGAACACCCCGCTTGTGAGGCTGCGAGTGGTGGAATTGACTGGTGGCATGTGTTTGAGATGCATTGTTATGGTTTCTTTAGGACTGGGTGGATCGATTGAGTGTCACGAGTTGTTGTTTTTATTGTTGTTGTTGTTGTTCTTATTGTTTTTATTGTTTTCGTTTTTCTGTTATTGTTGTTACTGTTGTTGTTTATCTGTTATTGCTGTGCTTTTTTGTTTTTATGTTGTTGTTTTTGTTATTGTTGTTGTTGTTGTTATTGTTATAGTTATTGTTGTAGTTGTAGCTGTTGTAGTTGTTTGTTAGTACTGTTTTTTTTCATGTTGTTTTCTTTTTTTTGTTTATTTTGTTTTTAAAGGGTTTATTTTTGTTGTTGAAGAATTTAGAAGTGGTAGTTGTAGTAGTGGTAGTTGTAGTAGTGGTAGTTGTAGTAGTTGTAGTAGTAGTAGTAGTAGTAGTAGTAGTAGTAGTAGTAATAATAGTAGTAGTAGTAGTAGTAGTAGTAGTAGTAGTAGTAGTAGTAGTAGTAGTAGTAATAATAGTAGTAGTAGTAGTAGTAGTAGTAGTAGTAGTAGTAGTAGTAGTAGTAGTAGTAGTAGTAGTAGTAGTAGTAGTAGTAGTAGTAGTAGTAGTAGTAGTAGTAGTAGTAGTAGTAGTAGTAGTAGTAGTAGTAGTAGTAGTAGTAGTTGTTGTTGTTGTTGTAGTGAGAGGTGTGATAGTCATGATTTGAGATATTGTAGTGAGGTTTGTTGTTGAGGTTGGTTTTCGGAGTAAAACCTGATGTTATGAAAATATTTTGTGAATTTTGAGAAAGATTGTTGGATGTAATGAAAAGATAATTGATGGAAGGTGGATGAGGGTTGGAGTTGAGAAAGGTGTGGGAGGGTGTGGAAGGGTGTGGAAGGGTGTGGAAGGGTGTGGAAGGGTGTGGAAGGGTGTGGAAGGGTGTGGAAGGGTGTGGAAGGGTGTGGAAGGGTGTGGAAGGGTGTGGAAGGGTGTGGAAGGGTGTGGAAGGGTGTGGAAGGGTGTGGAAGGGTGTGGAAGGGTGTGGAAGGGTGTGGGAGGGTGTAGAAGGGTGTGGAAGCTTATGAGTGAAAAAGAAGTTTGAGTAGACGAAAAGAGTTAGTGAGAAATTGAGTGGAAGAATGACGAATTGATTGATTCACTGATGAATAAGAAGATAGGTAGGAAGTAACTCGATTAATGACTGGATGAATGGATGCATGGATGATGGATGGATGGATGGATGGATGGATGGATGAATGGATGCATGGATGATGGATGAATGGATGGACGGATGAAAGAATGGAGGATTGAATAAATGAATGGGTTAATAAATGGATGGGTGGATGGATGGATGGATGGATGGATGGATGGATGGATGGATGGATGGATGGATGGATGGATAGATGGATGGATGGATGGATGGATGGATGGATGGATGGATGGATGGATGGATGGATAGATGGATGGATGATTAAATGGATGGATGGATGTATAAATGGATGGATGGATGAATCAATAGAACAACGGGGAAGGGTCGATTTCTTCTTGTCTCATAATCGATGTCATCTACGTGCTATTTTCATTGCTCACACGTTCACACATGACATTCCAGAAACACGCACGCACTGCCGTCTATCCTCACCCACACACACACACACACACACACACACACACACACACACACACACACACACACACACACACACACACACACACACACACACACACACACACATCAAGGCAAAAAATGCAAACAGACAGACCCATAAATAAGAAATAATACAAAAAATACAAACAAGCAGACACAGAGACACACATATATACAGAAGGAGACAAAAACACAAAAACACACAAATAAACACACAAAAACACACACACAACTACACACACACACAGACACACACACACACACACACACACACACACACACACACACACACACACACACACACACACACACACACACACAAAACCACACACACACAAAACCACACACACACACAACCACACACACACAACCACACACACACAACCACACACACACAAACACACACACACACAAATAACAAAAGCACACATCTCAACTCTTTAATCTCTTACACTCGACCACACCAATGCCATCATCACTAACGTAAACTTCTTTCGTCATTCAGCAGCCAGCCTACCCCATTAAACTACACCCTCTCACGAGCGCTAATCAAGGGGACAAGCTTGTGTTTTGTGTGTGTTGTGGAGTCTGTTGTGTTGTGTGTGTTGAGGGGTCTGTTGGGTTGTGTGTTGTGGAGTCTGTTGTGTTGTGTGTGTTGTGGGGTCTGTTGGGTTGTGTGTGTTGAGGGGTCTGTTGGGTTGTGTGTGTTGTGGAGTCTGTTGTGTTGTGTGTGTTGTGGGGTCTGTTGTGTTGTGTGTGTTGTGCGGTCTGTTGGGTTGTGTGTGTCGAGGGGTCTGATGGGTTGTGTGTGTTGTGGAGTCTGTTGGGTTGTGTGTGTTGTGTGTGTTTTGTGTGTTGTGTGGTCTGTTGTGTTGTGTGTGTTGTGTGGTCTGTTGTGTTGTGTGTGTTGAGGGGTCTGTTGGGTTGTGTGTGTTGAGGGGTCTGTTGGGTTGTGTGTGTTGTGGAGTCTGTTGGGTTGTGTGTGTTGTGGAGTCTGTTGGGTTGTGTGTGTTGTGTGTGTTTTGTGTGTTGTGGGGTCTGTTGTGTTGTGTGTGTTGTGTGGTCTGTTGTGTTGTGTGTGTTGTGTGGTCTGTTGTGTTGTGTGTGTTTTGTGTGTTGTGGGGTCTGTTGTGTTGTGTGTGTTGTGTAGTTTTTAATTTTGTGTTTGTTGTGTAGTTTGTTGTGTTGTGTTTGTTGTATTTTGTTGTGTATGTTTTTTTGTGTATTTTGTTGGTGTGTTGTGTTTTGTTTGTTTATTGGGTTTGTATGTTATGTTGTGGTATTTGTTTGTGTGTTTTATTATGTACGCTGTGTGCTGTTTTTTGTGTGTTTATGTTTTTTTGTGGGCTTATTTGTTGTGTTTTTTTGGTTGTGTTGTCTTTTACGTTTGTGTGTTGTGTGTTTATGTTTTGTTGTATATTGTGTGTGTCTGTGTGTGTGTGTGTGTTTGTGTTTTTGTGTGTGTTTGTTGTTTTGTTATGTGTGTAGTGTTGCGCGTCGCATTCTTTTGCGTTTGTCTATTGTCTGTTGTTTTGCGTTTGTCTGATGTTATTTTCATGTTATTCTTCTTGTTATTTCCATGTTATGATCACGATTCTTCTGTTGTTTCTAATGGTTATTTTAATGTTCTCCTCTCGGTTATTTGTGATGTAATTATTTATATCATTATTTACGTCATTATTACGTCATTATTACGTCATTCGGAATATTGATCTTTTGTTGTTCTTATTCTTTTAATAATTTTTAGTTTTTTAGCGGTATTCAAATAATCTTTGTTCGTCATTGTTAGTCATTTTTTATTTTTCGTTTTTGTTATTAAATTTTTGTGTTTTTGTTATTTTTTTGTTGATATCAGAATGTTATTTTTATTTTTATCGTGACGAAATTACTACAGCATCACCACGCAATCACTCATTCTTTCCTTCGTGTCGTTTTGATAAGCACAACCTTTAGTCACTCTCACTTCATGTATGAATATTCGCACAATTTACGTTCATGACGTAACGATGACGTAATCGAGTGTAATGAAGATAAGTAATTGTATTGATTCCGCAAGCCAGCCATTATAATATCCTTGCATTAGGCCTCTGTGGCTTATTTTTAAAGTTTTTCTACACATCTTTTTGTTTTGTTTATTCTTATTTTGTTTTTTTATTTTATTTTGTTTTTTTATTATTATTTTGTTCAATTATTTATTCTCTTGTTTTAATATTTTTTTTAGGTTGTAAAACTAATTTTTTTTCTCTTTTTATATCTTTTTCTTTTTCATTTATTCCCTTTTATTTTGTTTTTTTCATTTTATTTTGTTTTTTTATTCTTTTTGTTTTTTTCATTTTGTTTTTTTTTTCATTTTATTTTTTATTTTTCATTTTATTTTTTTTTTATTCATTTGTTTTTTTATTCATTTTTTTTTAAAACAACGCAGTGCAAATAAATTCCTATTGCGATTTATGGCAAGTGGATCCTGTAGTCGTGTTTTATTTTTCCAAAGTGAATTATTCTTTTTTTTTGTTTTTTTAGTTTTTTGTTGTTTTAATAGTTTTTCATTGTTTTTATAATTTTTTTGCTGTTTTTGTTAGTTTTTTGTCTAATTTATGTGACTTATATTTTTCATACATCTTAAAGTTTCATTAGTCACTTTAATTTTTCGATTTCATTCATTTCTATCATTTCATTATTGTTTTTTATAGTTTTTTTCCTTTTTTTCGAGTTTTTCACAAACTTCACGCCATTAGGTCTTATTTGCAAGGAGGTCTTTGTATGCAAAACTGTGGCAAGGTTGCTTAGAAGTCTTCACGTAAGTTAATAGAAATAATTGGAAGCGATGCAGCAAAAGGAAAAATGGAAAAAACCGTAATGTCTTTTTGTTGATTTTTTTTTATTTTTTTTATTTTTTTTTATTTATTTTTTTGTTTTTTTTTTCTTTTGTTAATTTAAGTTTTTTTTTTTGTTGGCTTTGTGTCGAAGCAATATTGCTTTTGATGGCAGTGTTGAGAATTCACGCGCGGGTGGGTGAAGCATACAAACAGCAAAAGAAGGAAACACACACACACACACACACACACACACACACACACACACACACACACACACACACACACACACACACACACACACACACACACACACACACACACACACACACACACACACACACACACACACACACACACGTGCACAAGTGTGGATGTCATTACACTCATCTTCCCTCCATGATTATCTTCGCAGGGAGGAGAATTCTGTTACTTCATTTTTCCCTCTGCGAAAGCTGCTGGCATTTTCTTTTCATTTTTTTTCATTTTTTTCCTTTTTTTTCTTTTTTTTTCTTTTTTTCTTACCTCGTTTTCATTTTTTATTTGTTTCCGTTTGTGTTTTTCAGCCATTTCATTAATTTTTTTTTATTTTTCATTCAAAATTATTGTTTACGAATTTTCTTCGGATTTTTGCTCCACAAAAAACTAATTGAAAAAGAATGATCGGACATAGTGACATTTGACCTCGAAAAACATAAACAATCACGAAACATGCATATCAACCACAACAACTGTGACAACAAAGAATACAAATAACAGCAGAAACCTCAACAACAACAACAACAACAACAACAACTGGAACAATCACATTTATAACATTCCCAACAACAACAACAACAGCCACAACAACAGAAACAACAAAAACTAAAGCAACAGAAACAGCAACGACAACAACAACAGCCACAACAGCAATAGCAACAACAACAGCAACAACAACAACAACAGCAACAACAACAACAACAGCAGCAACAACCACTTTCACGCACATCACTCTTGCAGTCTTTTTGAATCTCCATACAACCCTGCCTCTTCCTTCTCTCCCTCCCATCTTTATGTTTTTTTTATTTTTTAATTATTTTCATACAATCCATTGTTTGTTTTTATTTATTTTTACTTCATTGTTTGTTTTTATTTATTTTTACTTCATTGTTTGTTTTTATTTATTTTTACTTCATTGTTTGTTTTTATTTATTTTTACTTCATTGTTTGTTTTTATTTATTTTTACTTCATTGTTTGTTTTTATTTATTTTTTATTCATTTTTGATTTTATTCATGTTTATTTTATTTCTGTTTTGTTTATTTTAACTTTTTTTTTGTTTTTTTAATGTTTTTTTTAGTTTTTTTCCATTTATGTTAACTCTATTTTTGTTTTTGTTTTCATACCTCAATGTTTGTTTTTATTTATAATTATGTTTGTTTTGATTTTTGGATAATGTAGTGTTTGTTTTTCGTGTATTTTTGTTTACGTTGTTCGTTCAGCTCTTGGTATTTAGGCATGTTCAATTTTTTATCTTTTTTTTCAGTTAATTACAGTCTTTGGTAAGTTTTGCTTGCTTGAAGGATTTTGCTGTTTGTTTTTTTTTTTTTTTGTTTTTTTTTTGTTTTTTTTTTTTGCTTAAGTTCAGTTGTACACGTTTTTCTTTGACAAGTTTGTAGGAAACAGCGTTAGGTTACAAGTTGCAATTTGTTTGTGTGTGTGTGTGTGTGTGTGTGTGTGTGTGTGTGTGTGTGTGTGTGTGTGTGTGTGTGTGTGTGTGTGTGTGTGTGTGTGTGTGTGTGTGTGTGTGTGTGTGTGTGTGTGTGTGTGTGTGTGTGTGTGTGTGTGTGTGTGTGTGTGTGTGTGTGTGTGTGTGTGTGTGTGTGTGTGTGTGTGTGTGTGTGTGTGTGTGTGTGTGTGTGTGTGTGTGTGTGTGTGTGTGTGTGTGTGTGTGTGTGTGTGTGTGCGTGCGTATGCATGTGTGAGCAAGCGCACACTCGTTTGACAGTTTTATACAAGCGATTATTTTGATCTGCCTAGGAAGCAGTAAAAAGAACACAACCAAACACGCCAATACTAATTCAACATCAATATATTTCTTATCTTTGACACATTAATTTTTTAAATACGAATTTTCTTTTTTTTCTTTCTTTCTTTCTTTTTTCTTTCTTATTTTTTTCTTTCTTCTTTTTTTCTTTTTTTCTTTTTTCTTTCTTATTTTTTTCTTTCTTATTTTTTTCTTTCTTATTTTTTTCTTTCTTATTTTTTTCTTTCTTATTTTTTTCTTTCTTATTTTTTTCTTTCTTTCTTTTTTCTTTTTTTCTTTTTTTCTTTCTTATTTTTTTCTTTCTTATTTTTTTCTTTCTTATTATTTTTGTTCCATGCTTTCAAATATTTATCTTATAAAATCCCCCTCTGAACCACCTCAAGCTTTATCAACTTGCCATTTCAGTTTTCTTCCAAAAACATAAAAATGATAAATCGAAAGAGTTACAACTATCAGCCACAACAGCAAACATAATATACAAAAACAAACACAACAACAACATACACAAAAACAAACACAACAACAACATACACAAAAACAAACACAACAACAACATACACAAAACAACAACATTTTTAATGACATCAGATTTTATAACATTTGCAACAACAACACACTTATGTTTTGAAGCAATTCAAATTATAGCATCATTACAACAACAACAACAATAACAAAACCAACAACAACAATACCAACAACAATAACAAAACCAACAACAACAATAACAACAACAACAATAACAAAACCAACAACAACAACAATACCAACAACAATAACAAAACCAACAACAACAATAACAACAACAACAACAACAACAACAACAATACGTCACCTTTATTGATGTTCCTTTGTGCACCAC
>OX387256.1:754586-772086 GCA_947562095.1 Branchellion lobata | reverse complement strand
TCTATTCATTCATCTATCTATTCAGCCATCTATCCATTCATCCATCTATTCTTTCATCCATTTATCCATTCATTCATTTATCCATCTATCCGCTCATCTCTCTATCCATTCATTCATCTATCTATTCATTCATTCATCCATCTATCCATCCATTTATCTATCTATACAATACAATACAATACAAACACGAATATTATTATAGTGGCATCAACCCCGTAGAGTTTCGAGGCCACTCATTCATCTATTCATCCAGCTATCTATTCATCCATCCATACATTCATCCATTCATTCATTTATTTATCTACTCATCAATTCACCCATTCGACATCACAACCAATCATTACTTTACTCATTTTCAACTTGTCTTCATCCATCTCGGTCCTTTCATCAACTTTCCCTCGTCCATTTTGTCGATCCGTTGCGAGCTTTCCTTCTCTCACTCATTTATCCATTTTTTCATCAAATTTCTATTCATCTTTTCATCCACTCATTCATTCATCCCTTCATCTCTTCATCCACTCATTCATTCATCCCTTCATCTCTTCATCCACTCTTTTATTCATCCCTTCATCTCCTCATCCACTCTTCCATTCATCCCTTCATCTCCTCATCCACTCTTCCATTCATCCCTTCATCTCTTCATCCACTCTTTCATTCATCCCTTCATCACCTATATCATGCGATTTTCTCCATTCAAACACTCATCTAAAAATATACTACACCACTCCCAGAACGAAGTCTGATTGGACAAATAATCTGGGTCAGAGGATGGGGTATTGGGGTCAACGAAGCTCATAATTGGGTCACAGGATAGGCTTATAAAGAGTAAATAAAATATAGCAGTCGAGTGAGTAAGGGGGGTGGAAGGGATGAGTGGGGGGTAAAGGGGGGTTGAGTGGGAAGGGAGGGGAGGGAGGGGGGGGAGGGGGGGAGGGGGTTTGAATGGATTGGGGTGAGTATGATTGAATGATGAACGGATGACTGCGTGGAAGGTTGTAGTAGTGGATGAAAGATGGATCAGGATGGATAATTGATAGGGAGGGATTAAAAAATATTTATTGATATGGAGGTTGAGATAACCATTAAATGGAGGGATTGGTGGTTTGATTGATAACTACATGAATTAATGAAGGGTTGGATGGCTGGTTAGATAGATGACTGGATGAATGAGTGGATGAGTAGATGGAGGAATGGATGGATGGATGAGTGGATGGGTGGATGAATGGATAAATGGATGAATGGATGAATGGATGGATGAATGAGTGAATGGGCGAATAGATGAATGAAAAGCTGGATGGATGCGGCTGCGTGGATAAATCAATAAAATGATGAATGAATGAATAGATGGATAGATGGCTGAATGAACGGATGGATAAATAAATGGATGGAAAGATGGATGAATTAATGCATAGATGGGTGGATGGATGGATGGATGGGTGGACGGATGGATGGATGGGTGGATGGATGGATGGATGGGTGGATGGATGGATGGATGAATGGATGGGCATTTGAATATTAACTTAATGAACTTGTAAGCATTTGGAAAACCGCGTTGGCCTTCGTTGCTGCCTCATCAACTATTCATGCCTCTTGTGAACAACAGAACAAGCATCTACACACTCACAACTCTTAATCCTTCCAAACGTTGAAATCCTTTATGAAAACATTCCAGCCAAAAACAACCTCAGCAAAACTCACACATTTTTTGTTTTTTTTGTATTTTCAGGTATTTTTTTGTATTTTTTAGATCTTTTTTTGTATTTTCAGGTATTTTTTGTATTTTTAGATCTTTTTTTGTATTTTTAAAAACTTTTTAAACTGTTTTGAAAACTTTGTATGGAATTTTTGAAGAATTTCTAGCCAAAATTTCATAACGTTTGAAAAAGCTTTTTAATTTTGGAAAAAAAATTTCTAGAAAAGATTTGAAAATTTTTTTTGGATTGATTTTTCGACAAATCGCGTCAAAAAATCTTATTTAAATTTTTTTTTTTCAAAAGTTATTTTTGGCATTGAAATCTTTATGTCCATTTTGGAGGAATCTAACGCTGTTGCTTTTAATTTACTTTTAAGAGGCGCATCGAACAGCCACAAATGACAAAGAAGGAAAATAAAAAAGAAAAAGAATGAGATGGATAAAATAATAAAAACAAGAAAAATATTAAAATAAAGGAAATATTTAAATTAACAAAAATACCGGAATAAGGAAATGCCGAAATAAATTAGTATCGAAATGAACTGAAGATCGAAACAAGAGATCGAAACTAGAGATCGAAACAAGAGATCGAAACAAGAGATCGAAATAAACAAGAGATCAAAACAAGAGATCGAAACAAGAGATCGAAACAAGAGATCGAAACAAGAGATCGAAACAAGAGATCGAAACAAGAGATCGAAACAAGAGATCGAAACAAGAGATCGAAACAAGAGATCGAAACAAGAGATCGAAACAAGAGATCGAAACAAGAGATCGAAATAAATAAGAGATCGAAACAAGAGATCGAAACAAGAGCTCGAAACAAGAGATCGAAACAAGAGATCGAAACAAGAGATCGAAACAAGAGATCGAAACAAGAGATCGAAATAAACAAGAGATCGAAACAAGAGATCGAAACAAGAGGATAATATGGGAGTAGGAAGGGTCGTAATAGCGAGATTAATAACATAAAGAGTAGTGGGATGTTCATAAAGGCTCTAATAATATCTTCAAATGGAATGTTCAGCGGAGCGACCAATGTGGAAGAGAAACTTTGTTTCATTGTTTGTCTTTCTAATTGACCGCCTACTCCCTCCTCCTTCTCCCTCTCTGTCTTTTCTTCCCTTTTTATCTTTTTCTTTCTTTCTTTCTCTCTCTTTTTTTCACACACACAAACACACACACACACACACACACACACACACACACACACACACACACACACACACACACACACACACACACACACACACACACACACACACACACACACACAAATCGTTAAAAAACAAAATTTGTTGTGATGAAAGTGGCAAGGATGATGATGATGGTGGCGGTGAGGATGATGATAATGATATTAATGATGATGATGATGATAGTGGTTGGGGTGGTGCTGAAGATGAAGATGGCGATGTTTGGAGGCGGTGGTAGTGGCGATTTTTGGTGGCGGTGGCTGTGGCGGTAGCGGTGGTGGTGGCGGTGGTGGTGGTGGTGGCGGTGGTGGCGGTGGTGGTGGCGGTGGTGGCGGTGGTGGTGGCGGTGATGGTGGTGGCGGTGGTGGTGAAGATTTGAGCGATTTGAATTTCAAATCTGTCTCATGCAGATTGCGCAGTGGTGGTAGGCCTTATTGCCAATAAAGACTCCTTCCACTCAACACAACTCCTTGCTCTCGCCTCAACAAGTTGGGTAGCATGTTGTGTTGGTGTTGTTTTTGGCGTTGTTGTTGTTGTAGGTGTTGTTGTTGTTGTCTGTTTTGTTGCTGTTGGTGTTGTTGTTACTGTTGTTGTTATTGCTATTGCGTTTTTGTTGTTGCTGCTGTTGTTGTTGTTGTCTGTTTTGTTGCTGTTGGTGTTGTTGTTACTGTTGTTGTTATTGCTGTTGCGGTTTTCGTTGTTGTTGGTGCTGGTTCGTTTTGATTTTGTTGTTTTTGCTTTTATTTTTATTTTTTGGTGTTTTAAAGATTGTTTTTTGTTGTTGTTGCTATCGTTTGGGGTGCTTCCGTTGTTGATTCATTTTTTGTTATTTTGTTTTTTGGTTGTATTTATAACTCATGTCTTAGTAGCAGTAGATGTTACTGTTGTCAGTAGTTATCGTAGTTACTATAAGCAGTTGTCATTGCAGAACTAACATTTCTCATTGTAGCACCAACAGTTGTTAATGTATAATAACAACAGTTATTATAGTATTAATAGCTTTTATTGCAGTGTCATTGTCAGCATAGTCCTTTTATTTTGTTGTCGTTTTTTGTTTTGTTTTGTTTTGTTTTTTTATGTTTTTGTTTTTTTCAAATATAGGCCTGATTTGATCTTTCAAAAATTTTGAGTTGAGGCCTTTGACAAGAATTGTGAGAGCGTTAAAACGAGTTTTTTGTTTGTTGTGTGTGTGTGTGTGTGTGTGTGTGTGTGTGTGTGTGTGTGTGTATGTGTGTGTGTGTGTGTGTGTGTGTGTGTGTGTGTGTGTGTGTGTGTGTGTGTGTGTGTGTGTGTGTGTGTGTGTGTGTGTGTGTGTGTATGTATGTGTATGTGTGTGTGTGTATGTGTATGTGTATGTGTATGTGTATGTGTATGTGTGTGTGCGTATGTGTTTTGTATCAGTATTTCCTGGTTGTGTTATGTTTTGGAAGTGGCCCGTTGTGTTGGATACCATGATGTGTGTCTCTGAGACCTTCGACATGACAACGTCTGAACCACTGGAAAAATATAAGTTTCGAGAAAAGGATAATCTCTTGACGGTTCGATTACTTAAGAGACTGGAACATACTGCCATTAGAAGAGGCTGGCATGAGCTAATAAATAACAGAACATCTTTTAAACGCCAGATAAATTCTTTGAAAGATGAATGGAGAAGGAGAGGGCTGGACGAGAGAATGGATGGGTTAATAAATACAAGGGTGGATGGCTGGGTGGATGGACTGGTGGATGGCTGGATGGATGGCTGGATGAATGGATGGATGGATGGCTGGATGGATGGCTGGATGAATGGCTGGGTGGATGGACTGGTGGATGGCTGGATGGATGGCTGGATGGATGGCTGGATGGATGGCTGGATGGATGGCTGGATGGATGGCTGGATGGATGGATGGATGGATGGCTGGAGGGATGGCTGGATGGATGGCTGGATGGATGGCTGGATGGGTGGGTTGGTGGATAGATGGGGGGTTGAATGGTGGATGTATTGATGTAATGATAGAGGGATGAAGAGGTGGTTGAATGAGTGAATAAAAAATTACTGGTTGAATGAATGAATGAGTAAATAAATGAATAATTGGATGAATGAATGGATGGAAAGATGGATAAACGGATGGATGAACGATGAATGATCGGATGAATGACAAAATGATGATTCTAGATATGTCCGGATGGGGGGAAGGACGGATGAGCAGGAATACTGATAAGAAGACAAGCGGATTAGAGCATGAAAGGAGCCTGCATACAGCAGGAATAATGGGATTATGACACAGTTTGGTGCATTTTCTTCCGTGCTACTACCAAAGTGTGGTTTTACAATAATTTTAATCTGGTTTTGGTGGATGCAAAAATCTCTTATTTCTTCGTTTCTTTAAGCCTTGGAATGTTGGTCGTTTTTTTTTTTAAATGTAACCAGAGAATCTTGCGGAAGAGTTTGATTGGTTGACGAAGGAAATGTTGTGGTTTATAAGGTGGTGGTGGATTTCATGAGGTGATGGTGGGGTGAATGGGGTGGTTGTTAGAAGTATGTGATGGTTTGGTGAGGGGGTGGGTGAGACGGAGGCGGTGAAGGGGTTCGAAAGGAGTTCAAATACCCTTGCGACTCAAGGTGGCGATCAGGCGAAAAGTCAGACTCGTCAGCAGCATACCAATAAGCCTTCGCCTTCAATCACAAGCCTTATTGGTGCCTTCGTCATCATACATCAATAGCTATTATTACCCCATGCATTTGCGTGATTAATATTGAATGCCTTTCGGAATTTCTTTCGAATTATTGACGCGAGCTTTCTGATGTATTCTGGTGGGCCCCACAGGCGAGAATTCACGCTTTTGATTTGTGTGGGGTGGAATTTTTTTAGAGTCATTTTTTTTGGTAAGCCGCTGGACGGAGAGTTGAAATGAAGTTTCTCACGTGCGCGTTTAACATCACTCCACGCACGTAAACACTCAAATGTAGATAGTATCCCTTAGTTGGAAACGTACGAAAGACGAAATAGATATAAAGCGAATTCAACTCCAAAGAAAGAAAATTTTTTATTGGAGCTGTTTCAATGGAAATTTTTAAAAAGTGGAATCACTCAGAAGAAGGATAAAAAGCGGATTTGATGGTAGAAAGGTTTTGAGGATGAATACATGAGGGAGGTTTTATTCTGGATCACAATAATATGCAAAGTTAAATAAAATATGGTCCTTGTCGAGAGGTGTTGGGTGACCAGATTAAATATGATTCCTCACGTCCTTGTGGTAGACGTATGAAAGAGAAACCATGTTTTTAAAATAAATTGCATTTGGTTTCAAAGCTCCTGTGATTATTTATGAGAGGTTTAATTTTAAAAAGTTTTTTTTGACTTTTTACCAGGTATGTTGTACATTTTCGTCATTCTTTTCCACCTTGGGTGTCTTATGACTTATCTCTTATTTTTTATTGTCAATTTTATTCTTATTTCAACCTAACCATTCGTAACCTTATGGGGTTTTGACATCTTTTCGTCTGCGGCATAATGATTGGCCTGTTCCACTGTAGAGTGTGATCGGGTGAGGGCCGGTTTGAGTTCTTAAAGCGGCAACTCAGTTAAAGCATAGATGTCGTCTTGGAGTGGCCATCTTTAGTAGCCCACAACGAGTGAAACCGTTTCCATGGGAGCGCCTTTGAGCATAGTGCTGAAGGGCGCGCTACAAATGATTAGATTAGATTGGATTAGATTAGATTAGATGAGATGAGATTAGATTAGATTATGATATAGCAGTGTTGATAAATGTGACTTTTTCACTTTTTTTTCCATTTTTGGTGCGGTTTGTTTGATTCTGTAATCAATTTTGATCATAACTGTCGACCTGGTCTTCTTGTAACAACAGTTTCAAGTCGGTTCGACTTTGTTTCAAATTTTGATTTTTTTCACCCACAGTAATACCTCTTTTCTTCTTTGCTTAGATTTTTTTTCTGCTTTTGACACTGTCAACCACTCTTCATTAATTCAACAACTTGAAACTTCTTTTGGAATTTCTGGCTCTTGTCGTAGATGTATTTCTTCTAACCTCTCCAACAGGAGTTCTGTGGTTTCTATAAACAACTCATTTTACTCCTTTCTCGTTCTCATTTGGTGTTATGCTAAATCTGCACTTTTCTACTGTGGGCCTCTTTATAGAACTCTCTTCCCTCCAATCTCACCTCTATTACTTCTCTTCTTTCATTTCGTAAAGCCCTTGAAACTTTTTTGTTTAAACAGTTCGTAGCAGAGTGCTCATGAGCAGTGTGTAATCAGCGCTATATAAATGATTTGATTAGATTAGATTAGACAGCGAGTAAAATCGTTTCCATAGAGCGTTTTTGAACACAGTTCTAAAGGTCACGTTTATATGTTTTGATAAGATTAGATTAGATTAGATTTTTTAGTTTAAAAAACTGAAATAACTCTTTTGATAAGCTTTTTTGATATTTCAATTTGAACATTGTTTCAAACTCATAAGAAGTAACATTAAAATAAACTTGATAGGGAATGAATGGAATTTTTGATGACTGATTATGAGAGTTTTATATGTTTTTGGGCCTTTGATGACTAGAATACACTAATAAAGCGCAACACGATTTTTAATTTTCATTGTGTAGCATACCGATTATGAACTTTCATAGATCTTTATAGCCTCTAAAGATTATTGATAGCGGAGAAAGAAATAATTGTAAAATATTAAAAAATCTTTGAAATTTCATATAAATAACAAAAATACAATTTTAATTATAACGATATCAAGAAAAATTCATTATTTTCAGCTGATCATTTTAATCTAAAAATTATACTTGTGTTTTATTCAGTTGGTTGGTCTGTGAACTCAAAGATCGCTTATATCAGTTTCTTTGTTAGAGGAGAATAAAGTGGACGAAATAGTTAACTCATAACATTGAAATTCTAGATTATTTTTTTGATATTTGAATTTCTCAACTTTATACTTCAATTTTTACGATAGTTCTATCTTTTCTAGTTTTGTTTGTCATCGTGGTTTTGTTGCAAACCTTTCAAAATTAACTCGACCACTGAAATTGCAATTTTAAGCTTTACTTTGTTAGCATTAAATAAGAAATATTTTTTTCAATTTTTCAAAAAAAACGTTTCTAAATAGCATAATGGCTTCTGACCCAAGTGATCAAATCGACAAGAACACAAGTGAGTGTTACGAATCTGTTAATTCGATTATTTAGTAAAGGCTCAAAAAAGCTGTAGTGGCGAAATTTTAAAAAAAATATTATCAATCTTATAATTTATAAAAACTTCGCAAAAACAGGTTCTCAGTGGGGAGCGCCTTTGGGTATAATACAATTTTTATAAGGAATACACGTGTTAAATTTATTTTCTTTTTAATTTAATAATTTTATTGAACAGCTGGAGTTCCATGGAAACAAGAGGTATCAAAAATCTGGGGTGGGGAGAGTAGACCAGCCTGGGAAAGAGGAGGTGGAGGAGGTTATGGGGGTCCAAACACATGGGGAATGAACAGGAATACAGGTCTTTTTCCAGGCTCATCGGGAGATGCGGGAGTTTATGGCTTGGAAGGTGGTCAAAAAGATGTGTGGGCAGGCTTTCCAGAGTACAATCCTTTTGGAAAAAACTGGAATGGGGGTGTGGCAGGGAGTGGAGAGGAGAAGGAAGACATGAAAAAGAGTTTCTCGATGGCTGAGTTGAAGGATGACACGGTGTGCAAGGAAGCTCAGAAGTCAGCGTCAATGGGTAGCTTTGTGGATGAACGCAGTCAACCTGATGGAGCTGAGATGTTGCAGCAGAGCAAGGATGAGATGATTGCCAAGATGGTCAACTCTCATGATGGCTGGGGCAAAAAACCCATCCGACAGGACACTCCATGGGACCAACCTGTGGAAAATGCTTCAGTTGATGCCAACTCCCTTATGCCACCTGGTTCCACCATTGGTGAAACTTCATTACAACCATTTTGAATATAATTTCATATACAAAATTGTACTAAAAATATTTTAATTTTTCTTAAATTTCATGCATAACTTTCATATTCAAACACTATACAACCCATTAACATATATGTACATTCAACCCCATTTCCCACCCAGAACCTCCGAGGACCGATGGTGTATGGAAGACACCCTCGTACGACATGCCAACTTGGCCTCTGCCTTCCGAGGACTCTGATCCTTTGGAACAGCTCTGGAAGCAGTCGTCATGGCAACAGGGATGGCCCAATGAGGGTGGCTTTGAGAAGGGATGGACTGACCCTGCAGCTGCTGTGGCTGCGCAGTTCTGGAATGAAAATGTTGGCTTTCTCGTGTTTTGTAGTCCTTTTTGTTTTAAATTAGTTTTTCAATTTTAATAGTATTCCTGTTCTAATATAATAGGGGCCTCAAACCTCTACAGGCTTAATGCCACTATAATAATACTTGTATTGTATTGTATTGTATTGTATTGTATTGTATTGTATTGTATTGTATTGTATTGTATTGTAGATTGTTACAATATGCTACAAATATTAGAGTGGCATAAACCCTACAGAGGTTCGAGGCCACCCAATATTTATTAATTTTATTATAAATATATTTTTAATATAATTATAATTTTAGTATATAAAAATAAAATAAATTTCTAGAAAGAAGTACACTATTATTATTATGATGAGGGAAAGGATTTATTGAATAGCTAGGTTTTCAGAGATCGACAAAATGATTTTGTTGAACTTGAAGATTTTAAACTGTTGGGCAGGTTGTTCCACAACTTAGGACCTTCTTAATCCTAGTGATTTAAGCTTGTGCTTGTTGAGAACAACATCCTTTGATTTAGCTGATCTCAGTCTGTTTTCTAGAAAAGCTAGCAAATGGAACTAGGTCACATGTCAGGTATGCAAGACCCTCATTGGACAAACAGTTGTACCTCTGCAGAGCAATTTTAAATTCAATTCTTTCATTACTTTTCAGCCAGGGAAGCTCCTTGAGTACAGAGGTAATGTGATCTCATTTTCTCACTCCTTAATGAGCCTGGCTGTTGTATTGATTATGGATTGGATACTCTGCGTTGCTACCTTAGGTAAGCTGACTAAAGCCATGTTTCCATAGTCAATACGACTTAAAACTAAGGCTGATGCGAGTGTCTTTAAGGAATCCATTGTCAAACATCCCTTGATGGGTCTTATTTGATGCAAAAAGGTTGAACGCATCTGTATGCTTTTTGATGTCTGCGTTGACATGGTGAGGTCTCTATCCATAGAGATTCGCAAGTTCCTCACAGGTTTTGATGGAAATATGTTGCTTCCTAATACATGGACAAAATAGCTTGGAATATTTTTCAGATTCTTCATCCACTGAAACACGCATTCTTGTACAGAACAAGGGAGGAGGGGGGGTTGGCGGGATGTCGCAGAAACCATTGAGCATCGGCACGTGGGGAGAGGTGCCCAACACACAGACTGAGTTTGGAGTCTGGAACCAGCCTCCCTTGCAGGTTGTTGTTGTTGTTGTTGTTGTTGTTGTTGTTGTTGTTGTTGTTGAGTGTGCTGTGTTGTTGTTTGATATAGTTGGTGGTGTGGTTGTCGCTCGTAAGTTTTTCCTGTTTGTGTTGTTTGTCGTTGTCTTTGTGGCCGTGGCCAATGTGAGTTTTCTTTGTGGTGGACTGTTGTTATGTGGAGAAAATAATTATTATTATAATGGTGGTCTTGATGATGATGATGATGATGATGATGATGACAGACACAGTCTCAAATGAGTCAAGCTCTGCAATTGTTGCTTGAAAGTGGAGTAAAGGTTTGTGTTGATGATGATAATGATTATTATTATTTTATTATTATTATTATTATTATTATTATTATTATTATTATTATTATTATTATTATTATTATTATTATTATTATTATTATTATTATTATTATTATTATTATTATTATTATCATTAGGATTAGGATTATGATGGTGCTGGTGATTATGATGATGATTATTATTATGATGATGATGATTATTATTATTATTATGATTATTATTATTATTATTATTATTATTATTATGGTTCCACCAGAGGGAGGATGCCATCAATATTCTGCTCCAGAATGAAAAGTCACTGGGTGAGTTAATTTCACATTGACACTGCAAGTGCTTTAACCCACTACCACCATGACACACCATCACCACCACCATGTGACACACCATCACCACAAACATAAGACACCATCACCACCGTGTGACACACCATTACCACCACCATTACACTCCAGTTATTTGCCTTGGCACTTTAAAAATAAGATATATTAATATTTTTTAATATATTTATATTATTGTCAATTTTCCATCAACATTATAAACATCATTATCATTGTTATTATTTTCATTTTAATAATTATTATCACCGTCGTCAACATCATCGTCATTTATTATTACTTGTACACCTCAAGCACTTTCACTCCAGAACTGATGGGAGGAGCTCGCATGGGGGAGGGCCGGGGGAGGATGTTGAGGGGCAAGAGTTTGGTGGAGACACCCTTCTCTGCCTTCCAGCCCCTGCCACAACCACCCACCCCCCAACAACTTCTCAGGGCTGGTCTTTCTGGCTTCTTCAACCAGCCACCTGTGCACCGAAGAACCACTTCAAATGTGGGTGGGGTGGGGTATGGTTTTGGTTTTAGGGGGGGGGTTGAGGTTAGATTTAGGGTTGTGGTATTGGTGGAGCGTTGAATTAATGGTGATTGCTTGGGGTTGGTGGTGTTTGGTTAGGATTGGTGGTGATTCTGTGTTGGTATATTGATGATTCAGTTGTTAGTATTAGTACATCATATTTATTCATTAAAATATTTGAAGGGTGTTTAAAAATTTTCGGAAATAATACTCAACCCTCTGTGTCTCAAAATTTATTGCTTTCAACCACAGAACTTCATTGGTGGTGTGGGAGGAGGAGTAGGAATGGGAGGAGTTGGAGGAATGGGGGGAGTTGGAGGAGTTGGAGGAATGGGGGGGGTTGGAGGAGTCGGAGGAATGGGGGGGGTCGGAGGAGTCGGAGGAGGCAACAAGAACCAGCAGAACATGCTACAAACCTTCCTGCACCTGCAGTCGTTGTTGCAGCCAATGTTGCTGGAGCGTTCGCAGTTGCAACAGAACAAGATGTTACCGTTGGCGCAGAAGAAGATGCGAATTGACGTCCTCAACACCGACATCAGTCGCATCAAGGCCTACATCGACCAGCTCAGTGCCGATACACTGGCTTCCTCTTCTGATGAGAGGTCCCTTCTGCAAGCCCTCGGAGGCATGAGGATTGATCAGGACCACTCTGTTCCCCAGGATGCCTGGAACCCCCCTTTCAAATACTACCCACCTCCCCCTCCACCTGGCCTTCTCGCCAAACAACCCCCACCACCCAACCACTTTAACCGCTCCACTTCATGGAGCCTTGGTGAGAAGAAACCTGGTGAGTGGTCTTCAACTTCCTTCGGCCCTTCCATCATCCACTTGTTACTCATCCACCATCAATTTGTTATCCACTCTTCCACCCATCCATTCCTCCACTCTTCCACCCATCCATTCCTCCACCCATCCATTCCTCCACTCTTCCACCCATCCATTCCTCTACTCTTCCACCCATCCATTCCTCCACTCTTCCACCCATCCATTCCTCCACCCTTCCACCCATCCATTCCTCCACCCTTCCACCCATCCATTCCTCCACCCATCCATTCCTCCACCCTTCCACCCATCCATTCCTCCACTCTTCCACCCATCCATTCCTCCACTCTTCCACCCATCCATTCCTCCACCCACCACGCCACAGAGCACCACATAGGCAGTCTCGGAGGGGGCAACACCACAGCTCGAGTGGCCAACTGGCTCATGATCAAGGACACCGCAAACGTTCGTGCCATCCATATCTTTCTTTTTTTTTTAATTATTATTATTGTTATTATTATTAGTTTTATATGCTTTGTATTTTTCGATTCAATTATGAATTTGATTTATTCATCCACCATCTTTTTCAATTATTTCATCACCTCGCTTATTCGCCACGTCATTTCCTTTTTTCCACTTGCACCTCATACATTCCACCACCGCACAGATGGAGGGCTCAGTGTTGCGTGGAGTGTGCAGGCAAGGGGGGACGTTGTTGCAGTTGTTGAGTAACCGACTGACCGGCCATTCGATCGCCTGCTACAGGGACGACGTGGCAGTGGTGAGGACTCGTCTCATGCAGGCTGGAGGCTTGTCATCAGAGCCCCTGTCAACCCAAGACATCCTCCGTCTCATGGATGCTTCCAATGGAGGAGCTGCTTGGGTGGAAGTGATGGAGTCTTCTCCTCCTCCTCCTCCTGCTGCTGCTGCTGCTCCTGTTTCCGCAGCACCCACTCTTGAGTGATTTGTGGGTGTGGAGTGGAGTGGTGCGGTGTGGTGCGGTGTGGTGCGGTGTGGTGTGGTGAGATGTAGTGAGGTGTGGTACGGTGGGGTGAGGTGTGTGCGGTGTAACGAGGTGAAGTGTGGAGGTTGATGATGATGTTGTGCTGGAAGTAGGGAATTTTTTTGGTGATGTTGGCGGTGTTGCTTAGGATGGGGTCCATGGTTGTAGCTTTTCCTTCATATATACAGGATTGTGACGTTGATGACGACGAAATTGTTTTTGTGATTAAACTAGCGAGGTGGAGTGTGGTGGCGATGCAGTTGAGGACCTTTTCAGTCTGATCTGTGATAGTGTTTGTGCATCAATTTCAACAGCTTGTCGTCGTCGTCATCTCACCACCTCCCCTCCATCACTCCCTCCATTCTTCTGTCCATCCCTTCTTTCCACCCTTACACCTCTTTCCCTCTCCCTCTATCTCTCTCTCTCTCTCTCTCTCTCTCTCTTTCTCTCTCTCTCTCTCTCTCTCTCTCTCTCTCTCTCTCTCTCTCTCTCTCTCTCTCTCTCTCTCTCTCTCTCTCTCCCTCTCTTGCACTCACACCCTCTTCCTATTTTTTCACTCTCACATCACTTAATCTTTCACATACCTTCCCCTTTTCACCCAATCTTTCACAACCCCTTCTCTCCCCCTCATTCTCTCACCACCCAATCTTTCACAACCCCTTCTCTCCCCCTCATTCTCTCACCATCCAATCTTTCACAACCCTCTCTCTCTCCTTCATTCTCTCACCACCCAATCTTTCACAACCCTCTCTCTTCCTCATTCTCTCACCACCCAATCTTTCACAACCCTCTCTTCCTCATTCTCTCACCACCCAATCTTTCACAACCCCCTCTCACCACCCAATCTTTCACAACCCTCTCTCCCCCTCATTCTCTCACCACCCAATCTTTCACAACCCTCTCTCCCCCTCATTCTCTCACCACCCAATCTTTCACAACCCTCTCTCTTCCTCATTCTCTCACCACCCAATCTTTCACAACCCTCTCTCCCCCTCATTCTCTCACCACCCAATCTTTCACAACCCTCTCTCCCCCTCATTCTCTCACCATCCAATCTTCCATTCTCTTCCTTTCACTCTTCCACTCATAATGAGGTTCTTAACCGTTGCGATGACTTAATTTCCGTTTAGAGATGATATCAAATGTTGTTTCCGCTTTAGAAGTTTGTTCCGAATCAATCTTAAGCTTTTTAGTTTTCTCATTTTTAATTTTCCATTCGTTTTTCATTCGTTTTTCATTCGTTTTACCTTTCCTTCTCCTTCTTCTTTTTTTCATTTCTTCTCTCCATTCGATTCTTCGCGTTGTTTCAGGTTTGTATCACTTTGTATTCCTATTTATATTTCTCGCTCCTTGTTGTTAACTTTGGCAATTTTGCAGTGAATTTTTAAGTTTTATTTTTTTAATTGTTTTTTTTTCTTTTTTCTTCAATATTTTTTTTCCTCTCATAACGTCCCTACAGCAGCCCTTCGTAATCATCGTGTGTCGTCATTTTCATTTTTGTAGCGTGTAATCATTATTTGCTTTTGCTCCTTCGAGCGATTCCACAAGTTTTTAAGAGGTCTAAGTACTCGCAAGTATTAATACTATTGTTATTCCTTTATTCCTCCTATCTTCTGCTCCTTTTGTTTTTGTTTCCGATTGTGTGTGTGTGTGGTGTGTGTGTGTGTGTGTGTGTGTGTGTGTGTGTGTGTGTGTGTGTGTGTGTGTGTGTGTGTGTGTGTGTGTGTGTGTGTGTGTGTGTGTGTGTGTGTGTGTGTGTGTGTGTCGTATTTGCATGAGTTTATTGGCATGTGTGTTTTATCGCATGTTTATATATGTAAATCTGCTAGCTTCACGTGTTTATGATTGTATGTTTGTTGCGTGGGTGTGGGTGTGGGTGTGTGTGTGCGTGATGTTGCAAGCGATTATGTACCCTTGCTGACCACAGCGAGGTTCTGCTTACTAGTCAGGCGGCATGAAGGCGTCGAAGCTTCCAATAGTGCATCCACCTCCCTTCCTTTATTCTCTTCTTTAATTATTTTCCCTCTCTCCTTTTATTCTTCTTTTATTTTATTTTTCTCCTTTTCTTCCTTCTTTTATTCTTTTTTTCTTTATTTTTTTTCCCTTCCTTCTTTCCTTTTTTCTTATTTTCGTCTTTATTTTTTTTTCTTTTTTCTTTCCTTCTTTTCTTCCTCTTTTTTATTCCTTTTTATTATTCTTTTCCTCTTTCCTCACTTCTTCACCTACAATTTCTTCTCCAACCTCTTTCCCTTGCCACATGTATTTGCATTTGATGCACCGTCATTCGACCTTTGAGCGCTTTCTCACTCACCAACGCCAGACTCCTCAATCGACTTTGCAACGCACCTACTTCAGCAGCTGTATCGGCTGCTGGTTCAGCAGCTGTAGTGGTTGCTGGTTCAGCAGCTGTACTGGTTGCTGGTTTAGCAGCTGTAGTGGTTGCTGGTTCAGCAGCTGTACCGATTGCTGGTTTAGCGGTTGCAGTTATTCAGCTGTTCAAGTTCTACCATCGCTCTAATTCGCTTGCGTCACCTTGTTCACTCTAAATCACTTTTGATGATTCTATATTAGTATTGTTTTCATCACTATTACCGATATTTGATATGACGCAATTGTTTCTATGTGTTTTTAAGTCTTACAACCTACCAATCTTTCTTGATCATATTCATTAGAGACATCTACACCCGGCCATTTCGAGCGGCTCCTTGTATCCATCAACATAGACTTAATGCTATTGATAACTTATTGTATCGAGTCGCCACTTACTTTATCGTGCATACCTCCCTAGGTGAGTGAATGAATGAATGAGTGAATGACTGAATGAATGAATGAATGAGTGAGTGAGTGAGTACTTAACATATGGACCTACAGTAGGCACATATCACCATCTGATCTATACAGCTTCTCCATTCAACTTTTGTGGCGGCTGTTTCATTTCAGACCATACGTTTATGTGGTGGTTGGGTGTTTTTGCGGTGGATTTTGAGTGGCTGTGTGGCGTAAGTGGGTGTTAATCCGTTGATTCAGTTTCTATTGTGTCCAAGTCCTCGCTGCTTGGTGCACCGTACTTCAATGGTGCTCCCAACGCGCCATCGCGTCTTTCACTCGGCACACAAGTAACTTAGAGCTATTTAATTGTATTTCCTTCCGTTCATTTGCGTATTCAACTCACAGTCCTCCTTCATTAGCGATCTATGGCAAATAAATGAGTAATTATCAACTTTTTGTGCTTGAATTAGTGGCGTTTCTTCTATTTTTTATTGCCAATTCGACTTTTCCTTTTTATAGAAATTATTTTCAAATCGCACGGTTCCTCTTCTCATCGTACGTAATGTTTACAAATCCATGGTAATTTTATAAATTCTTTTTTATAGTTTTCTATTTTTGAAAGTCGCGCGTTATACATAGAAAAGTGAAACGAATAAATTATCTATTTAATGATTCATTTGTCGAATGCTCTATTCACTGACGTCGAATCCTTTTCAGCTTTTCTGAAATTGCGTACCATAAAAGAATATTTCTTTTGACTTTAATAGTTTCATAGTCTTAATCAAGGTTACACTTGCCTTTGTAACTTATTCATGGTCTTTATTGCCACGCCAGACAATCCTTTTCATACCACTTCAGGAGGTTACTTGTATAGAAAAACGTAAGCGGATTCGTTGAAAAAAGCAATGTACAGAGTAACTTTCAAGCTTTTGAAAGCTCCTCACACTGTGCATATCTCGTCACAAGTCACTCGAGGTTGATTTCATATAAACCCAACATTCTTCCACTTAACTGCACTACCACTGGCTGATGGTGCGTTCAAGCACCCACCCATTCAAGCGCCATCCAAGCCATACCTCGATGAAGCTCCTCTCAGTAGCTCCATCCACCCATTCATGAATGTATTCATCTATACATCACCATGATTCAATCATTCATCAACATGCATTCACCCATGCATGCATGCATCTATGGAGCACAGGCCAGGTTCTCTATGTCTTCCTTGTACTGCTCCAGCTTTTGGCTCATGTACGCGGCCACTTGGGCGTCGTCATGCACCACGTTGGAGATGAATGGATGCAGTAACAGCTGCTTATAGGTGGCCCTCGTGTTCAAGTCTTTGTCCAGGCTGTGGGTTGTGTGTGTTTGTGTGTGTGTGTGTGTGTGTGTGTGTGTGTGTGTGTGTGTGTGTGTGTGTGTGTGTTTGTGTGTGTGTGTGTGTGTGTGTGTGTGTGTGTTTGTGTGTGTGTGTGTGT
>OX387256.1:667086-752086 GCA_947562095.1 Branchellion lobata | reverse complement strand
ACAACCACAACACAGACATACAAAGAACCACAACACAGACACACAAAGAACAACCACAACACAGACACACAGAGAACAAGAAAGATACAGACACACAAAAAACAACCACAATACAGACATACAGAGAACAACACAGAGACACAGAGAAAAAAAGAAACACAGACCTCCCAAAAGAGGGAGCAGTAGAAGGAGACCATGTGTTGGCAGGATAGAGCACTCATCGACACGTCCAACTCCCTCAGCAGTCTCTCGTAGTTGCCGTCCTCGCTCGAGACGTTGCTGTAGTGCACCTTCTGTGAGGACAGAGGCGCTTGGAGCTTTGGTTGGAGGTCTTTGTGGGGTTTTATGTGGTTTTATGGGGTTTTAAAGAACTTCAAAGGTTTGTGGTGGTTTGCGGGGGTTTTGAGAAGCGTCGAAACTTTACGGGGTTGATGCCACTATAATAAAATTCTTACCTGTATTGTATTGTATTGTATTGTATTGTATTGTATTGTATTGAGAGGGTTTTGTGAGGTCTTGTAAAGTTTGCGGAAGCTTTGGGAATGTTTTGTGGGTTTTTGTGGTTTTGAAGGGTTTGCGGGAAAAAAGGCTGGTTTGTGTGTGGGGGGGGGCGGTGTTTTTTGGAAGAAAGAGGTGTGCATGAGTTTGTTATTCTTAAATTAATCCTAGTATTGGTATACGTTGCTTATGATGTTTAAAGCATTAGTGATTCGACGTGTTTTTCGCGATTGTTAAGAGAAATCAAAAAAAAATTTCAAAAATCTTTAAATTATTTGTAGATGGAACTTGAAAACGCTGCCTTAAAAAAATAATGTTTAGATGAGTTTTTTTTTGTAAACATTAAAAAACATTTCATGAAAACATTTTTTTATACAAATTTACGTTTTTGAACAGTGCTGATTAGCGCTGGGGAGTTTTTTATTAGAATAGATTAGATTATAAAAATGAACGAGTACCTTGATCGCCATTTCTAGTTTTGAAGGCATATGAACAGCCTTGTAGACACACCCAAACTGTCCTTTGCCCATCACCCTGCCCATCTCAAAGTCGTCCACCAGAACGCTGTATTCCTTGCCATCCACTTTCATGACACTCGCCGTTGTTGGAATTATGGGCAGCCTTGGTTGTTGGTTTAGTGAAGTTATGAACTTTATTAGATCGATGAGTTTTATTTTGGTTTGTTGTAGTGGTTTTGATTCTGATAAACTCTAGACTTGTTAAGTTGACAAGTTACAAGTGATGTCTCGGTCGTGAAACAACTAAAAGGATGTAAGTTTCAGCCAAATGTAATGATATTTCTCATTTTTTAATATTTTAATTAGACAATAATGAATGAATTTTGAGCAAAATAACTTTTCCACTGATCAAGTTAAAAATAGATTAAAAGAGAAAAATGTTTCCTTACGACTCCATCTGTGAGCAAAGACTTTGTGGTACTAAAGATGAAAATTATTTTGAAATAAATAAAATTTTCATGATAGGTTTCAAAAAAGTTAGTAAAGTAGAAGTATTTGAGTTTCTGAGACCTATTTTGAGTTGTAAAAGTTAATTTTCGTTCAAGTCGAGGTACCAGGGATGTGTCGTGTGTCATTTAGCTTCCTGGATCATGACATATTGAAAATAGAAAAGGACACACGATCCAATTGCAATTTATGAAGAAAGTGAACGGAAGTTATTGGTGAAAACTTTATTTTGGAAAAGTGGAAACAATTTTTATTTTTGTGAAGGTGGGTGGGCGAATTTTTACAAAATCCTGGTTACAGAGAAATGAATGTGTCTAAGGGCGTGTTTAAAACGCCATCAAAGACCTATTATAGAACAATGACAAAGATTAAAAAAAGTTGAATAAAGATTCGGTGATGATCAAATTGAAAAAGATTTCAATCAAGATTGATGAAAAATAAATCAACAAAAAAATGTTCTCTTCAGAAACAACCATCTTTCGGATCCTCACCCACAAGTCTTTTTTCGATTGCAAACAACAACTCAACCAGAGTTTGCGAGCTTTCGGAAGCGAACGGTGATTGGTGGAGGATGGGGATGAGGAGATCATCTAATGAGATCAGATAGGTTGAAGGTTGTTCACTGAAGGATTCTCCCGTGCCTACTTCGTAAGAAATCTTGGGAGAAGTGAATGTATTGTGGTGAGAAAATGTTAATAATATGCATTGTGTAAAATGACGGAGTTAAGCCCTCAACATAAACTAAAAAAAACTAAATTATTTAAATATTTGTACAAAATATTCACTTAAAAGTCAAGTGTAAATGAGATGACGTAAGCGATATATGTAAAAAATTTTTTACATATATTTACTTTAAAAATTAAAAAAAAAACAAATGATTATTATTTTAAAAATTTAAAAATTAACTAAAAAAAGACCTAAAACTAATGGCATGAGAGCGCAAAAGATTGAAAGATGGTACGCAGGAGGAACCTGGTTGATGCTGATGTTGAGTCTGATGGACCAGAAGGGTGGTGGTGGATGGGTGGAAGGGGTGTTGAGAAGGGGGTCGAAGCAAGAGACGAAGGCCTGGGAGGCTTGTCGACAGAGGACGTGCAAAGAAGAGAGGTGGCTGAGGGGTCTGTTGAGGTAGTAGGAGGCGGTCCACACTAGACCATAACTCCTTTGAATGCTCTCTGTTGCTCCTCTCACACACCCCTCACCGCCACCACCACTGCCACCACCACCACCGCCACCTCTACCGCCACCACTACCGCCACCTCTACCGCCACCTCTACCAACGCCACCATCTTCTCCTTTTTTCTTTTCACCACTCCTTCCTACCTTGGTGGCTTTAACACCCCTTCCACCCTGCCTTCTCCCCTCTCCTCCCTCCACAACCCCCCCACCCGCCACCATGTCCACCTCATACAACGACAGGTTAACGTTGTCGATCGGACTCCGAACACTGCGTGTAAAAGTGCATTCAATAATTACTCGGAAATAATTCGATGGAGTTGAAATAATTAATTTTTTTTGAAAAAAAACACAAATGAGAATAATCTTCATACTAATAATAAAAACATTTTTATTATTGTTACTATTATTAATAAAAAAACAAAGTTATAATGGAAAGGAAAATTCATGTATATGAGCTTGGAAAAGACTTTGTATGGACGTCTGTAAGTTCGGAAGAACTTACTGAGTGGTCTTGTGTGTCTCAGTGCTCAGCCATCTGAGTTCCACTACCGCTGTTTCGTCTGCTACTTGTTGAGTATGTTGTTGTTGTTGTTGATGTTGCTGAAGTTGATGTTGATGTTGCAGGGGTTGATGTTGATGTTGCTGAAGTTGATGTTGATGTTGCAGGGGTTGATGTTGATGTTGCTGAAGTTGGTGTTGATGTTGCTTGTCGGAAGCACAGAGGAAAGAGATATCTTGTTTCTCAGCGAGAGCCCTCCTGAGCTGTTGCATGGATGACTCATCCACCGCCACCATCAGTCCATCCTCCACCACCCTGGCTCTCACACCCTCCTTCAGGGTGCCGTTGAAGACCACGAATGTCGCCCCTGTCACTGTGGATGGATGTGTGTGTGTGTGTGTGTGTGTGTGTGTGTGTGTGTGTGTGTGTGTGTGTGTGTGTGTGTGTGTGTGTGTGTGTGTGTGTGTGTTGTGTGGATGATTGTACGGACGTACGTTTGTTGTTGTGGATAGATCAACTGACTCATCAATCAAGTAAATACTCATCCATCCACTCATCCACCCATCCACCCATTCATCCATCTACCCATCCATCCATCCATCCACCCATCCACCCATCCATCCACCCATCCACCCATCCATCCACCCATCCACCCATCCACCCATCCACCCATCCACCCATCCATCCCCCCATCCATTCATCCACCCATCCACCCATCCACCCAAAAAACTCCTAAACCTCATTAGAATACCCCTCAACCCCACCCAAAGGGCTTCCATCTCCATCCAGAGAGCTCCACCCAACCCCTACTCAAGCCCACCCACCTTTCTTGGACCTTCCATGGATGTTGATGGCCTGTGTAGAGTGCCTGCCATCGGAGGACTGCACGCTGACAAGGTGACAGTCCGCAGACTCGCTCAGCGAAGCCGCCACCGCCAAGGTGTGTCCATCGCTGCTGTGCAACCACCGCTTGACCTGTGTACGTTTTGTACTATATTGTTTTTTTATTGTTTTTATGGTACTGTATTGTATTTTTATTGTTTTTATGGTACTATATTGTATTTTTATTGTTTTTATGGTACTATATTGTATTTTTATTGTTTTTATGGTACTGTATTGTATTTTTATTGTTTTTATGGTACTGTATTGTTTTTTTATTGTTTTTATGGTACTGTATTGTATTTTTATTGTTTTTATGGTACTGTATTGTATTTTTATTGTTTTTTCAGGGTATTGTATTGTATTGTGTTTCGTTGTATTAGAATGTGTTTCGTTGTATTGTATTGTGTTAGTTGTATTGTATTGTGTTTTATTGTATTATGCTATATTTTATTTTGTTTTTTTTGTATTGTATTTAATTGTATTTTATTTGTCTCGGCTGGATAGATGATTGGGTGGATAGATGAGTGAAAAGATGGGTGGATAAGTGGATAGAGAGATAGATGACTGGATAGATGGATGAATAGATGACTGGATGGATGGATGAATAGATGACTGGATGGATGGATGAATAGATGACTGGATGGATGGATGAATAGATGAATGAATAGATGGATTGATTGATGGATTAATGAATGGATAGATGGATGGATGAATGACAGATTTGACACAATTCTCACCTGCTCGTGCTTGGAGGCAGGAATGAGGATGGACGTCCTTTTATCTTCCACGTGGATGACTAAGTCATCAACGCTAAAAATAGAATACTGGAAAGTCCGGAAGTCTATTAGAAGATTCATGATGGTGTGACCCACTCCCTGGAAGACTGGAGGCCTTGCGAGGGTGGAGAAAAGAGGGCAGGGATAATCTGTGTGGGGTGGTCGTGGATGGAAATGGAATAGATACTTAATAATAAAAAATATAAAAAATAAAAATTTGAAGAAAAAAAATTAATAAATATATATATATATATATAACAACAAGATAAGATGAAAAATAAAACAAAAAAACAAAAAATATATAAACTAAATGCAAGAAATACGAAAAAAATTGAAAAAAATGAAAAATTAAAGAAAGGGAAAAAAAGAGAAAAAAAACCAAAAACAAAAATAATAATAAATAAAACAAAAACACACATCTGAATTCGGCTCCAAGTCTGAGAAGGAGACGGAGGGGCAAACACCTGGCCCACGTGATCTCGTGTTGTATGATGAGGAGGAGGAAGAAACGAGGATGGATGGATGAATGGATGGGCGAATGGCTGGGTGAATGAGTGGATGAGTGGGTGGATGAATGGCTGGGTGAATGGGTGGATGAGTGGGTGGTTGAGTGGGTGGATGGGAGAGGATGGTGATGAAGAGAAGGAAAGTTTTGAGTGCATTGGAAAGTGCTTCGAACGGCGAAAAATGCCCTGTCATCTTTCCAGCGTGTGTGATTATTGTTGTTGTTGTGGATATAATCTTTGTGATTATTGTTGTTGTTGTTGTTGTTCAGAATAGGAATGTTGACGACATCCATCTCTTTGAGGTGTTGACCTGTCAAGATGGTGTTCCATGAGTCGAAGGACACAGAAAGGAACATTCGAAACATATATATAAATATATATACGCACACGCACACACGCACACACGCACACACGCACACACACACACACACACACACACACACACACACACACACACACACACACACACACACACACACACACACACACACACACAAACACACACACACACACACCCGCCAAAGCAGCTTGGTAGATGGAAATGATGGTATTTACAACATCATTCAAAGCCACTGCTTCCTCCAGTGTGCCCAAGAACTCAGTATCATCATCAGCACCAACGACTTCGTCTTCCTCCTCCTCATCATTGTTGCCCGAGTGGTCCTGATGATGATTCTTGAGCATGAAGACGACCTCTGTGGTGGAGAATGCCTTGAGACCAACGCTGGAAACATACAACACGTTCTGTCCAATGCAACACTTCACTGTGGTGTGGTGTGGTGTGGTGGTGTGGTTGCGGTGGTGTGGTGTGGTGTGGTGGTGCGGTTTTGGTGGTGCGGTTGTGGCGGTGTGGTGTGGTTGTGGTGATGAAGTCACTTTACTATGGTGGTATGGTTGTGTTGCGCCACTGTGGTGGTGTGGTTGTGGTGGTAGTGTCACTTCACTGTGGTGGTGTGGTTGTGGTGGCTATGGTGATGACTCACGTGAGATGACTTGCAGTTGGATGCTCAAGTTGTCATCCACGTGCATCCTCAATGGCTGCCCTGTCCTCACTGCCGTGAATGGTGAATGGATGCATGCATGAGCGAATGGAAGCATGGTGAATGGATGCATGCATGAGCGAACGGATGAATGGATTGATGCATGCATGAGTGAAGGAGGATTCATGGATGAATGGAGGAAAATTCATGCATGAATGGAGGAGGATTCATGCATGAATGGAGGAGGATTCATGCATGAATGGAGGAGGATTCATGCATGAATGGAGGAGGATTCATGCATGGGTGGAGGAGGATTCATGCATGAATGGAGGATGATTCATGCATGAATGGAGGAGGATTCATGCATGAATGGAGGAGGATTCATGCATGAATGGAGGAGGATTTATGCATGAATGGAAGAGGATTCATGCATGAATGGAGGAGGATTCATGCATGAATGGAGGTGGACGAGTGTGGCACTAACGCTTGAGTAGCATGTCGTCGGTGGACACTGTCGCCAACTTGATGCCTTCTGGGTCATTTATTATTATTATTATTATTAGAATTATTATTATTATTATTATTATTTGAATTATTATATTAGTTTAATTATTATAATTATTGTAATTCATATAATTGTTGTTATTTCAGTTCATCATTTTCCTCATTTGCATTAGCATGACTCACCAGTTGTAGTAGAAAGTATCAGCGTTCTGTCGGGCAAAGAGAAAGATGAGGAAGATGAGGCTGATGAGGAAGGCGGTGGTTGTGATGATGCCGGTGATAATGATGGTGATAATGATGATGATGGTGATGATGATGATAATAATAATGATGATGATGATGATGATGATGATGATGATGGTGAGAAGAGAGATGGTTCTTGTGATAGCAGTGGTGATGGTTGTATATTGAGGCTTGCTTCATAGGAGGGGGGCGGTGCTTCCATGAAGGGTTGCTGAGCTGAAGAAGACGAAGAAGAAGACGAAGAAGAAAAAGATGATAGAGCGGAAGAAGATAAATGTTTTTTAGATGAACCACGTGATTTTCGACTTGGTCCTACTGTAGGAAAAATGAATGAAGGAATTGGGATTGGTAAGAATGGATGAGTTGAAAAAAATGAATGGATTGATGAGTGGAGAATTGAATGGATGAATGAATGAACTTATTAATGGATGAATGGATGGATGGATGGATGGATGGATGAGTCACCTCGATCGTCACTGCCATCCAGGTGAGCAAGTTCTCCTCCCGGTTTGATGCCGTCAGAGAACATCACCTGCTTCCCCGAGCCTGCATCATCATCATCATCATCATCATCATCATCATCATCATCATCACCATCATCATCATCATCATCATCATCATCATCATCATCATCATCATCATCATCATCATCATCATCATCATCATCATCATCATCACCATCCTCATGAACAGATACATTCATCCATTCCTCCATCTCCCCACCTTACTTTTCCTGGGCACTCCAGTGGGAACGAGGACGGAGAGGAGGGGGGAGGGAGGAGGACATTGGAGGGGTGGAGGGATGGTGGAACAGTAGTCGCTTGGGTTATTAGGGTCGGGTCGACTACATTGAGAAGATGCTGTAGTGGTGATGATGGTGATGATGATGATGATGATGATGATAATGATGATGATGATGATGTTGAAAATAATTATAATGAAGACGACAAGGAAGATGATGCTAATGCGACATGAAGTGACGTAAAGCGAATACCTCGGTTAAAGTCGACGAAGCACTGGCAACATACCCTCTCTGCACGTCCCTGTAGGAAGTCGATCGGATGGCGGGAACTGCAACAGGTGGAACAGAAGATCTGGAAGATGAATGGATGGGTGATGGATGGATGCGTGTGTGAATGAATGATTGGATGGATGGGTGAATGGATGGGTGATGAATGGATGGATGCGTGTGTGAATGAATGATTGGATGGATGGGTGAATGGATGGGTGATGAATGGATGGATGTGTGTGTGAATGAATGAGTGGATGAATGGATGTGTGTGTTAATGAATGAGTGATGGATGGGTGTGTGTGAAAGCTTGAGTGGATGGATGTGTGAGTGAATGGAAGAATGATGGATGCGTAAACCAATTAATGAATAGAAAATTGAAAAACCAATTTTTTGATGTTGGAAGTAAAAAATTAGAAGACTAAAAACAATCAGAAGACTAAAAACAAACAAAAGACTAGAAAATCAATGCAAAAGATTAAGAAAAACTTGAAAAACAAAAACCCCAAAAAGACTAAAAATGCAAGAAGACTAAAAAATGCAAGAAGACTAAAAAATGCAAGAAGACTAAAAAATGTAAGAAAACTAAAAAATGCAAGAAGACTAAAAAATGCAAGAAGACTAATGGAAGCACCAGTCCGCAGGCTCTACAGTGGTGTTTCCTGCGGATGAGGGTGAAGGGGGCGTAACAAAGGAGGCAATGCCGTGTGACGTCATCACTCATCCACACGGGGGGTACTCTCCCCAGACTGCTGAGGGGAAGGTCGATGTTGGTGCATCTCATTGGTTGGCTTATAGGGCTTGTGGTTGTGGGGGCGGAGTTTGGGGTTGAAAGGGTGGGGCTTTGAGGGGTTGAATTTATGGTGGAAGCAGAGCTTGTGGGGGTTGTGGAGATAGTGGAGGGTGCTTGGATGGGAAGAGTGTTAGGAAGGGTGGGTGTGGTTGATGCGCTGGAAAGAGTTGAAGATGCGGTGGTGGAACCAAGAATTGATGGATTGGAGGGTGGAAAAGGTGTGGTGGGAAGGGAGGTTGAAGTGGGCGTGGTTTGAGGAAGTGGTGTAAGCTTTGATTGGCGGTTCAGAGGGATAAGGTGGAAGGGCAAGGAAGGGATGGTAGGTGAAGGAGTTGACATCTGTGATGGCTGTGGTAGCTGTTGTTGTTGTTGTTCTAGTGGTGGCTGTTGTGGTGGTTGTTGTTCTAGTGGTGGCTGTTGTGGTTGTTGTTGTTCTAGTGGTGGCTGTTGTGGTTGTTGTTGTTCTAGTGGTGGCTGTTGTAGTGGTTGTAATTGCTGTTGTAGTGCTTGAGGATGTTTGAAGGCTTGATGCATTTCGCTGAAAGACATTGTGGAGGTGTGGCATGGAAAGGCGGGAAGATTGAAATCTTCCTCTGGTGGTGGCTCTATTGGTTTTGGTGGCTGTAGTGGTTGCTGTGGCTGTATTGGTTTTAGTGGCTGTAGTGGTTGCTGTGGCTGTATTGATTGCTGTGGCTGTATTGGTTGCTGTAGTGGAGGTTGTGGTAGATGTGCTAGTTGCGGTGGCCGTGGTGGTTGTGAAGGTTCTGATAGCTGTTGTGGCTGTGGTATCTTTGGTACTTGTGGCGGTTGTAGCTGTGGTATTTTTGATGCTTCAAGTGGTGGCGGTGGTTTGAGGGGTTTGTTGAGGGTGGAACGTTGTGGAAAAGAACGAAGTCTTGGAGGAAGAGGAAGAAGATTGACTATTGCTGCAGACGATGATGATGACGACGACGATGATGATGATGAAGAAGAAGATGATGATGATGAAGAAGAAGATGATGATGATGAGGCTGCTTCCACGCTAACAGCAGCTGCGGCAGGAACCCCATTCTCTGGAACTTTTTCCTCCTTCATCTTGTTCTCCATACCCCTTCCCTCATCACCCCCCTCTCCAAAATGACCATCATGCTCATTCATAACTTTTATAGTGATGTCATTCTTGCTATTTATAGAATTTGGTTTATTTTTAGAATTCTTTCTGTCTTCAAGCTCCCTAGCATGAGAACCAGTTGAAGGAATAAAAGGAGGAGAAGGCATTGCAGAGTCTTGAGAGTTATTTATAGAAGTGGTCGTGTTGTTTACATCGACAGTATTGATGCTATTTTTAGTGTCCGTACTTGTGTTACTTAAAGAATCAGAAATTTTATTAGTTATAGTATCAAAAAGGGCGCTATTTATAGTATCGGTATTGTTATTTATAGTAACAATGACGTTTTTATTCTTAGTTTCATTATCGGCTACAATTTTGCGTGAGGAAGGCGGGTGGTCAGAGGTTGTTGTTTGTTGCAGATGCATGGTGGCTTTGTGGCGGCAAATCATCGTCACCACTCGATCACACACGTCAACATTCCTTCCAACGTCAAAATTCTCTTCAACATCAACGTTTTCCTCAACATCAACATTTTCAGCTCCAACATCAACATTTTCAACACCAACATCACCTCTGACGGCGACCTCAACATTGCCTCTAACAACCTCCCTCCTCTTAATTTCTTCCTTCTCTTCCATCACTCCCGCCTCTTCTATTTCTTCCATAACTCTCTCTCCCTGTACCTCTCCCTTCTTCTCCATCTCTCTTTTCTCTCCCACCTCCTCCACTCTTTCCTTCTTCTTCAACTCCTCCACCTCCTCTACCTCCTTCTTTTTCAACGTCTCCATCCCTCCCACCTCCTCCATATCTCCCCTTACATTCATGCCAGTCACCATAGTAACATCTAGCTTATCAACATGAATATTGATGTTGCTTGTTATCTCATCAAAATAATCCAAAATATTGAAGCCATCTTTATCAGTTTTTTTAGCATTGTTAACCTCATTGTTATCGTTAATAACATAATTATCGTCAGCCTTAAAATTATCATTATCTTTATCATCATGTTCATTATTATCATTATCTTTATCATCATGTTCATCATTATCATTATCATCCTCATCATTTTCATCATGAGCAACATCCTCATCATCATTGTCATCAATAGCACCTTTGTTATCAGCATTGTTCTCTGCATCATTATCACCATTATCATCATCACCACCATCACCATCATTACCATTGTAACTCACGTGTGTATTGCCCCTATTGCTACAAATTCCTTGTCTATGAGTTAACTCTTCATCACCTTTGGTTGATCCGCTGTTGCTATTATCATTCTTGATTCTGATATCACTATCTGTAATTGTAACTTCACCACAATTTGGCACCTTATCAGTGAGTCCATCATCCCTAGCACTACCTTTACAATCTTCCACAATTAAATTATCTCTACTAATTACAATCTTTTCATTCTCATTTACTAAATTCCTTTCATTAATTAAATCATTATTTTTATTAATTAAATCTTTGTCATCATAAATCACCATAGAATTTCCACTCGGAATTCCACCACTATCACCAACATTACCATCACAAGCATTATCACTTTTATTGTCCTCATTCTCAGTGCCCCCACCATCACTATCACCATCATTACTACCTCCACCATCACTCCCACCATTATTACTACCTCCACCATCACTATCACCATCATTACTACCTCCACCATCATTACTACCTCCACTTCCATCACCATCCACTTTTTGAGGTTTTTCCGAATGGCACTTTTCCTCTTTTTCATTGCACCCACCATGCTTTCCAATGTGGCCATTACTCACACCATCCCCATGATGACTCATCATTTGAGGATCATGGTGGAAGCTGATAGTTGTTGACTTGGTGGACAAAGCTGGTTCACACACTTCTTGTGTGCCATTCAATGCATCTTCAGTTGTGTCATCGGAGTTGCCATTTTGAACTATTGGAGTGTTACTCTTCATGTTGTTTTGAGTGATGAAGTTGTTGTTGATGAGGTCTTCGTCATTGAAAAGTAGTAACTTATCATAGTTGGAATTGCTTACAACATCAGCTAAGCAGTTGTTGTTAGCGATGTCTTCACTGCTGTACTTGGTGACAGCCCCATCTTTTTTGACTAGGCTCTCTGATAGAGGCTTTGCTTTGCGAGTCTCTGTCAGGTTTGCAATTTGATTTTTTAAACAATGAATTATTTGAACACTTTTAATAAAAATAAATATTGTTGTTTTATTTCACGAAGTTCAAATCAAAAAAGTAGCTTGATGAACTTTGAAAATTTCTCATTATTGCGAAATGGTTTAGATTTTGAGTTTTTGCCAGCGCCAAAGTACCTTCAAGTTCTTCAAAGTCGTCCAACAGGCTGTCCAGATCTACACCAAAATCATCAGTCATTTTGGTAGAAATCACGATGTGAACTTGGCTTATGACTATGATAAACTTACTGCATAAGTCTATTCAAAAATTTCTTAATTTACTGAATTCATAATAAAATCCCCTGTGAATTGATTGCATACGATTTTGAAAACAAAATTATTTTTATATTGATCTGGTTATGTAAACATCGAAGAGAAGGAAGTAATTGTATTTACTAAAAGTGAATTTAATTAACAACTTTTAAATCTTATCTGAGTAAAGTTCAATCGGTGTTTTGTAGATAAAGGCGTTTGCTCCGTAACTTTTTGTAGACTTTTTTCGAGAACATTTGATCAAAAATGACTGACTATCTTTCATATACGTATGCCTTCATCATCATCGCTGGAGGGGCTTTTGGATACTACAAAGCCGGTGAAAATTTTGTTTTATAATTATTCATAATTTAAATCGAAAATATTTATTTTCTGTTCACTTGTTGATGTCTCATTTTTTTCAACAGTTTTTCTGCTAATTGGAAAATTATTTGTATGCAAACTAGCTTGGATTTTTCAATTTCAAAATATTTTCCTATTTACCACTGTCAGGCAGTAAAGCATCTCTGGTATCAGGGCTGGTGTTTGGGGGCGTGTCAGCCCTTGGAGCCTACTTCAACTCTTCAACTCCTCCCAACTGTGGCCTCATTTTTGGTTCTTACATTCACTAATCCAATTTAATTAAAACAATTTTGTAGCGCGTATTTACATTATTTTCTTTTGCCATATTTTTGTTTTTAAGTTATTATTTCCATAAAAAGGAATTATAAAATAAATAATTCAATGTTTCCACTTGTTAAATTATTAAATAGTAAAATAACCATATAACTGAAATAAAAACTATAAATTTATTAGACAAAATTACAAATTGAGAGGTAGTCACAAATTGGGACTTGTGTGATGGTCACACTCTTATCTGTTGTTGAGATTAGGAAGGACTCCTTCTAGACTTCTAGACCTGACGTCCATATCACTTCTATTTTTAATATTCTCACCATTCATATTGTTTTCATGTGTATTATTATTATTGTCTTTTTTATTTTCATTTTTATTATTAATACTATCATTTATATTCATTTTATTATAATAATAATAATAATAATTATTATTATTATTATTATTATTATATTATTTGAGTTGCTACTTTTTGAAACTCAAACCTGAGCTCAGCCGGGAATTGAACCCTGAGTCTCACGTTTCAAAACGGGCTTGCTAACCACTATGCCACAGGCGCATACAATTATGCTGCGGGCGCAGATTATAATTTTACAATCACTTACTATATTTTTTTTATATTTTTAATTTGTCAAATCACCTCACACACACAAACACACACACACACACACACACACACACACACACACACACACACACACACACACACACACACACACACACACACACACACACACACACACACACACACACACACACATACACACACAAACACACACAGGCAGCAGTCTGGTTCTGGGTGGGGTGATGGGAGCAAGGGCATGGAAGTCAGGCAAACTCATGCCCGCTGGTTTGATCGCCACGTTGAGGTGATAACACTGATGTGGAAGAATATTAATTATTATTATTATAAATAAATCAATAAATAAGATTAACGGTTTGTTTATCATAATAATTATATAAATAACATTGGAAATAATATTTTTGAAACAATAAGCGAATAATCCAATCTAATCGAATCATTTTTGTAGCGCTGATCAACCGTTTAAAAATGCGCTGTACAAACTTTTTAAAACAAAAAGGTTTTATGAGTTTAAATAATAATAAATATTATTATATTTAATTTATTAAAATTTAAATTAATTATTTTCACCAGTTTGCTGATGGTTCTCCGTTTCTTGCCCAGAGTGGGAAGGGCTTTGTTATGAAGCAGTGAGGCTACGTGACTTTGCCACTATGATAGTCTATCATTTTACTTATGTGGTGTCCAGTAGTAGTATTAGTAGTAGTAGTAGTAGTAGTAGTAGTAGTAGTAGTAGTAGTAGTAGTAGTAGTAGTAGTAGTAGTAGTAGTAATAGTAGTAGTAGTAGTAGTAGTAGTAGTAGTAGTAGTAGTAGTAGTAGTAGTATTAGTAGTAGTAATAGTAGTAGTAGTAGTAGTAGTAGTAGTAGTAGTAGTAGTAGTAGTAGTAGTAGTAGTAGTAGTAGTAGTAGTAGTAGTAGTAGTAGTAGTAGTAGTAGTAGTAGTAGTAGTAGTAGTAGTAGTAGTAGTAGTAGTAGTAGTAGTAGTAGTAGTAGTAGTAGTAGTAGTAGTAGTAGTAGTAGTAGTAGTAGTAGTAGTAGCAGTAGTAATCATGGTAACGTAAATAGAGAAAATGACAGCTTAACTGCCTACGATCAGTTATTCATTTATTTTCGTAATTTAAAATAGTTAAGTTATTAAACCATACATTGATGACTCTAAGAATTCATGCGTTCCAATATTCAAATGTTCATTGTTAAAAGGTTTTTTATCTAAAATATTAAAAACGAATAGGTTCAGACCGTTGGAACTGTACTTAAACCAAGTCTAACCATAAACTTATAAATATTATTATTCATAAACTACTCAACTGGAATAAAAAACTGTTTTTTTTCTTTGACTTCTTTACTGCTCATCGCCGCTGCCTTGTGGATCACCAGCTATGAAAAGGCCAAGGGACTTAATACAATACCATACAATACAAATACAATACAATACAATACAAACACGAATGTTATTATAGTGGCCTTAACCCCGTAGAGTTTCGAGGCCACAAAAAACCTCAAAAGAATTGTCCTACCGTTGAAAGTTGAGGTTCCAAAACTAGAGTGAGGTTGACGATTAGCGAAACTCTCTCACTATAATCCAGTTTACGCGTGGTTCAGAACTCCTAGAGAACTTAAAGTAGCAGCATGGAACCTCCGAACTTTATTAGACTCTGCGACATCTACCAGACCAGAGAGAAAAACAGCTCTGACTGCCAGATAACTCGGCCGATACAACATCGACATAGCGGCCCTGTGAGACACGCCTTTGCGGCAAAGATAAACTAACCGAAAACGAAGGCAAATACAGATGCTTTTAAAGTGGTCGAAACGAAACGGACTGTGCAGCCACCTGAGAAGGCACAAAAACCGTCGTCATCTTCAACATTGAAATCCCCACATCAGTACATCAGTATTAGTAGTGGTAGTTTTAGTAGTAGTATTATTGGTAGTAGTAGTATTAATACTGGCACCGTGAGCCCATTTCACTTCTAGAAGGTTCTTTGGAAGGAATACTTTCTTGGAACTATTTAATTCGAGAATTATTTTTATTTATTCACTTTTAAATAAATGAAAAACTAAAAAATTTAATGAAAAGAATCACTTTGATGGATTTTTAAATGAAATATTTCTGGGTGTATGCAACAAATTCTGAATAGAGGTTTCAAGTTGTACGAAACGTTCAACAAGTTATAGAAACAAACTGGAAAAAAGTTAACGGAATTTTTAAAAATGAATTTCAGAAGGATTTTCTTATAAAGTTCGGTGATGATGGCGACTACTTGAAAGTAAGGTAAAGTAAGATTAATCTTTAAGGAAAACGATGATTTTATGAAGGTGTATAAGATCTCCACTGAAGACATTTAAAAGTTTCAACAAGACTTCTGATTTTATGCACTTGAGTAAATTCGATAAGATTGAGGTAAATTTTGATTAGATTAGAGTGATGTTAATCATAGTTAATTAGTATAAATAAGATTTAATAATCATTATTCAGTTAATTAAAATAAATGAGGTTTAATAAATGGTATAAAAAAACAAGTTATAAAAAATTAAGCAGCTTGAATCGATATTATAAAAACTAATAAGATTAACTTTGTTAATGAAATATATATGCATTTGAGCGAATTGAAATTCATTGACGATTCCCACCTTTTCTATAATTTTCGATAGAATTTTTATTCATTGTAACTTTGATTAGATAAGATTAGATTAGATTAGATAAGATAAGATTAGAGTAGATTAGATTAGATTAGATAAGAGTAGATTAGATTAGATTAGATTAGATAAGAGTAGATTAGATCAGATTAGATAAGAGTAGATTAGAGTAGATTAGATAAGATTAGATTAGATAAGAGTAGATTAGATTAGATTAGATAAGATTAGATAAGATAGGAATAGAAATGTGAATGATGATGTCATGCCAATTTCAATGATACGGTGTATTGTAACATTAATTCTTATTTTTAACATTACCATTATTATACCATGTCTGCGCCTGTGGTCTAAAGTGTGTCTGGGCGAGCCCAGGTTTGAGTTCCAAAAACGGCAGCTCAACTAAAGTACAGACGCCGTCCTAGAGTACCTAGTCCTCTAGTAGCCTACAGCGAATAAAGCCGTTTCCATGGGAGCGCCTTTGAACATAGTGCTAAATGATCCACTACAAATTTCAATAAGAAGATTTGGTTAGGAGGCGATAATCAGAGCCATTGGCAACTTCAAGTGATGAAAGGCATGCTTTTGTTGATGGAAAAATTTGTCTGAAGAAATGTTCTAGAAAGATTTGAAAAAATAAAAGCAGGGTGTATAAACACATTCAACTGCGCAGGTAAAAACAATAACTAGGTAGACACTATGGGCAAGCTACTGTTTGAGTCATGATTTTTGTAGCAGATTTGGAAAAAAAAAAGAAAAATGAAAAAAAAAAAAAACAAAAACAAAAAAAAAGTGGAAAAAAAAGAAACGGGGGAAAAAGAAAAAATGGAAAAAAAAGAAGAAAAAAGTGGAAAAACAAAAGAAAGAAACGGGGGAAGAAACAAAAAAAAAGAGAAAAAAATGTTTCTGGTCATGAAGCGAAAAACTTGCTGGAAGAAGACACAAGAGGCGGTGAACTTTGAGAAACTTTGGAAAGAAGTCTTGAAGAGATGCCTGATAAGGGAGATGCGATGGAAAGAAGAGAGGGAGAAGGAAGCTTGAGTGGCGGAAGGATGGAGGGAGAGTCGGTAGCGTCAGACGGGAGAAAAGCCCCATTGGAGACTGGAATGTCATCAGCGGTGGCTTGGTCGTCTGGAGTTGTGGGAGGTCTGGGAGCATCGGAAGGAAGGAGAGAAAGAGGGTTGGAAGAGGCTTGGAGAGATGTAGATGGAGTTTGAGGAAACAGAGAAAGGGGCAGATCGCCCTCTGAAGCCTTCATGATCTGGTCGTACCACCTGCAGTGAGGTAGTTTGTGAGGATTGTTCGAGAATAACAACTTGGTACTTTGTTACTCTTTCGTTCCTCGAATAACTGATGTTGAAAACACATAAAAACATCACATCACCAACCCCCATTCACACCCAAACACATCCAACCAAATTCTCCATACACACAAACATGAACACAACTACACACCCACACACACACCCACACCCACACACACACACACACACACACACACACACACACACACACACACACACACACACACACACACACACACACACACACACACACACACACACACACACACACACACACACACACACACACACACACACACACACACACACACACACACACACACACACACACACACACACACACACACACACACACACACACACACACACACACACACACACACACACACACACACACACACACACACACACACACACACACACACACACACACACACACACACACACACACACACACACACACACACACACACACACACACACACACACACACACACACACACACACACACACACACACACACACACACACACACACACACACACACACACACACACACACACACACACACACACACACACACACACACACACACACACACACACACACACACACACACACACACACACACACACACACACACACACACACACACACACACACACACACACACACACACACACACACACACACACACACACACACACACACACACACACACACACACACACACACACACACACACACACACACACACACACACACACACACACACACACACACACACACACACACACACACACACACACACACACACACACACACACACACAACCTCTCAAGTAAACGGGCATCTTCGTTGGAGAAGAAGAAGCATTGTTTGAGCTGCTCATGCCACACCTTCACAGTTCCCTCCACCCACTCCACCCTGTAGCCTGGCAACGTCAATGACTCTACAGCCGCATTGTCCTGTGGGTCATGAGTGGTTTGGTGGGTGATGGGTGGTGGGTGGTATAGTGGTGTGGTGGGTGGTATAGTGGTGTGATGGTGTGGTGGGTGGTATAGTGGTGTGGTGTGGTGGGTGATGAGTGGTGTGGTGGTTGGTGTGGTGGTGTGGTGTGGTGGGTGGTGTGGTGGATGGTGATGATGGGTGGTGATGATGGGTGGTAAGAAATGGTGTGGGTGGTGATGGAAGGATGGTGTGGTGATGGAAGGATGGTGTGAAGAATGATGGTGATGCGGCTGATGGTGGAAATGCGGGGATGGATGAACTATGGGGAAAATGACGCAGTGGTAGTGGGAAAATGTAAATAAACATTTACAAAATCAAAACAAACAATTGTTTTTCAAGAAATGTACAAAGTATCCAAAGAACTTTATATGTATGAATGGTGTATGCATGATATGTATACATTTCAAACATATTCTAAAGCATTGTGACCTCGAAACTCACAGCTGTCTTGCCACTTTGATAGTATTTTTATTGTATTGTATCGTATTGTATTGGTTCGTATTTTGACGTGTTGTATGGTATGGTATTGTATTGTATTTCCTCGTATTTAATTTTACTTCACTGTATTGTATTGTAATATATTGTATTTGCTTGTGCTTAACTTTACCTTAGTGTATTCTATTGTATAAAATTGTATTGTATTGCATTGAAATTGCATTTTAGTGTATTGTATTGTATTTTTTTGTATTGAACTGTATTGTATTGAATTGTATTTAGTTTATTACATTGTATTGTATTGAATTGTATTGTATTGAATTGTATTGTATTGAATTGTATTGTATTGAATTGTATTGTATTGAATTGTATTGTATTGAATTGTATTGTATTGAATTGTATTGTATTGAATTGTATTGTATTGAATTGTATTGTATTGAATTGTATTGTATTGAATTGTATTGTATTGAATTGTATTGTATTGCATTGTATTGTATTGCATTGAAATTCATTGTATGGAACTGCATTGTACTGATACCATGCGGGCCTTGAAGAAGAAGAGAGCCCCATCGGAGTGCAGGGTGAGCCAGCGCTTGCACCAGGTCCTTGCGTCCCCACTCACGTCCATGTGATCCTTCAAAACCCCCTTGTCACTGTCACCCCTCGTCTGGGGGAAGGGGGGGGAGATGGTGGGGATGGGTGATGGGTGAGATAATGAAGAAGAGGAGGAAGATAATGAAGAAGAAGAGGAAGAGTGAGAGAATGAAAAAAGAGAGAAGTGAGATAATGAGGAAGGAGGAGAAGGTGGGATAATGAGAAAGGAGTGAAGGGTAAGAGAAAAAAAAAAATGAGAAAAAAGGATGAAGAGTATGTGAGGCCATGAAGGAGGAGGTGAAGGATAGGGCGGATGATGAGGTAATGGAGATGAAGAGAAGGAATGGAAGTGAGGGAGATGAGGAGTAGGGATGGAAGGAAGGCGTTGGAGAAGTTGTGGCATGGGCTGAAGAGAGAGGGAGGCGCTCACAGACCCTGAGAATGGCAGGAAGCTTGGACTTGATTGTGTTGGAGGTGCCGTGACCTGGCTGTAACACGTCCATGCACTCGTCACATACCTTTGTGTGTGTGTGTGTGTGTGTGTGTGTGTGTGTGTGTGTGTGTGTGTGTGTGTGTGTGTGTGTGTATGTGTGTGTGTGTGTGTGTGTGTGTGTGTGTGTGTGTGTGTGTGTGTGTGTGTGTGTGTGTGTGTGTGTGTGTGTGTGTGTGTGTGTGTGTGTGTGTGTGTGTGTGTGTGTGTGTGTGTGTGTGTGTGTGTGTGTGTGTGTGTGTGTGTGTGTGTGTGTGTGTGTGTGTGTGTGTGTGTGTGTGTGTGTGTGTGTGTGTGTGTGTGTGTGTGTGTGTGTGTGTGTGTGTGTGTGTGTGTGTGTGTGTGTGTGTGTGTGTGTGTGTGTGTGTGTGTGTGTGTGTGTGTGTGTGTGTGTGTGTGTGTGTGTGTGTGTGTGTGTGTGTGTGTGTGTGTGTGTGTGTGTGTGTGTGTGTGTGTGTGTGTGTGTGTGTGTGTGTGTGTGTGTGTGTGTGTGTGTGTGTGTGTGTGTGTGTGTGTGTGTGTGTGTGTGTGTGTGTGTGTGTGTGTGTGTGTGTGCCGAGAAAGTGAGTGTAGTTGATGGCAAGTTGATTGATCATGAATCCATGAGAATGATGCTTGAACCCTGTTGAGGTGATCTTTGTCGTAGTGAAGTTTCGCTTTCTTCGTGGAGCAGTCGTTACAAACCACCTGCATGCCACGTCATTGATATCACTAATAACCAAATTGTTTAAATATTTCAATATAATTTAAATCAATAGTAACCGAGGTATGGTATTGCATCTCAGCTTTTCACCACCAACTGCACCTCATCACTCCGCCAATATCTTCTCATCATCTCACCACTCCATCGTACTATAGCATTCTTTCATTTCATCATTCCACCACTCAATCACACCAACATAACAGCCCACCACACCACACCACACCACACCACACCACACCACACCACACCACACCACACCACACCACACCACACCACACCACAGCACACCACACCACACCACACCACACCACACCACACCACACCACACCACAGCACACCACAGCACACCACACCACACCACACCACACCACACCACACCACACCACACCACACCACACCACACCACACCACACCACACCACACCACACCACACCACATCACACCACACCACACCACACCACACCACACCACACCACACCACACCACACCACACCACACCACACCACACCACACCACACCACACCACACCACACCACACCACACCACACCACACCACACCACACCACACCACAGCACACCACACCACACCACGCCACACCACCACAGTCCACCTTGCCACAGGCTCTGCAATGGTGCCTCCTTCGGAAGGTGCTGAAGGCAACAAGGCACAACATGCACATACTCACCTCCTGGTCTCTCACCCACGCAGGAGCTCGTCTGCCCAGACCCTCTGACTGGTTCTTGGTGTGGTTTGGAATGAGTGATTTTTGCAAGTGGTAGTCCTTGTGTGGTGGTGGGGTGTGGTGGGTTTTTTGGGGTGTTTTTGTCCTGGTTGTGGAAGGTTAGGTGATTTTTAGAATGTGGGGATTTTGGGGGTTTGGTGGTTTTGGTGTGGACACTTGTGGCTTTTTTTGGTGTCGGATGGGTGCTTATGAGGTGTATGTTGTGGCAGTGGAGTCGTTATGGTGGAATATCTTTATGGTGGGTTGTTTCCACAAACTTTTGTTGCCAAGATTTTCAGTACAAAGTATAGCGTTTAATTTTTTTCAAAAAAAAAAAAAAAAAAAGAAGAATTTAAAAGTGAATTCTAACAAATTTGGTGAGCATTTCCTTCTCATCCTTGCTTCCCTGCTTGATGTGTTGGCCAATGGTTGCCCATATCACCTGTGGTGGTGTAGCAAGGACAATGAGAAGTGGAAGAATGGGAGTTGGGATGAAATAATTATAATATGAAATAATAATTAGTATAAAAAAAATAATTATAATATGAAATAATAATAACGATAAAATAATGATTATAATATTAAATAATAATAACCATAAAATAATAATTATAATATTAAATAATAATTATAAGAATAAATAAAAAAAATCATAAAAATAATTAATTAAAAAATAATAAAAACAAGAAATGAAAAATAATATAATGAATAAATACAGTGAAAAAGTATCTTATTATCGTATGCACTAATTTGTGAAAAGAACATTCACTTTGATCCATTTGGCCTTCTCTTCCAGTGTCCTGTGGGTGAGTGGAAATGAACGAGTGACTGAGGAATGGGATGGAGATTGGAAAAGAATGAAACGAATGGATGGGGAGGGAATGGAGAGGAGAAATGGATGAAGATGGAAGAAACTTGTAAGTAAATGCATGAATGGATGATTGGATGAATGGATGATTGGATGAATGGATGAACGGATGAACGGATGAATGGATGATTGGATGAATGGATGATTGGATGAATGGATGATTGGATGAATGGATGATTGGATGAATGGATGATTGGATGAATGGATGATTGGATGAATGGATGATTGGATGAATGGATGATTGGATGAATGGATGAACGGATGAATGGATGAACGGATGAATGGATGATTGGATGAATGGATGATTGGATGAATGGATGATTGGATGAATGGATGATTGGATGAATGGATGAATGGATGATTGGATGAATGGATGATTGGATGAATGGATGATTGGATGAATGAATGATTGGATGAATGGATGATTGAATAAATGGATGATTGGATGAATGGATGATTGGATGAATGGATGATTGGATGAATGGATGATTGGATGAATGGATGAATGGATGATTGGATGAATGGATGATTGGATGAATGGATGATTGGATGAATGGATGATTGGATGAATGGATGATTGGATGAATGAAAAAGGTGAAACGAGAAAAAGAAACGAAATGGGAAGAGAAGAAGTAAAAAAGAATGAAATGGAAGGAAAGAAGGAATGAAAGATGGGATGGAAAGAGAGAAGGAATGAGAGATGGGATGGAAGGAGAGAAGGAATGAGAGATGGGATGGAAGGAGAGAAGGAATGAGAGATGGGATGGAAGAGAGAAGCGAGAGGATGGAGAAGGGATGAGAGGATGAAGGAAAGATGACCGACTCAGTGGCAAACTCGATGGACTTCTGCTTGCTCATGACAAAGAAGAAGTTGCCGTGGTCGTCGTCTCTGCCGTCGTACACCTGCGTCATCCACCTTTCCTTCATCCATCCCTCCATCCATCTTTCTTTTATCCATCTCTCCATCCATCCACCTTTCCTTTATCTATCCACACATCTATCCCTCCCTTCACCCACTTTTCTTTTATCCATTTCTCTATCCATCCACCTTTCCTTTATCCATCTCTCCATCCACCATCCATCCCTCCATGCATGGCTCACCCCTTATCCCCCATTCATCCCTCCATCCCCCATTCATCCCTCCATCCCCCATTCACCCCTCCATCCCCCATTCACCCCTCCATGCACCATTCACTTCTCCATGCACCATTTACCCCTCCATCCCCCATTCACCCTTCATCCATCATTCACCCCTCCATGCACCTTCATGCCATACAGGTCCAGACAGCTCTTGACTTGATACTGGGTGCTCAAGGATAACTTCACTGACACCTCCTTGCACACCACCAACACGTCGTTGAACTGGTGGTGGATACACCCAATGGATGTGAATGAGGAATTAAAATTGATATTTTGAGTAAATTAATGCGAGATAAAGAAAATATTTTTAATTAAAAGTTGAATATATATTTAAAATAAAAAACGAAATAATAAAATACGAAAGAATAAAATATGAAAGAATGAAATGGGAAAGAATGAAATAGGAAAGAATGAAATATGAAAGAATGAAATATGAAAGAATGAAATAGGAAAGAATAAAATATGAAAGAATGAAATAGGAAAGAATGAAATAGGAAAGAATGAAATAGGAAAGAATGAAATAGGAAAGAATGAAATATGAAAGAATGAAATATGAAAGAATGAAATAGGAAAGAATGAAATATGAAAGAATGAAATAGGAAAGAATGAAATATGAAAGAATGAAATATGAAAGAATGAAATATGAAAGAATGAAATATGAAAGAATGAAATAGGAAAGAATGAAATATGAAAGAATGAAATATGAAAGAATAAAATATGAAAGAATGAAATAGGAAAGAATGAAATAGGAAAGAATGAAATATGAAAGAATGAAATAGGAAAGAATGAAATAGGAAAGAATGAAATAGGAAAGAATGAAATAGGAAAGAATGAAATATGAAAGAATGAAATAGGAAAGAATGAAATAGGAAAGAATGAAATAGGAAAGAATGAAATATGAAAGAATGAAATAGGAAAGAATGAAATATGAAAGAATGAAATAGGAAAGAATGAAACGACCCCAACTGAAACCAACGAAAGAATCTGACCATCCAAAATAAAACCAAAAACCGATCCAAAACCAATCCCGAGACCACCAAACCACTCTACAAAATAAAAACCACCACAAAGCACCACCCACAACTCCAGAAAACCACCACAAAGCACCACCCACAATTCCAGAAAACCACCACAAAGCACCACCCACAACTCCAGAAAACCACCACAAAGCACCACCCACAACTCCAGAAAACCACCACAAAGCACCACCCACAATTCCAGAAAACCACCACAAAGCACCACCCACAACTCCAGAAAACCACCACAAAGCACCACCCACAACTCTAGAAAACCACCACAAAGCACCACCCACAACTCCAGAAAACCACCACAAAGCACCCCCCACCAGAAAAAGGTGTCTCTTGATGTGTGCTCCATCCCTAGCGGACACCTTGGTGATGCTTCCCTGCTCCACCAGACGTCTGTTGATCGACACCAGCGACTGAGCCTCCTGGCCCACCAACATCGACGTCACCCCCAACAACTCCTTGAAACTTTCCTATGTGGTGGATGGGTGGGCCTTGGGGGGTGGGTTTTTGGGGGGTGGGTTTTGGGGGGTGGGTTTTGGGGGGTGGGTTTTGGGGGGTGGGTTTTGGGGGGTGGGTTTTGGGAGGTGGGTTTTGGGGGGTGGGTTTTGGGGGGTGGATTTTGGGGGGTGGGTTTTGGGGGTGGGTTTTGGGGGTGAGATTTGGGGGGTGGGTTTTGGGGGTGGGTTTTAGGGGTGGGTTTTGTTGTGGGGTTCAGAGGTGGTTTTGTAGAGGGGTTTGAGTTGGGAGGATTTTGGAGTGGTTTGAGATGCTTTTTAGGATGGTTTAGAATGGTTTTGTTGAGGGTTTGTTGTTTGTGTTGGTCAATAGGGTGGTTTCGGGTAGTTTTGTTAGTTTGAGGAATTGTTAATGGTATATCATCGAAGTTTTGGTTTTGAGGGAGGGATATATATGGCGGGTTGGATCATGTGTTAGCGGTCGTTTGGTTGGATCAGGAGTTTAAAAAATTTGATAAATATTTTAAAAATTCTTTGTATATTTTTCAATTTATAGATTTATTCATTTCAACTACTCATTCATCCATCCATCCATTCATCCATCCATCCATCCATCCATCCATCCATTCATCCATCCATTCATCCATCCATTCATCCATCCATCCATTCATCCATCCATTCATCCATCCATTCATCCATCCATCCATCCTCCCATCCACCCATCTAGCTAACCATTCAACAATCCCCCCATCCCCTCCTTCTCACCAGTTTCCTAACTTCTTCGTTGGAGTGCTGGGCAGCTTGTGCAACCAGCTTCAAGGCCTCTGAAAGGGAAATATATCCTGCCATCCATTAAGCCATCCATCCATTTATCCTAGCATCCAACTTCCATGCAAGCAGCCATTCATGCATTCATCCATCCATGCATCTTTTCATCCATCCATCCATCTATCTATCCATGCATCTTTCCATCCATCCATCCATCCATCCATCTTTTCATCCATCCATTCATCCATGCAACCGCGCACCTTCCACTAAGGCACCTTCTTCACACTCGTCAGTCAAGTGTTTCTTGTATTCTGTGACAAAAGACAGGCATTGAGGCAACAATATAATACAATACAATACGATTACAATACAATACAATACAATACAATACAATACAATACAATACAACACAGTACGATTACAATACAATACAACACAATACAATACAATACAATACAATACAATACAATACAATACAATACAATACAATACAATACAACACAGTACGATTACAATACAATACAACACAATACAATACAATACAATACAATACAATACAATACAATACAATACAATACAATACAATACATTACAATACAATACAATACAATACAACACAGTACGATTACAATACAATACAACACAATACGATTACAATACAATACGATACAAATACAATATAATGATATAAAATACAATGATATTAATTCCCACATCATTCTACAACAATACACAAGTGGTTACAGAGTAACAAGCAATAACACGGTAACACAAAATGGCAACACAACACGACACGGCAACACAGCACGGCAACACAACATGGCAACACAACACGGCAACACAACATGGCAACACAACACGGCAACATAACATGGCAACACAACACGACATGGCAACACAACACGGCAACATAACTTTTTTGGTAACCACAACTACATGACTTTGTTACAAAGTTGCACGAAGTTGCATGGTTGTGTGGTAATTGGGAGCAGATTATAATTGAGTTTTAATAAGCGAACAATCCGACCCTAAGTGGACCATGATTGCCTACCAAAGACAACTCGCTTTGTTTTTTTTCTGCCTCGTGTTTTTGATCCTAACTTTAAATCATCTATTCATCCATCTCTCCATCCATCTCTCCATCCATCCTTCCATCCATCCATCTCTCCATCCATCTCTCCATCCATCCTTCCATCCATCCATCTCTCCATCCATCCATCCATCTCTCCATCCATCCATCCTTCCATCCATCCATCTCTCCATCCATCCTTCCATCCACCTTTCCATCCATTCACTATCTTACATATCCTTCCTCTTTGTCCACTTCTCCATGCCTTCACTGGCCCAACCATTATCCCCAACCTTTCAAGCCACCCCTCATCAACCAAATCCCATCAACCAACCCCAGTAAACCACAAACACCCCTGCAATCCACCCACCCATAAATCCTCTTTACCCACCCTATCAATACTCCTCACCCTCCCCATCAACCCACCACCCTATCAATACTCCTCACCCTCCCCATCAACCCACCACCCTATCAATACTCCTCACCCTCCCCATCAACCCACCACCCTATCAAAACTCCTCACCCTCCCCATCAACCCACCACCCTATCAATACTCCTCACCCTCCCCATCAACCCACCACCCTATCAATACTCCTCACCCTCCCCATCAACCCACCACCCTATCAAAACTCCTCACCCTCCCCATCAACCCACCACCCTATCAAAACTCCTCACCCTCCCCATCAACCCACCACCCTATCAATACTCCTCACCCTCCCCATCAACCCACACCCACCACCCACCGGTGAGGAGGAGTTGGTAGCGAGGGATGCGTTGGACGGGCTCCAGCAAGTGGTGTTGCAGACTCAAACCACCCGACTCCTCTCGGTTCTGGGGGCGGAAGGAGCGATTGGATTTGAAAGTAAAAGAATTTGGTTGAGGAATGAAAAATCTGACATCGCTACCTGCCACCAATTAGAAACTCTTTCACCTCCAACAACATTCTCTTCCCACCCATTCATTCCTTTCCTCTAATTATTCCAAACCTTCCTTCTGTTCGCATTGACCCGTTCCCTCACTCACTCACTCACTCACTCACTCACTCACTCACTCATCCACTCACTCATCCACTCACTCATCCACTCACTCATCCACTCACTCACTCACCCACTCACTCACTCACCCACTCATCCACCCACTCACTCACTCACCCATTCCCAATAACTTCTACCTAAACCCCCCCCCCCCCCTTTCACCACCCCACCACCCCTCTTCAAAATTTCCACCTTGAGATCTTGCAGCAGCTGACTGAAGCGGTCGGACCTGCTGGAGCTGTTGTTGATGACGTCATTGGCGTGCTGAAAGTTGGTGACGTAGTGCGTGTACATCTTCAAGAAGGGCGCCAACTTGCGCATGCTCTCACCCAGTCCTGACCCCTCCCCCCTAGTGTCAATCAATCAATCAATGATGACGATGATTATATTTTTATATCCATCCATTAATCTATTGATTTCCCCATCCATCCATCCATTTAGCTATCTATTCATCTATCCATTCATCCATCCATCCATCTATTCATCCATGCACCAACCATTGACTAAGGCACTGTTGTATTTCTGGGAGCACGTGATCCCGATGGAAGTGATGGATGGATCTTGTGACGTCATTATAAATTATAGTAACAACGTGAATGAGTCATTCATGAAATCAAAAATATCATAATCATCATAACTCCTAATTACTCGTCTCAACTAACATAACTTCTTCCGCCAAGTTCTACTTCTCATCTTTCTTCCTCTTTTTCCTCTTTCTCTTCTTTCTCCTCCTCTTCCTCTTCCTCTTCCTCCTCCTCCTCCTCCTCCTCCTCCTTCTCCTCCTCCTCCTCCTCCTCCTCCTCCTCCTCCTCCTCCTCCTCCTCCTCTTCCTCCTCCTCCTCCTCCTCCTCCTCCTCCTCCTCCTCCTCCTCCTCCTTCTCCTCCTCCTCTTCCTCCTCCTCCTCCTCCTCCTTCTCCTCCTCCTCCTCCTCCTCCTCCTCCTCCTTCTCCTCCTCCTCCTCCTTCTCCTCCTCCTCCTCCTCCTCCTCCTCCTCCTCCTCCTCCTCCTCCTCCTCCTCCTCCTCCTCCTCCTCCTCCTCCTCCTCCTCCTCCTTCTCCTCCTCCTCTTCCTCCTCCTCCTCCTCCTCCTTCTCCTCCTCCTCCTCCTCCTCCTCCTCCTCCTTCTCCTCCTCCTCCTCCTCCTCCTCCTCCTTCTCCTCCTCCTCCTCCTCCTCCTCCTCCTCCTCCTCCTCCTCCTCCTCCTCCTCCTCCTCCTCCTCCTCCTCCTCCTCCTCCTCCTCCTCCTCCTCCTCACCGAACATTCGAGAATATTTGTTCATGGAAGCCAGGCGAAAGGTACTTCTCTTCAGCGTTAGTGCTCTCTATCTCCCCACAGTACACCTGCAGAACATCATCATCACCCCAATTAAAATTATTATTATTATTATTATTATTATTATTATTATTATTATTATTATTATTATTATTATTATTATTATTATTATTATTATTATTATTATTATTATTATTATTATTATTATTATTATTATTATTATTATTATTATTATTATTATTATTATTATTATTATTATTATCATTATTAGCAAGGAGCTATAAATTTTCATATAATAATTATAGCCGTTGGAACAACCCTTTTGGACCAGCCAAACAAGAAAAACAATAAGAACAAATATAAGAATAATAATAATGAAAACGACAATGGAATGAATAAAAAAAACAAAAATACAATTAAAAAAAAAAAAATAATAATAAAAAAAAAAAAATAATAATAATAATAATAATAATAATAATAATAATAATAATAATAATAATAAAAATGAATGACTTGATCGAGCAGCTTGAGTCTGTTAACGTAGGCTTGTTCGGTTTTGAGGAACTCCATGGCAACCTGGTAGCTACGAGAGTGTGGCTGTGGTGTGATGTGGCTGTGGTGTGATGTGGCTGTGGTGTGATGTGGCTGTAGTATGGTGTGTCTGTAGTGTGGAGTGGCTGTAGTATGGTGTGGCTGTGGCGGTGTGTCTGGAGTGTGGAGTGGCTATGGTGTGGTTGCTGTGATTTGTTGCGGTGTAGTGAGATAATGCGTGACTGCGGTAATGTTATAATGATGATTGTAATTAATACGCTAATAGCAATGGTGGTGGCGGTAATTGAGACAAAAGTTTACTTTTCTCTTACAAACTTAAAAACGAAAAACTCTTGAAAGTCCATTGAGACAAACCATCACAGCGTCCTGATCGTTGTTGTCTTCTTCAGTGAGAACTGCAAAAGCGTTTGAACGCTATTTGTAGAATTATTTTTAAAAAATTTTAATATAATTTTCAAAAATATTTTTATTTATTTTTTTTTCAATTGGTTGTTTTTGTTATTAGATTTATGGTTGTTATTATTTTTATTTTTCGAGTTGGGAGGTGGTGATGTATGCATGAGTGGTAATTAGTCAGCTTTATGGCATCATGAGACTTCAAAGTCAATAACACTAGCTCCTTTTTATCTTCTTTCTTTTCCTCTTTTTCCTTCTCTTCTTCCTCCTCCTCCTCCTCCTCTTCCTCCTTCTTTTTCTCATCATCATCATCATCATCATCATCATCATCATCATCATCATCATCATCATCATCATCATCATCATCATCATCATTATCGTCATCATCACCATCATCATCATCATCATCATCATCATCATCATCATCATCATCATCATCATCATCATCATCATCATCATCATCATCATCATCATCATCATCATCATCATCATCATCATCATCATCATCATCATCATCATCATCATCATCATGGAGTTGATGATGATGAGCACGATGAGTCATGTTTCTCATTACTCACCTTCTGCTTTTTTGGCCTTTACATGGTTAACTTTACAAAATGATGAAGATGATGAGGATGAAGAAGACGAAGATGAAGGTGTTGGTGATAATGATAATATTCTTTTAGAGGTGGGAGATGGTGATGATGAAATTGTATTGGGATGAACTATGTTATCAGACTTGTCTTGGGATATTTTTGATACTGATGTTGATGTTGAAGAAGAAAAACATGATGAAGATGGCGACAAAGAGGAAGAAGATGATGATAAAAAGGAAGAAGATATACGGTCTTTGAAAGTGGCTTTGATTTTCAAAAGATTTTTTGTCTTTGGAGGAAGTGCCGGTTTAGCTGTGGTGATGGTGGAGTATGAAAAGGCAAGTGGCAATAGGAAAAATGAAAATGAAGAACTATTGACATTTTTCTTTTTGATATTTTTTTCAAAAAAAATTAACAAAACAAAATCTTGGTGAAATTGGTGGTAGACTGGCGTTTGAAGAACTTAATAAAAATATATCAATTTAAAAAAAACATTTAGTAATAAAAAAAATTTACTTTGAAAAATAATGAAGTAATTTACAAAGTATTGAAGTTATGAACAAACCAAGCTTCGGTTGTGAGATATGAGGTGCTTTTGAAGAGAACTCTAACTTTATGAAAGGAGAACAGTCAGTCGGGTACATTGAAGTGAGTAATGAGCGATTTATGAAAGGATCTTGCGTGGGTGTTTGATGGCATGGCGTTGAAGGTGCTGCTTTTTTTCGAAGTTTTTCAAAAAATTGTTCAGTTGGTGGCGGAGTTACAGTTTGAGGGGTTTCAACTTTCAGAATATTTTTTTTTGGTTTTTCATTAGAGGTACAATCATTTTCTTTTTTAACCACTTCTTGTAAATCGACGGTATCACTAATTTTTGTATGAATATTTTGAATTTGTTTTTCATTTTTTAATAAGTTTAAATTTTCCTCAAATTTTTTTTTCGTTGCGGCAAATGACAAAGCTTGCTCGTCCATTTAAACTTTATGGATTTGAAACATCTAAAGATAGTTTTTATACGAGTGGTACGTTAGCCACACTATTACTGAGCAGTACCTAGCAACAAATTTACAAACATTTATTGAAAATGTAATTTTTTTATATTAATAGTTTTTATAATGTCCAAATAGTTAAAAATTTATTTTATTCACTAAAGAAAAAATAAAACTTACTTTTAAAAGATTTTTTCCATGCAGTACTTTCTTTAAGAAAACTAGTTATTAAGTTTTTTGAAAACTGAAAGTTTCAACTTAAACTTCGTACATTAAGTTTTTTTGAAAATTGCGCAGATTATACCTAATTGTCCCCTGTAATGCTCTTTGGCCCCACCTTTCAAGCGTGAAATCGTAATTCTTTTAAGCTTTGCAAATTACGTCGTTGCAAAAATGGAATCAACCACTTTGATTTTGGTCGGAATAGGACTGCTGTTGTTATTTATTCTTCTTACAATCCTACTGTTACTCATCTACTCGGGACTGCTACACAACATAGAAGTGAAAGTAGGGGAGGCTCCGTTGGGCGAGTTCATCGGCTTCTACAAAGTCCACAAAGGTTCGTTGACATGGTGACAACTCTGGCGTATGATTGGTTAGATTAGATCGAGTATCTTCTTTTTTCGTTTGTTTCTTTTTTTTGCAAAAAGAACCTAAAAGGCGTTTCACAAATGCTTTGATTAGCTTGGATTTTATCAGTATAGACTTTTATAAAGAGTAATCAACTCAATAAGACTAGCATGGTAATGGCACATAATGTCTTGATTATAATATATTAATTAATTATAAAAAGTTAAACAATATACAGTACCACCTCTTTTGAAGCAGGTTTGGTAACTCGACACAATTAAATAAAAACAAAAAAACATTAAAACAAAAATGCTAGAAATTCATAACAAACTTTATTCACTAGTCATCTTGAAAATCTTGCAAGCTATCGAGGTTTCCCAATATAGGTTCTCCATTTATCTGAAAATCTTAAATAAAAATAAAACTAATTTATTTTCGTTTATTTAGTTATTTGAGTTGCTCACAGGCCCCTACAAGAATGTTGGAACTCTCTTTGATGAGGCAATCTCCATAGATCCTCTTTTGCAGTCTTTTGGCATCTACTATGATGAACCTTCAACGGTGGGTCCGAGATATACATTATTATGTTTTTAAATGTTTGTGAATTATCCGATCAATGTTCTCAAATGTTTGCAATTAATGTTTTCAAATCATCCAAGTGCCTCTGATAAGTATTCATTCACCACCATTGAATTAAATCTATTGACTTGTTAATTTTAATTAAATTCATAATAATGATTGATTTTGAAACATTGATCAAATTGATAATAATTTATTCATTCGATAACAATGATTATATAAGATTAGATTAGATTATGTTGGAAAGCATTCACTGAACCAAGGTTGCAGCAGACGACTTGAGATGTGTGGCGGGGTCGGTTGTACGCAAAGACAAGTGCATTGAGGATGACCTTAAGAAGTACGAAGATCTCTTCAGCAAACATGGCTTCCAAAAATTCGACTTCCCGAAGGCTAACAAGGTGGTCAAGGCAACCTTCCCCTACACCACCCCCCTCTCCATCTACCTAGCTGTCTACAGACTCTACCCCCAAATGGAAACTTTCATCAAGGTTCTGGAATATAAGTTCTATGCACTTTGCTTTGTAACCTTTTCAGCTTTCTTCTAGACCAAAGTTGATGAAGGCAAAGAAATATTTATTTCAAATAATCGTTAATAATATTCGGATTTATTTTCGCTAGTTTTGCAACATTATTGCCATACGTATCATTCGCTGGCATGGTGCTTCACTTATTAGATTTATTGTTATTATTTATATAATCATCAACATCATTATTAATGTTAATAATATAATTATTATTATTCTTATTGATTATATTACCAACATATTCATTATTATAAATATTATTATTATTATTACTTTTATTATTATTATTATTATTATTATTATTATTATTATTATTATTATTGTTATCATTATTATTATTATTATTATTATTATTATTATTATTATTATTATTATTATTATCACCTTCATCATCATCATCACCATCCTCATCATCATCATCATCCTCATCATCATCACCATCCTCATCATCATCATCCTCATCATAATCATCATCATCATCATCATCTTCATCCTCATCTTCATACGCCAACAGACCAGACGACTAACGGCCTACCCCTTCTTGGAGTACTACACGGACAATGTTATCAACACCTTCGCACCCCTTGACAACCACCTTGCCTTCTACCCGCCAGACATTGCCAAACCCAGCCAAGAATGACGGAGAAGCCGATTGAACTTTTACTCGCTTGCAATCAGCGCTATACAAATGATTAAATCATGTTACAACTCTTTAACATTCCCATGGAACTAACAAAAATAGTATTATTATCAGGATCATTATTATTAGTAGTAGTAATAATATATATTTTTTTAAATATTATTATTATAAGTAGTAATAATAATTTTTTTTTAAATATTATTATTATAAGTAGTAATAATAATTTTGTTTAATATAATTATTATTATAAGTAGTAATGATAATTTTTTGGTTTAATATTAGTAGTAGAATTAAATTGTCTTAAATGTTCGTTCGCATTCCTTTATGATCTGTCTCTCAAGAAACATTTTTCAGCTTTGACGAATAAAAATAATCATAAAGAGTCGTCAAATTCAACCATTCAACTGAAAAGGTTCTCATACGCACAAGCGCAAACTCTCGCAGCACGCACACACACACACACACACACACACACACACACACACACACACACACACACACACAATACCTTAACACTTGTATAAAATACAATATACTACAATACAACGGTTAATTTCATTCCGGTGACATTCAACACCCCACAACAGTCACACAACCCATCCATTAGAATACAATATGGCCTCGGAACTCCACGGGGTTGATGTCCCTATAATGATATTCGTACTTGTACAACGACGAGGATGGTCAAAGTGGCACCAGCACATAAGAACTTTGAACAACCATCATCGTCTTCATCACCATGATCATCGTCACAATTGCCATTATCTTCAGCTTGGATCTCTTCCTTCTCCTCCTCACTCCTTCTAGCTCTTTCTAGCTCCTCCTAGCTCCTCCTAGCTCCTCCTAGCTCCTTCTAGCTCCTCCTAGCTCCTCCTAGCTCCTCCTAGCTCCTCCTAGCTCCTTCTAGCTCCTTCTAGCTCCTCCTAGCTCCTCCTCCTGTAAACTTTTTTCAACTTATTCTTTTTTTATTTCTTTACTCCTTCAAACTCATCTTAATTCTTACTCACTCCTTCTCCTAAAACCTCCTACCAACACCTCCCAACTCCTTACTCCTCATATCTCCTCCATTCTCCTTCCTACACACCCTAACTTTTCCTCACTTCTCCCAACTCTTCTCAACACCTCCCAACACCTCCCAACTCCTCCTAACTCTTCCCAACTCCTCCTAACTCCCAACTCAAGCATGTGGTTGCTTGCAGAAGATGACGTATTTCTGGGGCACGAGGAGAGGAGGGGAGTAGCCGTCAGGATACGAGGTGTCCTCGAACAACACTGAGTACTCGTCGCTCGTCTGTGGGTGTGTGCTCACCGGTTCAAATACGTACGAACATAAACTACACGTGCACAAACACACACGCGCGCGCACCCACACACACACACACACCGATACAGACCTTCTTTGGTGGTTCGTGTATGAGGGCTCTATAGAAGCAAGTGGTTTGTGGATACAAAGCCATCACCAGCTGTGGCGGTGGTTGAAATAACCGCTGTAGCACTAATAACAACGGTACTAACACTAAAAATAAAAATAGATTGAATAATTAATTAAATTAGATTAGATAAGATCAGATCAAATTAGATTAGATTAGATAAGATCATATCAAATTAGATTAGATAAGATCATATCAAATTAGATTAGATAAGATCATATCAAATTAGATAAAATAAGATCAGATTAGATAAGATAAGATAAGATTAGATTAGATAAGATAAAATCGGATAAGATAAGATCAGATTAGATTAGATAAGATCAGATCGGATTAGATAAGATGAGAAGGTCAAGGTCAAGGTGAATACAGTGTTGTTGGTGAAGAGGGCGGAAGGATCCGTTTCAGGGTTGGCCTTCCAGATGGGCAGTGGTACCACTCGACGTCTGCTCAACACGTGGTGTCTGTTGGGCCGTGTGACGTTTGAGTTTTGAAAATGAAAAAAAAAATTGACAAAAAAATGATTCGTTAAAATTGAAAAATGAATTAGGATTCAATTGTTTTTTTTAAAGTATTTTTCTACTCCCATTCAAAAATAATTCGTAACAGAGCGCTCTTGAACGATATAAAAAAGCGCTGAATTAATGGTTTGGTTTTGTTGATTGAGCGAAGTTAGATTCCATGAGATTAATTGGACTAAATTTGAAGAAAGTGAATTAGGCTGGGTGGGATTGGATCACATTAGATTGGACCAGATTAGATGGGCTGGAGCGAAATACATCAGACTGAACTAAACCACATTGAACTAGTAGTCTATAATAAACCAAATACAATAAAATACAATACAATATAATACAATACAATACAATAAAATACAATACAATACAAACACGAATATCATTATAGTGGCATTAACCCCGTAGAGTTTCAAGATAAGATTGAGCTATAGCACTCACTGATTGCCCTCGTCAGCATCGACATCATCCACCTCGTACGAGCCCCCCTGGAAAGACACCACCTCAGCCAGGATCCAGTTCTCCTCCTCCCCCTTCACCCGAGCCGCCACCTTGTCCCCCACCTTGGCTATGTAGTTACTCTCAGCAGGCATCGCACCACACAGTGGTGGAGGTCTGAGTGTGGGGTTTTGAGTTGAAGTTTTAATCAGGTGATATGGTGACTTTATCATTTTAATTGGAGTTCATTAGATTAAGCAATGCAATCTTTGGTTCAGAAAATAATTTTTTTGATATCACTGCATTTGAGGATGAGCAGTGAATGAGTGCATGTATTGGGGGATTGACTGGTGGATGAGTTGATTGAGGATTGAGTGGTGGATGGATTGAATGAGGATTGAGTGGTGGATGGATTGAATGAGGATTGAGTGGTGGATGGATTGATCGAAGATTGAGTGATGGATGTGTGCATTAATTTTTGGATAGCACACAGGACCACCTCTCCCCAGGCCTGCCGTGCCACATTGGCATGGACATGGCATCCTGTTGCAGACTACTCATCAAGACCCCCTTACGGACTATCTGCTTCTTGCCTCCATCCCCCCCACTGGTGCTCAGATGGACTGTGGTAGTGGTTTTGTCATTATTGCTGCTTATTATTGCATTGTGGTGGAGTGATCGCAATGTTGGTGGTTGTTACAATAGGGGTTGTGGATGCATTATGGTGGTTGTTACAATAGGGGTTGTGGATGCATTATGGTGGTTGTTACAATAGGGGTTGTGGATGCATTATGGTGGTTGTTACAATAGGGGTAGTAAATGCATTGTGGTGGTAGATGCAGTGTGGTGTTTGATACTTTATGGTGATTGATGCTGGTGGCAGAAAGGCAGTATTGTTGCTTGAAGTATTGAAATACTGGGAAAAATGATACAAAAAAAAGGAACATATGGAATGAAAATGAGGATCACCTGCATCTTTGCACGCTCTTATAGCAGAAATTTTGTCCAAGGCTTGTCTTATTAGGCTGTATGATGGATGTGAATGGTTATACCTCATTAATGGTTATACCTCATTAATGGTTATACCTCATAAATGGTTATACCTCATAAATGGTTATACCTCATTAATGGTTATACCTCATAAATGGTTATACCTCATAAATGGTTATACCTCATTAATGGTTATACCTCATTAATGGTTATACCTCATAAATGGTTATACCTCATTAATGGTTATACCTCATAAATGGTTATACCTCATAAATGGTTATACCTCATAAATGGTTATACCTCATAAATGGTTATACCTCATAAATGGTTATACCTCATAAATGGTTATACCTCATAAATGGTTATACCTCATTAATGGTTATACCTCATAAATGGTTATACCTCATAAATGGTTATACCTCATAAATGGTTATACCTCATAAATGGTTATACCTCATTAATGGTTATACCTCATTAATGGTTATACCTCATAAATGGTTTTACCATTTATAAGAGAACTAAAAGAATGCACCATTTATTCAGAGCACACAGCTTGCAAACCAGATAGCCTCAAAGGCAATTAAAAAAAATTTGTGTAAAAGTTTGATAATTGTAAAAGTATTTTGGAATTATAATTATTTTATAATTATTATAATTCACCTCGCTTCATTTTCGGCGTCTTGTAGAGCGTTGAGGCACAAACTCTTGAGTTTTGACTTGTAGTATGGGGAAACTGCATATTGGTGTGGAATAATTTAACTGAATATTAGTCTTCATTGAAAATAAAATAGTAAATTGCATATTACGGTTGAAGTAAAACCTTTCACTTCCTGTTGAATGCGCTCATGTGTTTTTTGGATGTTTGAAAGATTCGGTTCACCTCTTTCCCTTTCCTCCTATGAATTATGTTGCAAAACGTTGGAACAAAATTGAAATTTTTTGAACAACTCTCAAAAAATTCATGGATAATCTTGGAAAAAGGTGATTGCTTTCATAAATGGAATACTTGGAGATATTTGGCCATTTTGTGCAACTCTCTTAACATCGCCTTGACTTTTGCGTCTTGTGAAGTTGAACTTGCTCCATGTTCGCCAAAAGTTTTGTGGTCTTTAGAAAACCCACAAAGCGTTCCGGATTTCAAACGGCCCATCTGAAAGAGCCCAGCTGCTAAGCAGTTTCAAAGAAACATTTAAAAATGGATCTTACGCCAGTGCTGGTCACGGTTCAAAAAACAAATAAAACTTTTTGATTTTTTATTAAAACTGAAAATTCATAAAATTTAAGTCAAATTACTACATTATAATTTTTTATATATTATATACAAATTTGAAAAAAAAAAACTATAAAACTTTTCTTTATGAATGAGTCAATGAGTGATTAAAGATCTTCGCAGTTTAAAAAAGTCAATGAAAATTGAATGAAAAAAAAATTAATTGAGAAAAAAAGTTCAAGTGAATAAAAATTTGAAATTAAAAAAAATCAATTTAGAAAATTTTATCACACAGGTTTAAATTATAAGTTAATTAGGAAACGTAATGTACCAAAAAAGCCTAACTAGCATATCCCTCGTAACCAAAAATGTCAAAATCTGAGCAGTTATCTCAGTATAACCAAGAGTTTTCTCAAATACAGAAAGCCACAACTAAAGATAACAAAGATGATTTCACCAATTGCAGGGTGTTCAAAATCATTGTCGTTGGTGACACAAACGTAGGAAAGACATGCCTCACTTATAGGTTTTGCGAAGGAAAGTTTCCAGAAAAAACAGAAGCCACCATAGGCGTTGATTTCAGAGAAAAAAATGTCGTTATCAAAAGGGATGTTCTTAAAGTAAGTTTTAAAACTTCCGAAATATTTCCTTTAAAATCATTGTAATATAAATACGAGTAAGGGATAGCATTCTACTCAAATTCATTCGCCATTCCGTCACGTAACCTATACTCAGCGATATAAAAATTTGTTGATTAGATTATATTATATCTCTGCGATTTTTTTCTTGCACTCAAGCCACCCACAACAGTTGCAAATTTGGGACACGGCAGGTCAAGAAAGGTTCCGTAAGAGCATGGTACAACACTACTATCGCAATGCTCATGCTGTCCTTTTCGTCTATGACGTCAACAGGTGGGAGGGTGTGTGAAGGAGGAGAAGGGGGAGGGTGTGTGAAGGAGGAGAAGGGGGAGGGTGTGTGAAGGAGGAGAAAAAAGAGGGGGTGTGGAGGAGAAGAAGGTATAGTGTGAAGTGGAAATGCAAAAAAAGTTTGTAAAGGAAGAATGAGGAAGGCTTTATAAAGGAAGATTGTAGAGATGTGTAACCAGAGTGGAAGGAGATGGTTTGAAAAGGAAAGAAGGATGGAGGGTGTTCTTCCTGCATGTACTGCACTGGCTTCTTGAAGATCAGGACTACTTCAATGAGACTATGCATTGGTTGAAATTATTATACTAGAAAAGACTTAACTATTATTATTGTTATCATCATTATTAATAATATCACCATTATTAATTTTATTTATTATTATTATTCTATTATTGTTATTATTATTATTATTATTATTATTATTATTTTTATTTCCATTATTATTATTATTATTATTATTATTATTATTATTATTATTATTAATATTATTATTATTATTATTATTATTATTATTATTATTATTATTATTATTATTTATTATTATTATTATTATTATTATTATTATTATTATTATTATTATTATTATTATTATTATTATTATTATCATTATCATCATCACCATCATCATTTTTGTTGTCTTTATAATAATTATTATTATTGCACCTCCATCAAGCTACTGAGATTTTTTGAATTCATATTCCACCCTGAGCAAAAATTTGAGAAATTTTTGTTCTTTCAGAATGAGCACTTTTGAAAGTTTGCAGTCGTGGATGGAGGTGGGTCAGCGCTTGGAAGGATACCCGTTGACTAATTGAATTTGTTACATCAGTGTTAATTACTCTTAATTGTCATTTAATTAATGCTAATTATTCCAATTAAGAAGGAAATTATTATTTTGAATACAAAATACAATTGAAATAGATCATTATGAACCCAAGACTCAAGGAATATTGCCTGTGTTTACCACCCTATTCAGAATCTTTGGAAATTTTAAATACTTATTTTTCAAAATTCACAGTTTTAATTAACTTTTATATTTAGATTTCTGGAAAATTTTACAGGAGTGTCTGGAGAATGGTGTCGGTGATGATGTTCCCAAGGTGGTTGTGGGTAACAAGTGTGACCTAGATAATGACAAACAGGTGGATGGTGTGGTGGTTTTATGGTAGTGGGCTGGTGGTTATGGTGATGGACGCACACACACACACACACACACACACACACACATACACACACACACACACACACACACACACACACACACACACACACACACAAACATCCGCAGGTAGTACCAACCAACCTGGCTCAGCGTTTCGCGGACTCCCGGCAGATGGCGCTCTTCGAAACTTCCGCCAAGGACAACGACATGGCTGACCACGTGGAGTCTATTTTCCTCACACTCGCCCATAAGCTACAGGCCAGCAAGTCCATGCGATTCACAGCCCTTCCAGATTCTTCCTCCAGACGCCTTACCGCCGCTGGTGGCGGTGGTAGCGGTGGTTCTAAGGCAGCCGCTGGTGGCGCTGGTTGGAGTGGGTGTTTTTGTTATTAGTCTCTAGTGGGGTAATTTTTCATGTGGTTGCGTTGGGGGGTTTTCTGTTTGTTTGTGTGGGTTTGGTTTTATGTTTTGGTTTGTTGGGGTTGTTTTTATTATTATTTTTGAGATTTTTTATCACTCTTTGTTGTGTTTTTTATCGTGGTTTTGTGATGTCATTGTTAATTAATTCTAATTTCGTTCAGTTATTGCGTATTTGTGTGATGGGGTGGTTTGGTGTGTTTGTGTTATGGTTTTGTTGTAAGGGAGTAGTGATTATTCGATGATGAGGATAATAATAATAGTAATAATAATAATATTATTATTTATTTTTTTTTTTTATTCATTAAATTCCATTTTAAAGCGCCAAAGCAAGCAACTGAGACGCAACTAGGTGACTAAGCCACTCTGGGACGGCGTCTGCTTTTTACTTCAGTTGCCGCTTTTCACAACTCAAACTTGAGCTTAGCCGGGAATCGAACCTTGCGCCTCACGATTTCAAAGCGGGCTTGCTTACCATTATGCCACAGACGCAGACGATGATGGTGAGATGGTTTTTTTATGGGTGTGATGGGGTAGCGGTTCTGGGTTTGGGGGCATTGGTGGTTACGTAGGGAATGAACTCACTTGCACCCAGGGGGGGGGGGGTCCTTTTGTTATTTATTATTTTTATAAATAATTATTTATCTAATTATTAATCCAATTATTCTTTTCGTTTTTTTGTGTCGACATTACCTTACGCCTGATTCCATGTATATTTTATAAAGTGAAACTTTATAATTAAGTTTTAAAATTTCAAATTATTTCAATAATTTTTACTTCAAATATATCTTTCAATTTCTTTCTTTCGGAGATGGCATCTTTCATCGTCTGACAATTGCACATATTTATATTATTTCGACTTTTATTCCACTCACGCTTCCATTTTTCATCTTTTCTTATTTAATTACAATAAATTTATAAGGAACACATATTTTAAATTTAAAATGTCGAATTTCTTACTCATATTTAAAGTTTGTTCGTTTTTCAACTTAATAATAATAATAATAATTAGACTAATTGGTTATAATTAAATTCTCCATTCACACACTCCATTATTACATTGATAATCATAATCTCTGAATTATCATTTTAATAATAAATAAATAATATAATAATAATAATAATTAAATTTTAATTGTTTGTTTTTACAATCCATAAATACGTCTGCATCTTAACGTCCTTTCAGTGTTTTTTTCTTTCCAAAAAGCAAACATAATCCTCACGGCACATCTCTTCTCTCCCTTGTGACAACTCACTTTTTCAGTTTAGTCGCTTTTCGATAGTAAACTCAAAAGAGTTACCTTCTTTCCAGTCCATAAAATATTCACTCCAAAATTCTATTATCCTCCAAAACACGCTTCACGTTACCAAACTGCTTTATTAATGCCACTATAATAATATTCGCGTTTGTATTGTATTGTATTATTTATTATTTTTCTATTAAGTTGTATTAGATTTAACCAATTTAACTTTCAATATATCACTTTATCCTGTCTAAGGTTATTAAATAAATCAACGGATATGACTTATTTTTCACTTCTTACCACCAGCTACTCTCTTAAAAGACCTTTTTTCATGTAATTTATTGTTATTTGTATTATTATTGATTTTATTTTCAATACTACTTATTATATGATTATTTTTTAATGATTTTAAGTTTTCAAATTCAGTTTCTCAATACACCCTTTGAGAGCTCTTCAATGCTATATTTGTCCATTCCAATGAACTTGTACACATTCAATCATTATTTCGGTATCTTTCGAGAGTGAAGGATTGTTACTTAATCTTTAAAATCTCAAACAAAATTAATTTAATTTTTTTTAAATAGTTAAATTAACTTTCGGAATGGAACAAAAAAGTTATTTAAGTTAGAAATAATAATTAATCAACCGGAAAAGGATCGAATTTTTGGTTTCTTTTGTTTTCTAGATTTAAATTATTTTCTTCAGTGGTCACCAGACGACTAAATTTAAGAGAGCAAATATTGTAGGCGCCGTCTTTCTCTGGGTGCGCTTCTGAAGAAAAAAGTGCTGAAAGGTATTCACAAATGATTTTTTTAGATTAGATTAGATCAGATTAGATTAGATTAGATGATCTTTCAACTCATGACAATATAGTGGCATTTGGTTCAGATTCTTTGATGAAACCCTTGAAAACAAAAGTTGAAAAAAACAAAAAGTAGTTTTGACATTTTTTTGTTACATTTGTTTTTGTAAAGTTTTTTTTTCATTTGGCTTATAGTAGGTTTTTTCTTTGTTTTACACATCATTCGTAACTTAATGGCTTTTTGCTTAAAACCTCTGCGCCTGCGGCTTGTTCCGCTGTAAAGTGTGTCTGGGCGAGCCCAGGTTTGAGCTCCAAAAACGGCAGCCCAACTAAAGTACAGACGCCGTCCTAGAGTACCTAGTCCTCTAGTAGCCCCCAGAGAGTAAAACCGTTTCCATGGGAACGCCCTTGAACATAGTGCTAAAGGACACTTTACAAATGTCTTGATTAGATTAGATTAGATTCGGTGTTCTGTAGTTTTTTTTACCCAAGAGATTTTTGACTCAGTCGTGATTCGTTTATTAGGAAAATATCAAACAATTCGACAACTTGTTGAATTTCCGAGTTAGAGAGGTGGAAAATTGATGGGGTTCTATGCAAGATATTGTCGGCTGTTTTCTAAAAGGCTTTAGGATTTGGAGGGGCTGGAGAAAGAATTGAATGTAAGTTATCAGCAAGTGACTTGTTAGTTAAGTAGCGGGTGTGCTTGCACGCCTGTTTGTAGCTATGGCAACTTATTTGCCGATTCTTATCAAGTAAGACATCTTTTAATGTGGCTCCCAGCAAACAACCCTACCACTGGTCAACCAGCTTACTTACCATTGCCTTCTCTCCATTCGACACCCACGTGAACCACTTAGAACTCTTTGGAAAATAAAGTTTATTTTGATCTTTTTTTATTTTAATTGTTTTTTTTTATTTTTCAAGTGTTTTTTGTTTTCTAATCTAAGCGTTTTCAAAGCGCCTCTCAGTTCTTTGTTTTCATGTTTTGATTAGTAAATGAAAACATTTATTCATAATTTTTAAACATATTTTCAAAACATATCTATTAGCAAAGTTTAATTTTTCTTATTATCACTAATTTTCAAAATAACAAACTTATTTATACCAATTATTGAAATTAAAAAAAATTTTTACATGTCTTCTTCAAGTTCCACTTCTAATCTAATCTAATCTAGTTTAATCTAATCTACTTTAATTTGATCTGATCTAACCTGGTCTAATCTAATCTTATCTAATCTAATCAAAAAATTCTCAACATGCAATATGTTCAAAGGCGCTCCCTGAAAACGGTGTTGTTTGTTGTGCGCTACTAGAGGACTGGACACTCATATTCTTCCGTAATGACAAAGGTATATTGTTATTTTTGCAGATTCTCTTTCCATACATCTACGTCAATTTGAACCTTACTCATTGGATTGGCTTGTAAATTTATATTGCATTTTTTTTGTATACTTCTCTCGAAAAATAATGATTGGTAGTAGTTTTTTTATAACTTATGAAAGTTTGAGATCACAAAATTCTAGATGAATTAACAAAATTTTATTTTAAAAAATTGACAAAAATTTGAAAAGTAATGAAAAAAATTAATACTTTTGATGAAGTGTTGGAGTTCTGAATCAAAATTAAAGTTTGCAACTCTGTTCACTTTTAAACTTTCCAAAATAGAAACCTCTGTGCAAGAAAACGAATATTTTTAGTCACTAAAATGGTAATTTTTATATTTTTTGATTTATTTGTTTTTAATGATGATATTGAAAATTACAGAATTCTGTTCCAGAAAAAGTTGAGAATGTAAAAACCAATCAACGATTATCAACCGCTGGGAAAATAGTACTGGGAGTTTCAGGAGTGTCTGTAGCGGCTATTTTTGCATTTTCTATTCCATTTTTATCACCAGCATTGAGAAAAATATGTCTTCCTTTCGTTCCAGCAACAGAAACACAAATAAGAAATATTTTTAAAGCTCTTCACAATCGCAAAGGTAATTTAATTGACCTTGGAAGCGGGGACGGAAGAGTAGTTATTGCAGCGGCTAAAAAAAATTATGAATCAGTTGGGATAGAATTGAATTTTTGGTTGGTTTTATTTTCTAGATTCCAATCTTTCTCTTCAGAAGTGAGCAAATTGACTAAATTTAAAAGAGCAAATATTTTCAAGCATGATCTTTCAACTTATGACAATATAGTGGTATTCGGTGTAGATTCTTTGATGGAACCTCTGAGAATAAAACTATTGAAAGAAATGAAAGAGGGCTCGGTTATCGTCGTGTGCAGATTTCCTTTTAACACTTCATTAAAACCTTTGACTTATGGACGTGGAATCGATACTGTATGGAAATATCGAAAACAAGATTTATCATACAATAAATAATTTTTTGTGTTTTTTCATAAACTTGAAATAAGTATAATTTTTTTATCGAATTACCTCTTAGTCTGTATTTGGGACACGTATGCCGGAAATTGAAAAATATAATAAAGTCATTCATACTTTGCGGTTGAATACCTAACTTAACTGTTAAATTTTAAATATAAAACCACCAGAATAAACATTTGAAAAAAAAAAAATTTTCGAAAATTTTAAACTTTTTATATAAAAAATCATTGGCGTAAATTCAAGTATTGAGGGACATAGATTGGCATACAAACAATATGTCCAATGCACCATTTGGTAGTGGACCTTCAAACCTTGGCAATGAGGATGAAATGCAAAGGGAGAATGTTTCTGACGGTTCTGCAGGCGCTCAGTGGCCACAAGGGGCGTATGAGTACAAAGAGGTAACGTACAATCAACCCGGTTATGCTTATCCGGCAGATCCGGCACATATGCAGTGGAATAATTCAACTTCACAAAACCCTGACTACTATACTTATGGTGGAACTCATTATTACAGTCAGGATCCCAACATGCCCCTACAACCTCCTTACAACTACCCCCATGGCTATTATGATCATCCAGTGAACTATCCTCAGGGCCCCGAGCAACAACATTTCGATACTCAATATGATGAAAATTATGTAGGTAATGTTGGTATATATAGTAGTTTTGAAAATAATGTTGAAAATACAAATAACAGCCATATTGAAGAATCCAATGGTTCTTCACAAGGTGACACAAAAAACATTCCATCAGCAAATGCTGACAGCATTGAATCCAATTCAACCACTACTCAGTCATCATCTCAGCAATTACTTCTGAACGCAGCCACTAATGAAAGTGCTCAAAACTCGAATTCATCAGCTCTAGTTTTGGATACCACAGTCTCTTCGACACCAACTTCGACAACTGCAAGCCCCCAAAGACTTAGCAGCAAAGACTCTTTACAGCCTCCTCCCTCATCGATCAATCCTCCACCCAGTCAACTCCAACTTCCCAACAGCACTACTGCAGGAGTTCCCAAAAACAACCAGTTTCGAAGGACAGCCAAAGAAGCACCAGTTGCCAGTCTTCTTCCACCATCTTTGGATTTATTCACCCCGAGCTCTTTCAAAGATACCCACACTGACCACGTCACAAGTGCAGGAAACACAGATGAGTCGACAGACACCAAGGCAGTTGATAATGAAGTTGCACAATATAGCAAGGAGTTTCCTACGATCACGTCGAACAATGCCGAAGTTTCTTCATCTTCCACTCTGCATACCGAAGCCAATTTGAAAAATTCTTCAGATATTGACCACAAAAATGTTCTTACAACTGGCAACCCAACTTTTACAGATTCAAGTGCCACTAAAACTGCTAAAAAGTTAACTGAAGGATCAGAGTCAAACAGCATCTTGACCACTCACCAGGATGACACCGTGACAAAAAGAGAGGAAAATGCCTCGGTTGAGTCCATCAAAACAGCCTCTACTCATTCCCCTTCCTCCCACCACTCTTTCCCAAATTCATCTGAAAACTTGCTCCTGAAAAGAAAAACCCTGGGCAGGGAACTCACATCGTCTCCTGCCACCACCCTGTGGAACCAGCAACCCCCGTCCTTTCTCAATAATGCTCTTCTTATCCCCGTCACAGAAGCCAATGTCTCAGCCAACAACAACACCCCTCCTGCTTCAACCCTCAACTCAATCAACCCCCCTGACAAAACACCCCAAAACACTGGCACAGGGATTGTTCTACCCACTTTGAGCACCAAAACCAATGAAAATAACTCCCCTCATCCCTCCTCGTCACTCAACACCACTCTCACTGATCCACTCCCATCCAACTCGGATCTAGAGAATGATGGGGTGGATAAGTTAGTCACTGCAGTCAAGGGTCTTGGCTTGTCACCATTGACGACCGACAAGGAAGAAAAGAATGTTTCTGAAAAGTCTGTGAAACCCAAGGAACAGGAAGCTTCGAAACCTCCACAACAAAAACAAAATAGTCTTCAACAAACAACTTCTCAAGAACAATGTATGCAACAAAAAGATACTCAACAAGAACACCAAACGGACCAATCACCATCCGAGTCTCAAGAGACCACAGAGGACATTAAGGGCGTTTGCTCCAAGCAGCAATCATCGCCACAACTGAAACTGCAATGCCAGCAACAACCTCAACACAAAGCTGACAACAATTCTCGGTCTTCTGTTTCACATCCCACCATTTCCACCTCTGAACGATCAGCCTTCACAACAGTGCAACCTTCAGCTAACAAGCCTGTGCTCCAGCAACCATCTTCCCAACAACAACAACCACCACAGCAACAACAACAACAACAACCACAGCAACAACAACAACCACAACAACAACAACAACAACCTCCGATTGTACAGCCCCAAGCCATTCTTCCACAACAACCTTTGCCTCCATCTCTCAGGGATACGAGGTATCGAAACACGGACAGGTCTGATTCGCGAAACTCCAGCATCCAGAGCACATCGTCCAATCATAGACGAGACCATCGTGAGCGTGACAGAGAACACCGCGACCATGACAGGGACTACCGTGACCGTGATCACCGCGACAGAGACTACTATGACCGAGACTCGTACTACCGTCGCAAGGACCACAGAGACCGCTCGTCATCTCGACACCGCTATGACGACAAGCCTTCCAGCAGGTACGAGGAGCGCTCCTCTCGACCTAGTTCTCGCCTCAATGACTATCCGGATGATGATGACTACAGCAGCAGCAGCAGAGCAAGTTCCAGGCCAGCCTCCCGTCAAGAATATGCCGCGCCGCCCGGTTCTCGACCCTCGTCACGCTTGAGTGCCTACGATGAGGGCAGAGACTCGGACAACAAGGACTACAGGAGCAGCAAAAGACATGGCAGACGAGATGATCAGAGGTCGAAGGATAAGTACAGTCGGAGATACAAAGACGATCGAAGATACCATGATGATAGAAGATACGACGACGACCGCAGATACGACGATGACCGAAGATACGACGACGATAGACGAAGAGACGATCGTAGGTACGACGACAGAAGGGGCAGAGACGGCAGGTACTACAAGGACGACAGACACCACTATGACTCCAGGAACAGGGAAAGGTCGCGCTCTCGAGATCCTCGTGATCTCAAGCACTCCGAGCGACACCACCGCGACTACGACGATCGATTCTACCGAAGCCGCACCAGCTCTCACGACGACTACAGACCCAGGGATGACTATGCCAGAGATAAACGAGATCCCTACGCCACCTCCCGTGAAAGTAATCATAGTGATGTTAATGTACTGAGGAAATAATGTTAGTAATAATATTAGTAGTAACAATGATAATAATAATAATAATAATAATAATAATAATAATAATAATAATAATAATAATAATAATAATAATAATAATAATAATAATAATAATAATAATAATAATAATAATAATAATAATAATAATAATAATACTACTACTACTACTACTACTACTACTACTACTACTACTACTACTACTACTACTACTACTACTACTATTACTACTACTACTACTACTACTACTACTACTACTACTACTACTACTACTACTACTACTACTACTACTACTACTACTACTACTGATAATAATAATAATAATAATAATAGTTTTTAAAAATAATGTCAGTTATAGTAATCTAAGCTTAGGATAATATTATTATAAAAATTTTGATTAATATGAGAATAGCTTCATATTCCTCACGTCCTACAGCTTACTCACCTAGTTGCGCCTCAGTTGCTAGCCTTGGCGCTTCACAAAATGAATTTATTATTATTATTATTATTATTATTATTATTATTATTATTATTATTATTATTATTATTATTATTACTACCTATGATCGTTGTTTGTTTTAGTTTATTTCTTTGGCGCTTCACAAGTCAGATTGATTGTTTAACTCATTCAGTCTCTGATGAGGAGTGGGCTTGGAGGGCGCAAGAGGCGTGGAGCAAGGGAGAAGAGGCCTACACTCAATTCTACAAAAGTACCATTATTATTACTATTATTATTATTATTATTATTATTATTATTATTGTTATTGTTATTTATTTCATTATTATTATTTGTATTATTACTACTACTATTGTTGTATTTATTATTCTTTTTTTTTTCCACCACAGACGCCTAAAACTTCTACTATTTACTCTGCATTTTCATGCACAGATTGCCGCTCCTAACCTTGCCCACCACGTCTCACAAACTTCCACAACCACCCCCCCCCCACTCATTCACCCGTAGACTCCTTCAACTACTGCTGCTCACCCTCCTCCACCCCTTCTCACTACACATACCATACTAGAACTACACCACCCAGATTTCTACAACTACACCACACCACACCACACATACTTCTACAACCACACCTCGCCACACCACACAGACCTCTACAACCACACCACACCACACATACTTCTACAACTATACCACACCACACCACACATACTTCTACAACCACACCACACCACACCACACCACACATACTTCTACAACCATACCACATCACACCACACAGACTTCTACAACCACACCACACCACACCACACAGACTTCTACAACCACACCACACCACACCACACAGACTTTTACAACCACACCACACCACACAGACTTCTACAACCATACCACACCACACCACACATACTTCTACAACCATACCACACCACACCACACATACTTCTACAACCACACCACACATACTTCTACAACCACACCACACCACACAGACTTCTACAACTACTACTACGGCGAGGGCCAACAGCAGCAACACGCCGACGTAAGGGACCCCTACTATGACTACTACAAGTCGGCCGACAAGTACACCAGGGGTTTCTATGAGGAGATGGTCTCCTATGGACAAGTCGCCCCTGTTGCCGAGGCATCCGCCAATGCTAGAGTGGAGGGGTGAGTGGGGGAGGGGGGTGGGTTGTTAATGGGATTCTTTATGGGCTGTTAGGATGGTGGGCGGTTGTTAGGGTTAGGGTTGTAAGGATGGCGGAGGGATTGTTAGGGTGGTGAGGGATTTTTTAGAGTAGTGGGGGGGTTGTTAAAGTAGTAGAGGGTAGTTAGGATGGTGAATGAATTTCAAGGATTGTATTTCTTATTAATGTCTTTTTTCTTCTATTTCATTTCTCATATTCGCTTTCCTCACAAAGATCCTCACGAAACAGCTCTCCTGGCTTCGTGAACCTCTCCAGTGCGTTAGTGAAGTTCTCAATTCATCTCAACACTCTGAAACAAACCTTTCAAGATTTATTCTCGATTTATGGCTTCATTGATATATTAACCAAATAAAAAAAACTCATTTAATTAATTATTCATAATTACTATAAATATATAATTCAATTAGTTAACCAATTAATGAGCCCTCCCCCCCACAGTGACAACTTTGCCAGGGACACAGGATCCAGACCTGCCAGTCAACTGAGCTCCTATGCTGACTCCGCCCACTCTCAAGGTGTACCATTGCACCGCAATCCGACCATCACTACAATCCCACCACCACCAGAATGCCACCACCATCACAATCCGACCACCACCACCACAATCCCACCACTACCACCACACTACCCCCCATGCAGCCACAAACCACCACCACCACCCATGCAGCCACAAACCACCACCACCACCCATGCAGCCACAAACCACCACCACCACCACCACCCATGCAGCCACAAACCACCACCACCACCACCACCCATGCAGCCACAAACCACCACCACCACCACCACCCATGCAGCCACAAACCACCACCACCACCACCACCCATGCAGCCACAAACCACCACCACCACCACCACCCATGCAGCCACAAACCACCACCACCACCACCCATGCAGCCAAGAGACTCACCCCTTACAAGTACTCCATCTCGCACGTTAGAGCCTCTTTCAGCGCCTCTGGTCACCTGCTCCAGGTGCTGCCCTTCAACCCTGAAGACGGACAACCTGCCTATGTGCAGGTGGGTGGGTGGCTGGGTGGATTGGTGGATTGGACAGGTAAATTGGGTAGGAGGGTTGGGAAGAGGATTCATCATAGCTTCACCGCAACAACACCACCCCAGCCACCATCATAACACCACCACAACCACCATCATAACACCACCACAACCACCATCATAACACCACTACAACCACTATCATAACACCACCACAACCACCATGCAGGTGATGAGCGTCAACCTTGCGGACTTGCAGCCTGAGAATGAAGACTTCAAACAATTGCAGTCGTATCCTGGTCCTCTCGTCAGGTGCACACACACACAGATGCACACACACACACACACACACACACACACACACACACACACACACACACATATATATATATATATATATATATATATATATATACATGCACATGTTAGATTATATGTATACATTAGAATACAAATGCGAATATGATGAACCATCTCTCAATCCATCATCAATCATCTTCACTCCACACCACCACCACCACCACCACCACCACCACCACCACCACCACCACCAATGCCACCACCACCACCACCAATGCAACCAGGGGAGAGGTGCACAAGAAAGATCTGTTGGACTTTTGCAAGGGCATGGAGGCCATGGTGAAGGAGGATGAAGCCTGTGTCGACGCGCCATCTGGTGTCCTCATTTGGAAGTTCCTGGCCCTTCTCATCAAGCAGAATGGGGTTCGTATGAGCGACATGTACAAGTAACCCTCGAGACTGCCTTGACTACAATCATTATCGTAGTGACATTAACCCCCATAGAGTTGCGAAACCATATTTGACCAAGACAAAACATTCCTCCCTCGTCTTCTCAATACTCAATAAGCTCATAATACTCATTGTTCATCGTTTTCAATTTGAACCTTCTTTTTTTTTTTTCCTTTTTTTCATTTTTTTTTTCTTTTTTTTCCCTTTTTTTTTCTTTTTTCTTCTTTTTTTTCTTTTTTTTTCTTTTTTTTTTTTCTTTTTTTTTCTTTTTTTTCTTTTTGTTTTTCTTTCTTTTTGTTTTTCTTTTTGAAGCCAATTGCCCTTTCATGTATGTCCACTTTCATGGCTTGTGACATTCACTTCTCGTAAATTTTAATTTTCTTTTTTTTCATTTCGATTGTTTGCTATTTTTTGTGCCATTTCCAGCGTTTGTCTGGACTTGATCTAATAAAGACTATAAAAAAAAGACTGTAAATATAACTTCCTTATTTTCTCTTCACCTTTTTCAACTCCCTTTCACCCTCCTTCTTTCAATCCTATGCTTACTTTCTTTCCTTCCATCAACTTCAATCATTCTTCCCTCCTCATTCCGATCATGGTTTTCTTCACACCCCCTCCCCCTTCCTCCCCCTTCCTCTTTCTTCTTCAACCCCTCCCCCCCATCTCCTCCCCACAGTCCACCATAGGCACAGACATAGCCGAATTGTTGTTGGATGGCAGTAGTTATGAGGACGAATATTCCATCAACAAGAGCAACAAAACACTCAACAAACCCACCACCGCCACCACCGCCACCGCCACTACCACCAGCTCATCCAACAGCGCCTCAAACAGTGTCACAAACAGCATCAACAACATCAACAGTCTCAGCGACAACGACATTACAACAGTGGGTACCCAAGAGGGGGATGAGATGGAAGGCGTTGAAGAAATCCCACAACAACCCCTCAAATCCTCCCTCACCCATGTCACCAGTCGCTTCCGGGAACTCTTGCTGTACGGAAGGAAAAAGGTTCTTGTTTTTTTTTGTTTTTTTGTTATTTTTATTTTTGATTATTTTTATTGAATCGGTTTTGTCTTTAATCTATTGTATTTATTCACTAGTGAAGATTAATCTTGGTTGAAATGAAGGTTCTTCTCCATTAGGAACAGCCCCACATCCATCCAACACACACACACACACACACACACACACACACACACACACACACACACACACACACACACACACACACACACACACACACACACACACACACACACACACACACACACACACACACACAGGAGGCGCTTGAGTGGGCCATGAAGAAGGACCTTTGGGGACATGCGTTGTTCCTCTCTTCCAAGATGGAGGCCAAGACTTATTGCAACGTCATGACTAGGTGTGTGTGTGCGTGTGTGCGTGTGTGTGTGTGTGTGTGTGCGTGCGTGTGTGTGTGTGTGTGTGTGTGTGTGTGTGTGTGTGTGTGTGTGTGTGTGTGTGTGTGTGTGTGTGTGTGTGTGTGTGTGTGTGTGTGTGTGTGTGTGTGTGTGTGTGTGTGTGTGTGTGTGTGTGCGCGTGTCTGAGGAAACAGGCAGCTAGTTTGATTTTATGCATTAGTAAGTGCACCAAGCATATACATAGAAGAAATAATAGCATTTAAGCAGAAAAAATAAAAATAAGAACATTCTTAGAAATAAAACAAGATTAATTGCATATTTCTGTCTAAATTGTTCCTTATTCAGGTATAATTGAAAATCCATCAGATTGTTTCACCTGATTATTCCAAAATTATACTTTTGTCATGTCACTTTTCCATCCTCCCATCACTTTCTTTTATCCATCCATCCACCCATCCTTCCATCCTTCCATCACTTTCTTTTATCCTTTCATCCATCCATCCATCACTCAGGTTTGCCTCCACATCGATGCGCATGAATGATCCTCTGCAGACCCTTTACCAACTCATGACAGGAAGACAGCCCGCCTCTGTGGCTGTATGTGTACTTGTTTGTGTGTGTGTGTGTGTGTGTGTGTGTGTGTGTGTGTGTGTGTGTGTGTGTGTGTGTGTGTGTGTGTGTGTGTGTGTGTGTGTGTGTGTGTGTGTGTGTGAGTGTGCGTGTGTGCGCGCGCGCGGGTTTGGCGTGCTTTCTTTCAGACTTCGATCAAGTTACTATTGATTTCTTAATGGCTTCTTCAACCTTTCACGCTGCTGTTGCTCCTTGATCGCGCCCTTTCGTTATCACCATTAGCACACATAACGATTTTTTTAATAGTTCCGATGAAACTGATGCCACTCCAACGCCTTCCTCATCCCATCCCCACCCCACCTCACTTCGATACTTCTCATCACTAACCCTTCTTAACAACCCATTAATAATCGCCGCCACCGCCACTTTCACCACCTTGTTCATCACTACCACCACCAACACCATTTCCACCACCTCCACTACCACCATTTCCACCACCTCCACTACCACCATTTCCACCCCTTCTACCACCACCACCACCATCTCAATCACCATCACCTCAACCACCACCACTACCACCATCACAGGCGATGGACGACAAATGGGGTGATTGGAGACCCCACTTGAGCATGATAATGTCCAACCCGACCCCTCGAGCCGACCTTGATCGCAAGAGCATCATTGTACTCGCCGACACCCTGGGTGGGTGGTTGGTGGATGGGGGATTTTTTGGGTGGACTGGTTGGGTGAGTTACTGATGGTGGGGGGTTGATTGGACGAATGGGTGTTTGAGTTTGGGATTGGTTTGGTGAGATTGGGTGGTTCAAATTTTTGACTTGTTCATCATTGCTATTATTGTTATCATCATCCTCATCATCATCATCATCATCATCATCATCATCATCATCATCATCATCATCATCCTCATCATCATCATCATCATCATCATCATCGTCATCATCATCATCATCATCATCATCATCATCATCATTATTATCGCCACCATCCTTCTCATCATCATCATCATCATCATCATCATCATCATCATCATCATCGTCATCTTCCTTCTCCTCCTCCTCCTCCTCCTCCTCCTCTTCCTCCTCCTCCTCATCATCATCATCATCATCATCATTATCATCAGCTTCCAGGGGCCTCCTTTTTGCTTCCCACTTCTGCTACCTGATGGGTCAAACCCCTTTCGGACATTACCACAAGAAGGGTTCCAAGCTGGTTCTGATTGGCTCGAGTCACAGGTGGGCGGGGTTTGCTATTTATATACATTTTAAAATTTGCTTCAGAAAAATTTATTAATAATTTAAAAAATCATGTTTCATTATGAGGCCTTGTTTTTCCACCACTACAAACACAACCTCACTACCACTACCTTAATCTTGCTCCCACCTTCACCAACCACCACCCTCTAACCTCCCTCAATAACCTTATTCCACCATCACCAACCCAATCTACCTTCCAGCGCATTCTTCTCTCACCCACCACCACAATCCTCCACCCATCACCATAAACAACCCTCTTCCCCAAATCCCTCTCCAAATCACCATTATTTCTGCTCTCTCCCCCCCCTCCTTCTCACCCCCTAAATTGCTTCTTCAAAATTTTCTTCAATTTTCCCAAAATCACAAAATTTCACCCACCTACTCACCCACCCACTTACTCACCCGCCCACTTACTCACCCACTCACCTACTCACCCACTCACCTACTCACCCATCCACCCACCTACCCACCCACCACCTATCTACCCACCCATCCACTCACTCACCCATCCACCCACCCACCCATCCACCCACTCACCCACCCATCTACTCACCCACCCATCCACTCACCCACTAACCCACCCACCACCTATCTACCCACCCACCCACCAACCTACCCACCCACCAACCTACCCACCCACCCACCAACCTACCCACCCACCAACCTACCCACCCACCCACCAACCTACCCACCCACCCACCAACCTACCCACCCACCCACCAACCTACCCACCCACCAACCTACCCACCCACCCACCAACCTACCCACCCACCCACCAACCTACCCACCCACCCACCAACCTACCCACCCACCCACCAACCTACCCACCCACCCACCAACCTACCCACCCACCCACCAACCCACCCACCCACCAACCCACCCACCCACCAACCTACCCACCCACCCACCAACCTACCCACCCACCCACCACAGCTTGCCCTTCCACAAGTTCGTCAGCAATTTGGGAGTGTGGGCCACAGAGGTGTATGAGTACGCCATTTCTCTGGCTGATCCCTCCTTCCTCCTCACCCACCTCGTCTTCTACAAGTTCATCTACCTCACCAAGCTCATCGACTGTGGCCTCATGGAAGAGGTTGGGTGGGTTTTGGGGGGTTTTTGGGTGGGTTTTGGGGGGTTTTGGGGGATTTGAGAGGGTTTTTTGAGAGTTTTTGGAGGGTTTCGGGAAGTTTTTTGGAGGTTTTTGAAAGGTTTTTTGGAGGTTTTTGAAAGGTTTTTAGGTTTTGTGGGGTTGGTGTCTTTGTGTGGAGATCGGGTTTTGTGTGGATTTTTGTGGCAGTTTTCATTATTAACACTATCACCAGCATTACCACCATTTCTACACCATTAACGTCATTTTCACACCTCCACCACCACCATTCCTACACCATTAACGTCATTTTCACACCTCCACCACCACCATTCCTACACCATTAACGTAATTTTCACACCTCCACCACCACCATTTCTACACCACTACTTTCTTCAAATTTACTGCAACACCATCTTTACCTCACCACCACCTTCCTGCACCCACCACCACTTCACCGCCACCTCCACACCACCACCACCTCCACCACCTCTACATCACCACTACCTCCACCTCCACCACCTCCACACCACACCACCTCCACACCACACCACCACCACTTTCACAGGCACTCAAGTACGTGGAGGTGATTTCAAAGGCCATCGTCAGCAACCCCTCCCTCTACTCAGCCTCCCTCATCAGGACCCTCCATTCTTATAGCGCCTCATTGCGCTCGTGGGACCTGCACAGAGAAACTCTGGGTATGCGGGCTTGTTAGGTGTTATTGATTCATAATAATTATTATTAATTTCCAAGTTTAATAAAGTATTTGTTGATTCATAATAATAATAATAATAATAATAATAATAATAATAATAATAATAATAATAATAATAATAATAATAATAATATAAATAATAATAATAATAATAATAATAATAATAATAATAATAATATAAATAATAATAATAATAATAATAATAATAATAATAATAATAAACACATACTTTCTAGTAATAATAAAAAATACATAATTCATACTAATAATAATTAATAAATAAATAAATTTTAATAGTAATAAATAAAGAATAAATTTTTAATAATAATAATATTATCAACCACATCCATCACCACAACTACTAACACCACAATGACCACCACACCACAATGACCACCACACCACAATGACCACCACACCACAATGACCACCACACCACAATGACCACCACACCACAATGACCACCACACCACAATGACCACCACACCACAATGACCACCACACCACAATGACCACCACACCACAATGACCACCACACCACAATGACCACCACACCACAATGACCACCACAACACAATGACCACCACACCACAATGACCACCACACCACAATGACCACCACACCACAATGACCACCACACCACAATGACCACCACACCACAATGACCACCACAACACAATGACCACCACACCACAATGACCACCACACCACAATGACCACCACACCACAATGACCACCACACCACAATGACCACCACACCACAATGACCACCACACCACTGCAGGCACCACTGAAGAACCACTATGGAGTGTTAATCTTACTAGAGTGGTGCAAATGATCTTGGTGGGTGGCAGGGGATGTGGATTGATGCGTGAATGTATGTGTGGGTGAGTGCGGATGTATTTGTGGATGAGTGTGGATGTATGTGTGGGTGAGTGTGGATGTATGTGTGGGTGGCTGTATGAAAGATGAATGTATCATGGCAGTTGTCTGAAACATTCAAAAGAAGGTTCTCATTACAAGAATCAACGTCCCAGTACACCTAATTAATATTCATGAGCACACCTTCAACCAATAGGATGGCTCGATTCACCTTCAGCCCGCCCACCAAGGCGGCCTAGTGGCAGGGAGTAATGAACTGGCTGACCTCTATGCTACTGGTGCCTATAATGAACAAACCAGTTGGTGGTGACGGTGATGATGATGATGAGGATGAGGATGGTGAGGATGAAGATGATTATGAGGATGAGGATGATGATGATGATGATGATGATGAGGATGATGATGATGCTGATGGCGATGATAATGATGAACAGGTCAACAATTTTGGGCCAATCAAGACCAACCTCGCGTGACGTCAAACACAAGCCAACCAATCAATGAACAGCAACAACAATATGCTAACTTCGCACAGCCACTTGAAGGTTTCAAAATAATAATAAAATAGCCTTTTTTCGATATTATTTTTGTTTTCAAGAAATATATTTTTTATCAATTTTTAAAAAATCAATTTTTTTTAAACGATTTTTTTAAAGCAATTTTTGTTTAACCTACTGCGGTTTTTTCTATTGTACATTTTTTAGTAATTTTATATACTTTTTTTTTGTTTATTCCAGCAGGGCAAGATCCGAACCAGGCATATCAACAACAACAACAACAATATCAACAATATCAACAACAACACCAATATCAACAACAACAACAACAACAACAATCATCATCAGAACAATCCACACCACAACATCAACCATCTTATCAACTTCCACCACATCCCAGCCAACCACCACAGTCAGACCAACCACCACAACAACAACAACCACCACCACAACAACAACCACCACAGCCACAACAACAATCACAACAACCACCACAACACCACCCTGCCTTCACCATAGGCTCAGGAGATATGGAACAAATCCCTGAGGAATCGGCTCAAGACCACTACCAACCCCCCCATCCCTACCACCCACCCCCCACGGTGCTCCCTTGGTTTTGTTTGCTGTTTTTTAATTTTTTTTCTCTATTTTTTTTGTTTTTTTTTGCTATCATGAAGTCGTTACCACAGCACAAAACCATCATTTCTACAAAACCACACCACTCCACCACCACAACACAAAACCACACTGTCACCACTTCACTTCACGCCACCATCTCTTCCACAACACCACACTATTTCACCACAGCACACCATGCCACCACAGCACCACCAACACCTCCACAATACCACACCATCCCACCACAGCACCACCACAACCTCCACAACACCACACCATCCCACCACACCTCCACCACACCACACCATGCCACCACAGCATGACACAGCAGGCAGACGTCGTTCGAGGGACCGAACCACCTCGACAAGCTCCACCACCTCTCGAAGGTCATCCACCTCCAGACCCTCAACCAGCATGTACACCCCCTCCTTCTTCCCCCCCCACCCCAACTCCATCTTCTCCCCCCATGGCGATGAAGATGGGAAAGAGGTTGGAGTTGGGCAGGGTCGGTTTTTTGGAGTTGTTGGGCGTATTTTTTCGTGGTTTGCTGGCTGGTAGGTTGGTTGTTTGGTTGGTTGGTTGGTTGGTTGGTTGGTTGGTTTCCGCCATAGTACCAGGATATTTTTCGTCATCATCATCATCGTCATCATCATCATTATCATCATCATCATCACCACCACAGCAGCAGGACTCGGAGTCGGAGGAGCCGAAGAAGAGGAAGAAGCAGCCATTCCCGGGAGACGAGGTGGATGATGGTCTTAACGCTGCCATCAAGAAGGTCAACAAGAAGAAGGACCAGGTGACTGATTGGGTGTGGCTTGGTGGGATTGTGTGTGGCTGGGTGTGGTTGTGTGTGGCTGGGTGTGGTTGTGTGTGGCTGGGTGTGGTTGTGTGTGGCTGGGTGTGGTTGTGTGTGGCTGGGTGTGGTTGTGTGTGGCTGGGTGTGGTTGTGTGTGGCTGGGGTGGTTGTGTTTGTTTCCGTGTGGTTGTGGTGAAGCCATGGAAGGTTAGGTGTGTGGCTGTGTGTGGTGAGGTTGTGTGCGGTGAGGTTGTGTGTGGTCAGGGGGTTGATTTGGTGGTGTTGGTTTTATGTGGTAGGGTTGTTAGAGTTGTGTGTGGTGGTATGGTAACCTTTGTGAGCTTGATGTGTCCAGTGTGGTTCTTGTAGCTGGTGTAGTGTGGCCATTGTGGTCCTTGTGGTGGGTGTGGTGTGGCCATTGTGGTCCTTGTGGTGGGTGTGGTGTGGCCATTGTGGTCCTTGTGGTGGGTGTGGTGTGGCCCATGTGATTGTTTATTGTGGTTGTTTTCAATCCACCTTTACTCACAGGGTTCCGATTACCGGTGGTTGAGCTTCTTCAGGAGGAAGAAACCAAAGGAGATGATTCTGCCCGATGACTCCAACCCCAAGGTGGCCCACACAACACACCACACACCACAACAAACAACATTCTACAAATCACACAACACTCCACAAATCACTCCACACAACACACCACACATCGCTTCACACAACATCACACCACAACACCACGCCACACCACACCACACCACCTTTTTTCCAGATCATCTGGGATCCAGTAAACAAAACCTGGCTTGACAAAGAGGCACCTGAAGGCTCAACAGTCAATAAGGAAGTAGCCCCGCCTCCCATGGACGTTGGTCCCACTCTGCCACCCAATCAGAGTGCAGCAAGCCAGAATGACGCTGACCAATCAACGAGCGCCAATAAATTCTCGCTTACCAGCAAGCCGAGAGGTGAGTTGTGGGTGATGATGGTTAGGTGGCTTTCATTCAATAACATTTCCACTACATCACTAAACCTCACCGCGTCACACTCATCACACTACACTCCCCACACCAAACTCACCACACCACACAACACCAAACTCAAACACACGCAACGTCACAACACACCAACCACAAACCCTAAACCAAACACAAACACCACCACCCCACAACGCACCACGCCACACCACACCAACCAACCACACCACACTACACCACACCACCACACATCAACCACACCACACCACACCATACTACACCACATCAACCACACCACACCACAGGAGCCCGAGGCCAGTATGTGGACGTGTTTGGTGGCAAAAAAACCACCAATCCAGCCGCCAACTCCCTCCTCTCCAGCCTCCCTAAGTCGGCATCTGTGCCTGCAAAAATCTTCGTGCCCTCTGTTCTAGCCGGTTTGTGGCCAGCTTTTTGCGTTTTTAGGGTTTTGTTATCGGTTTTTTTAAAAAGTTTTTAGGGGGTTTTAACGATTTGTGGGTGTTTTGGAGGAGTTTTGGGTGTTTTGAGCAGTGGTGTGTGTGTGTGTGATACTGAGTTGAGTGGCACGTGGTGGTGCGGATGTTTCTGTTGCATTGTGGTTGTGGGTTGTTGAATAGCGACTAAGTTGGTGTGGGTGGTTGTGTGGCGATAGACGTGTTTGGTGCTTAAGTCGCACTAGTGGCTGATCGTGTGTTTATCAAAGCTTTGTTGTTTCAGATGATGAAGTGAGCCAACAAGATTCTCAACAACAACCACAACAACAGCCACAACCACAACAGCCACAACAACATCCACAACAACAACATCAACAGCCACAACATCAAGCTTATGAACAGACTCCCAACCCAAATTATTCACAAAGGCAACAGGTTTTTCCATCGCAACAACAACAGCAACAACAACCGCAACAGCAACAACAACAACCTCCCAACCAACAACAGTTTTATCAATCTCAACAACAGCAACAACATCCACAACTCTTCCAACAACCTCAACAACAGCCCTACCAACACCCACAACAACCAATACAACAACAACCTTCTCAACAAAACCCTATGCAGTCATTACCACAGGGTTTTCCACAACAACACTCACAACAACACCCACAACAACACCCACAACAACACCCACAACAACACCCACAACAACAACAACAACAACATCCACAACAACAACATTCACAACCCAAAGAATTCTATCAGCCGCAACAACTCCCCATTCCTTCAGCCGATCAGGTTAGTACTTTTCACTCATCTCCATTTATGACGTAATAATAATTTTTTTAAAAATAATAATAAAAATAATAATTATTATTTTTATTTATATGTATTGTTTGTTTCTTATATTCACATTTTTATTATTTTTATTTTTTCTGTTCACCAGTTGGAGTATTTCAAATTACCCCGATTGTTTACGTTTATCAATTTTCATTCAAAACTTTTATTATTGTGTTTGTTTTTCAACATATATTTTCGAATTATTTCATAAAAATAAATAAATAAATAATTTATTTTATTATTCATTCTATTATTAATTATTGATTCAGGCGGATGACAGTCCGGGACCACCACCCACCCTCTTTGACCCTTCGCAGTTCAAGACTGGCCTACAGCACCACTCACAACAGCCTTCCCGTTTCGGAGCCCGAAGAACATACCCTAAATAAGAGCGGGGGGGGGGGGGGGGGTGTTGAGAAAATGGTGATGATGTGGTGATGGTGTGGGGATGGTGTGGTGATGGTGTGGTGATGGTGTGGTGATGGTGTGGTGATGGTGTGGTGATGGTGTGGGGATGGTGTGGTGATGGTGTGGTGATGGTGTGGGGATGGTGTGGTGATGGTGTGGTGATGGTGTGGGGGTGGTGTGATAGAGGAAGATAACAGAAGAGTGTAGTGGGGTGCTTATAGTGGTGGTGATGTCAGTTGTGATAATGATTATGGCTGATGCTAAGCAAGCGGTGGTGTTGATAGCAGTGATAATGGTGGTAACAATGAGAGTAAGCGTAAAGATAAGAGTGGTCATTATGGTTGTAGATGGTTGCTGTGATGGTGAATGCTGTGATGGTGATTGCTGTTGTGGTGAATGCTGTGATGGTGATTGACTTTCACCACTAGGATGGTGACGTTGGGACGGTAGTTTGGGGAGCGATGGTGTGATGATGGTTACTATGGTGATAATGATAGGAATCACTGACTTATATTCACAAGTATCATCAAATTGGCTGAAGCGACGCCGTTGTTATTGTGTCTACGGAGGTTGTCTAGTCCGTGCGTCTGTGTGTTCAGGTTTTTGTATGGCATTATTGGGGGGGTGGTGATGATGGGAAGGAGAGGATGAGAGGAGAAAAAGAAAACGATGACAAGAGGAAAAAAGAAAAAGAAGATGAAAGGATGAAGAGGGGAGAAGAATGAGGAGGAGAATGAAAAATAGAATGAGAAAAAAATGAAAAATAAAAAGACAGAAACAAAAATTAAATTGTATAAGTTTCCGAGGTTGTTGTTGTCGTTGTTGTTGTTGTTGTTGTTGTTGTTGTTGTTGTTGTTGTTGTTGTTGTTGTCTTGTTTTCAATGGGATTGTCATAGGTATTCGAGCACTACGTTGAGAAATTCGAATCAGATTCAAACATTTAATTCTCACCTGCTCTTTGGACTTACCCTCATTTATCGCTTAGACTAATCCACGTGAGATATGAACCCACACCTGAATTGACTGACCACCTTGGCTGTTTGTGATTGGTCAGCAGTGTTAAATCAGTACGCTCTACTAATTATAATAAAAATTTATTATGATTAATTGAAAGGAGTTTTTAGTTGTTTTTTTGTTTGATAATGTTCAATAAAAATTCAGTTTCCCTTATTTTCAGTCTTTCTCATCGATCTTTTGTCTCTGTTTTTTTTATATCTATGAATGCACAGTTTATACCCCATCCGAAGAACTATAAATAGGAATCTGAAAAATTAATAATAATAATATTATTATTATAATTGATATTAGTAGTAGTATCAATATTATATACTTCTTATATAGAACACATGTTTTTATTTAATTATTAATATATATAATTATTAATATATATCATTATTAATATATTTAGCTCGTTAGAACCGTTTATTTAATTTTTTGTTTGAAGAAATGTATCTGACATTTTGTCTGTTTCCATTGAATTAGTTGTATCGAAATGTATATAAAGCATATATTGAACACATCCGTATGTTATATATACACTTGTTCATCAGCGCCCTTCCCTCGTCACTCAATAGTTGGCACGTATTGAGGTGGTTAGGAATTTTAAAAATATCTTGAAAATTTATTTAAACGCTTCGAGACCTCTTTCAACGCACTTAAAAGCTTCCTAAGCAACACTCGTGGGATTCAATAATAGAAAAGTTATTTTGGTGGTTTGATTCATTTTGGAATATTTTAAGATTTCAAATCTTATTAAAAAAGACGCCATTAAGTTCGCTATAAGTTTAGGTTGATGTTACTTTTTTAAATAATAGTTTTAAAAGTTAAATAGAGTATTTTCATTATTTTTTTGTTAAATATTTTTTATTATTATTTAGTTAAATGATTAATTTTTTCATTTGGAAGTTTTTCCACTAAAATAACTCTTCAAAGTACAAAAGTATTTTTAATTTTATTAAAAAAATTTCTTTTTTTTTTGACTTTAAATAACCCATTTTTTTGTTTTTTCAACTTGACTTCGCCCTACGAACTCCTCACTTCGCCACCACTGGCACATTTGAGTATATGAAGTTACCTTAATTAAATGCCCTCATCCAACCAACTTCTTGATTTTTTGATGACAATTCAATCATCTATCAACTTTCTCATCTCCAGTTGATGAATAGTTAACTGGCTAGTAAATTAATAAACCATTTGATCGGTTAAATTCAAGTAAATTCCTAATTAATTATTTTCAATTAAATATTTTATTGAGCCGACTACTAACCTCCATCGGGCCCCCCTTGTTACAGAGGCTTGACGAGCTTCAGAGCGCAGACGCCTGTTTTGAAGTGCATGAACCACCATCACTTTCAGCTGTGCCTTGTTTCAAATGTCAACATTCAAACTCCCCCTCCTCTTCCTCTTTCACCCCTTTTTATCCGCTTTTCTTCTTTCCAATTGTTCTCTTCTTCTTCTTCCTCCTTCTTCTCCTCCTTTTCTTCTTCCTCCTTCTTCTCCTTTTTCTCCTCCTCCTCCTCCTCCTCTTTCTCCTTCTTCACAAGCACTTCAACGAAAAAACCGAAATCAATTTATTCTTTCGAGAAATGTGACAACGATAGGTCGAAGGATGTCCGCGTGACCTTGGAGATGACCTCAAAAGGTCATTGGATGCCCTTGCCTATTGTGGTAGGAATAACTTTGGGAAAAAAGGTTACGAAACATGAAAATCATATTATAATTATTATATATTTGTTTCAATCATAATTTTAATTAATTTTATTTATCTATTATTAAGTATCGTTATTATCCTCTTTACTTGGATGTTTTGTGTCAAATAAACAAAGATAGCAAAATAAGGTTATATAAGGGTACATTAAAGTATAGATTAAATGAGATTAGTGGTTGCGATAGTATGATTACGGTCACTAAGGTGACCAAGTTTCATATGAAGAACGACAAGAAGAAGCATTTAAGAAGACTCGAAAACGAAAAATTGATAAAACAACGAAAAAATAATTAAAATTGAAAATATAATAATAACGTGTGTTTAAAAAAATTTAATCTTTCAGAAGATGACACTTTAAATTGGTAAGGTGATTGAAGACTGAAAATTTCAAAGATTACACGCCAATTAAGATAAAAAAAACGGCGTTAAATAAATTTTGTGCACCAAAAAGGAGTAAATGAACGGAGATGTGTAGTTTTAAGTTCAAGAATTTTTTGAATAATTTTGGTTAAGAAGCCGAAAATAAGGTAAAAGATGGCCAAGTACGTAAGAGGAAGAAAACTCACTTCTTCGAAGAATCAAACAGTTAAAAGGTTTATTGGTTTTGATTTAAATAAATCCTTCGAATGTTTAACTGATTTGGATTCTATTTCAAAGTTTGAAAATCATTTTTTAAATTATTTCACATTCTCACTTAACCAATGACAAATAACCAATAACCAATGACCAATGACCAATGACCCCACATTGTTCACCACGTGTGAGGCCGACAAACCACGCAAGTAATCACTCATTCTATTAATAAACTAGATTATTATTATTATCTTTATTAATAATAACAATAATAATAATAATAATAATATTATTATTATTATTATTACTTGAATTTACTAATCAATTTCAAAATTGAAGCACGAATGAAGGAGAGTAGATGGCTGAGAGACTCAATTCAATTGAAGGACATTTCATTACCGTAAACGAATGCTCCTCACATTCATTAAGCGGACATACGCCTATATACTAGCGCACATCACTCAAAGATAAGTCCGAAAACATATGTACTGATTTATATTATTAATGAGGTGACAATAAATGAACTATGTGCGCATATATTGTTAATTATGTAGTGGTGTGCACATCGCCAGCGCCTGTCTTGCAAGGATCAAGGGGTGTAGCTGAAGAGAATCAAGATGGTTCCGAAGACCACGTGATCAAACGATCGAAAGAACCAGACAAACAAACAGACACACGAAAACATGCCGACAAAGACGAGAACATTCGAGAAAACACACAAAATCTCCCGCAAAAACAAAAAAAAATCCCAAATTAACACAAGGACATCCAAACGTGAACACGTTATATATATATATATATATATATACGGACGAATGTGGCGCGGTGAATAAGGTGTGGCGAATAAATAGGGTTGAATTTTGGAAGCGCCAGGGGCCTTAAATACTTGACAGACGAGTTGAATATTCCTAAATCCAAAGCAACATCGTCTCAGCGTACCTCGAAGACCAAGCGGTGTAGACACCACAAGTTGAAATATTATATTTATTACAAGCCATATAAAAAATTATTATATTTATTATGAGTCATATAAAAAATTATTATTTTTATTATGAAGAATAACTACGTATATTATAGTTATGGTAGGATGCAATTAAAAAAAGATTTTTATAAACAATCAATGTGAATATTATATTTTATTATTAATTGTGATAATGAATTTTATCATTTTAAAAACAACAGCACTGCGATTGCAGTATGAATTGGAAATATATATCAATAACGAATTTTATTTATTGATGATAAACAAAAACAAATGATAAAATCGGAACTAATTAATATTTCTAATTAATAATGTCAATTAATATAGGTAATTAATAATGTTAATTAATATAGGTAATTAATAATGTTAATTAATATAGGTAATTAATAATGTTAATTAATATAGGTAATTATGGTGGATAATGAAAGCCATGAAGATAATAAGTATGATCGACGATGAGGAGTGAGTGATTGAAGAGAACACGGATGACACAAAGAAGGGGAATACAGACCTTACGGAGCGTCATGGCGCGGTCGGTCACGTGGGCAACCAACGTCAGCAGCCCGCAGGGGCCAATAAAAGCATCAGAAAGAAACAAACTCCACGCACCCTCCACCCCTTTGAACTCACAACTGAACCTCACATCCTCAAGCGGTGAAGTCACGTGCAAAGACACAAGTGTGTCCGTCCTCAATCCCCCTCTCCCCCCCCCCCCCCCCGTGAATGCCTTCCTTGGAGACACCTGATTCCCCCCAATCTCTCTCTCAAGTATTCAAGTAGCCCCGCCAACTTCCCTCACACCACCTCAGCCATCGTCTCTTCTCGCATCTAATAATCGCTTCTTATAACTCCTAATCTTTCTCCCAACACCACCACCACCACCACCACCACCACCACCACCACCACCACCACCCTTTACTTCTCCATGACTCTCTTTCCCATATCTTCCTTTCTCTCCACCACCCCTCTCCACCTCCATTTCTTTCCACCTCTCCTCTAGAGCAGACAACACTTCCTGGTCTTCTTGGGCTCGGGAGGCTCCAGTGCTGCCAAGATGGCCTCATCAAACACATTCTTCAGACCTTTCTGTCAACGTGTGTGTTTGTGTGTGTGTGTGTGTGTGTGTGTGTGTGTGTGTGTGTGTGTGTGTGTGTGTGTGTGTGTATGTGTGTGTGTACAGGTGCATGTAAATGCACCATGAAAGAGAACACAATTAGCAGGTAAAATAAAACTATTTTTGTTTAAAACCTAGAGTAACAAGTACCATACGAATTTAATGACTGGATTAGCATGAAGAAAGTATCAAAAAATACTAACCCCAAACCAATCAAACAACCATTCAACCAACTAAACATCAAACCAACCAACCAACTAACCAACCAACCAACCATTAAAAAAACTACCCAGTCAACCCCTTGATAACCCATCAATTCAACCATCCACCTACCCAGCCACCCTTTCAACCAACCTGAGTGAGGGCAGAGCACTCCACGTACTTGACTGCCTTCAATTCCTTTGCCTGCTTCTCACCCATGTCTTGCACAATAGGCCTCTGACGGTTCTTGGCCAACTTTTCCACTGTGGTAGCATCCTCCCTCAGATCCACCTGTGTTCCAACCAACAGGAAGGGAGTCCGTGGACAGTGGTGTGTAATCTCGGGAACCCACTGCAAGAAGTGGAATTTTGTGGGATTCATAATCTTCAATTTGAGTTTTTCTAATTATTTTTTTATTTGTGCTACTAAGTTTTGTTACATTGTGATGTTTTTTTAATGTAACTACACAAATATACATACAATATTAATGCCACTATAATAATATTCAGATTTGTATTGTACTGTATGAAATATTTATTTTTTTTCTAATTAAATAAAATTATATTTTTCAGTAACTTAGGCCATACTTGAATATTTTTGTTTAATTTTATTTTAAATTATTCATAACAATTCTAATTAAATAAGATTTGACAACTGGGATTTTTGAGTGTTGATGTGTGGGGGAATAGATTGTACAAATGGCTTTTCAGCTATTGTCTTTTTCACCAGTATATTTAAACTTACCAAACTTCCCATCTGAAACCACTCACACTTCTTCATTCAACAATCAATGTAGCAAACTGAAAATTTTACACTTTGAAAAAAAAAACATATTTTTAAGATGAAATGGAAACAAAATGATGCACTGAGCTAGTAACGCTCTATAAGAGCACAGACCAACACATGGAAAAAATACATTCAAGCCGTACCTTCTCCTTGACATTCTCAAAAGAGGATGGAGAAGTGACTGAGAAGCAGACGAGGAAGACATCAGTCTGTGGGTAGCTGAGAGGTCGGAGTCGATCATAATCCTCTTGACCCGCTGTATCAAAAAGACCAAGTGTGTATGGTTCCCCACCAATCATCACAGTAACTGCATAGTTATCAAACACCTGGTGAAAATACCAAGAAATTTATGAAGCTAAATCTCATCATTGAAGTTTGGAGTTATTTCTGAAACATTTATTAGTGGTTTTGGGAAAATTTAGTAATATTTAAAATAAGAAATTGTCTATTACTGAAATATTGTTTAAATGTTATTTTAAAAAGTAATATTTGAGTCATATCTTTATGGAAGACGATGTAGGGATACGTACTGTGGGAACGTATTCAGAAGGAAACTTGTTGGTGGTGTAAGAGATGAGGAGACACGTCTTTCCAACTGCTCCGTCACCAACCACTACACACTTAATCGTCTGCATGCTATTCGAAAATTCTGAAAAAGGTTCAATAGCTTTTAAGGTGGGTCTAAGTCGCCATCAACTCTTTTACAACTCACTTCTCAATTGAAAATAGCTATAAAAGCTTATATAAAACAAACACTATCTAAAAAAAAATTTGAGAAGTTTTTTAAGAAACGATCAATTTTCCCATAAAATTGGTCGTACCAGGAACTGTCGGCGGCTCAATTAATGTACACACAAAATCGATCAAAAAGACTTTAAATTAACAAAATGGAAACAGTCGATCAAAAACGTACCTTTTATTGTTAAAAAAGTTTAACTTGAATCTTATGATCAAATAAAAATGATATTTTGAAGGCAATAAGGAAGGAGGATACACCTAATCGGAAAAACACTTAATAAGAAGGTAGGTAAAAAATTCAAGTAACATTTATAAAATAAAATACTACAAAAATTATTCGAAAAGTTTTTTTCAACACATTAACATTTAATTTTGTTTATCTAAAAAGCTTGAATGACAAGGTTTGTAATTTTTTATTCGATAATAACATAAATTTAAACCTTTAATTTATATACTTTATTTCCCATTTTTAAAGTGATTTCATGCACATTTAAAAATTTACAACTTTTATATTTTTCAAAATAATTATCGAAAATTTTTTGAGCACGATCTAAAAAGCCAGTGTTTGAGGCAATCTCTCTCACATCTCCAAGGGTCCATAACACACTCACATGAAAACTGGGATACTGGAAGGGGTGAGAAATAACCATTTTAAATCATTTAATTTTAATAAAATATAATTCATAATTTCTTTTTAATAAAATATAATTCATAATGTTTATTTTTTTGAAATATCATGCTTCAGACTTTTTAAGATAATAAAATAATAAAGTAAAACGTATTTCCATTGTATTGCTCCTAATCTGATTAATTATAACTTGAACGTGAGCAAAAAATGAAAAGTGAAAAATCTAAAAATGATTTATGGAAGGAGTTCTGAAATAAATTATATTATGGACTCTAAATGTAATGCAGTTTGGAATTTTAATGACCATGTTCGCTAAAACAACTTTATTATTGATTAATAAAAATTATAATAATAATAATAATAATGAAATTGATAAAAATAAAAATAATAATAATTAATAATAATAAAAAATAAATAAAAATAATGATGATGATGATGATGATAATAATAATAATAATAATAATAATAATAATAATAATAATAATAATAATAATAATAATAATAATAATAATAATAATAATAATAATAATAATAATAAAAATAAAAATAATAATAATAATATAACAAAAATGAATATTATTTGTAAAACGCCGAAACAAGCGATAGATTGGAACAGATTGTATTGACTTAAATTTTATTGTATGGGAATTTATTATGTAAAATATATATTTCAGTATATCATCTTATATTGTATCTTTGTGTTTTTGTATCATATAATATGTAAATATATTTTTTTTAAATTTTAATTAAATTTTTTTTACGATTAATTTATTTGTATTCTTATTTTCTACAAAAGTGAAAATTTCATTGCAAACCTCATAGTAGACTGGTAGATTGAAAGCTTCTAGAGTCCTATCAACAGCCCTCACATAGGAATTCAACTCAGAACATTCATTCACTTTTAAGCCTACAAATGTTCTGTCGGAGAGATTGAGTAGAAACGAATAATGTACAAACATCAGAATTTTTTAATAAAATATGTGAAGCGCCAAATGAAGAAATTGAGTGGTCCAAAGCACTTGGAATGGTCAACAAGGAATAAGCATTTTGGGAGTTTTCAATGCAGTGTAACCTTGTTTTCTCATCATTGCAGTACATTTCAAGTTTTCCCAATTCCAAAACGCAGCTGGAAGAAGGGTATTAATGATGGAAAAAGATGATTTCAGTTTTTGAAAGCTCTAACCGATTGAGAACTTTCGAATTGAAAAATATTCAAATTAATTAAAATTAAATTTATGCAACAAACCACTTCTCCTGATTCCCTTTTTTTCCTACTTAAAAATTTTCGTTTTTTTATTTGAAAATTTTTCTTTTTCTCAAATTTCTCTTTACCCTCCCTTCTTCCTTTCATTTTTTTCCCTTCCTCCCTCTATTCGCCCCCCCCCCCCTCACTCACCTGGAACACCCAGTTAAATTCCTTTTCAGCTCTTCTATCATCACATCCATCCAATGGTGAAGCACCACCACAGTTCGAGAGAGTGACATGTGCCACCCATCATCCACCCCACTCCACTCCACCCCCCCTCTATCCCCTCCATTCCTACCCACCCCCCCTCTACCCCCTCCATTCCTACCCACCCCCCCTCTATCCCCTCCATTTCTACCCACCCCCTCTCTATCTCCCCCACTTCTCTCTCCATGCTTTCTTTTGCCTCTTTTGCCGCTTTCCTCCTCTATCACTTTCTGTATCACTTCTGTTAAGTCTCCTTCATCTGTTTTTGTGTGTGTGTGTGTGTGTGTGTATGTGTGTGTGTGTGTGTGTGTTTGTTTGTGTTAAAAGCATTTTTCTTTTTCATCTAATACACAATTGCAATCAGTTAAAGGAAAATCACCATGAACTAATCATTAGCTGCATATCCAATGAATGAAACATAGAACATTTATTACTAAAGCATCTCAATCTATGAATATCTGATATCAAAACATCCCAATCCATAAATACAATACAAATATTATTATGGTGGCATTAACCCCGTGGAGTTAAACAAATAAAAAAATGAACAAAGTCAAATATACCAAAACTGCAATGTCATAGTGACCCAATGGAAATAAGAAGCAAAATTGACCATAGAAGCAAATCAACAAACTTCAAAACTTATGAATTAACCACAGTTTATAATCACATGAAAAACTCTAACTATAAAGATAGATACAAGACAATGTGTCAGTGTGATATGTAAGAATGTGTCAGATACAAAACAATGTGTCAAACAGATACAAAACAATGTGTCAGATACAAAAAAACGTGTTGAGAAGATACATACAGTTGATACTAACGAAGGTGGCCCAATTGCCCCTTTCGTGTTCGAAACTTCTTACTCTCCCATTATGCTCTTTTTTTTCATCTTTTATTTTTTCTGCAAATGAAAACCGATTGTAATTGTTGAAATATTGAAAAATAAAAAGAATTATCCATTTTTTTAATTTAAAATATTATTATTGAGTTGCTTAGAAATTGTTTTCGATTTCTGCGGAGACTTTTATTTAATTAAGATACTAACCTGATTTAAATGTTGGCAAGCACGGTGGCGGAATAACTAACTTCTCCGTCTTTTTTCTGAATAAGATTTGAATTAACTAAAAATTTTGGAACTTCAAAACCTTGTTTACTAATAGAACATATTAAGAAATTCCAAATTAATTACATAGTTTCTGGTTTAGAAAATCCATTATTTTTTTTGCTCTGTTTGTGCAAATGTTCATCTTCAGAATCCGAACTCAAATAAGCTTTTAAACTCTCCATCTTCCACGAGCATTTACTTTTTTCTCAAAAAACAGCACATAAAATTTAATATTTATGAAAACATTCAGATAAATTTTTCAATAGATTATTCAAATATTCAGCATATCATATCAAAAAAAATAAATTCAAAATGTATAGTGCTGAAAAAAATTGTTGACATTTTAGAAATACCGTATTCCTGATTTTTTCGATATTCTCAAACACGTTACGAGTAAAACATGTCTGGACGCGCAGGTAACATTCTAATATAATTTTTTCCATTAGTATTTGTTTATATTTGTTTTTGATTCACAGGTGGTAAAAAAAAGCCTTTGAAACAGCCTAAAAAGAATGCCTCAGAACTCGACGATGTGCGTTGTGGTTAACAGTCTAAAAATATATCTCATTGTATCATAATTTTCATTCACAAAATTTGAAACTCAATAGGATGATTTGGCGTTAAAAAATAAACTGAGGGAAGAAAAAAAAAAGCTCGAAGAAGCCAAAAGTATGGCTTCTGGAAAGGGGCCCATCGGTGAGTGGTTAAAATGTCAGATTAAATCATTTTAAACCAAACCATAGTTTTTTTACTTCTATAACCATTAATTTAAAATATTTCAGGTGTTGGAAGCAAAAAACTAACAGGGAAAAAGTAGCTATGGCCGCCTCAGACATTCTATATTACTTTTATTATTTTACATAATCAGATATTTAATTTATTCGATTTTATATAAATAAATACCACGCTTTCTTGATTTTTATCTCCAAACGATCTAATCTAATCAAAAAGGTTGTAACGCGCTCTTTAGCCTTTAAATATAGTGTTAAAAGCGTTCCCTTGGAAACGCTTTCACTCGCCGTGGGTTTTTAAAGGACCAGACACTCTAGAGCGGCTTCTGTGCTTTAATTGGGTTGCCGCTATTAGAACTCAGACCTTGGCTCATTCGACCACACTTTACAGTGGAACAGGCCAATCATTATGCTGCAGACGCAGAGGTGTTAAACAAAAAAACATAAGGTTATGAATAGTCACTGTAAAATAAGGAAAAACTGACCACAAACAATAGAAACAAACTGATAGAAGCTCAAAAGTTCAGAGTATGAATAATTTTTGAGTTAATTCAAATAAATTAAATACTAAAAGATATTAAATAGTTTACAATCATATCTAATAACTATTTAGAGATTTTTCATGTTACAGAAAATGTCAATGAAAATACTTAAAACAGAAGAACAAAGATGAATTAACCAAAAGTATAATGTAATAAGAAATTTAAGTGTAGATTATGATTGAAATTTGACTGAAGATCACATTAACAAATCTTATGAATTTATAATGGCTCGTATTCATATTAAACGCACTGACATTGGTGGAAGAGAGAACAGCCCAATGTTGCGGAATCAGCCCTATATAAAAGATTTGATTAGATGGGACTAGATTAGATTAGATTAGATTAGATTAGATTAGATTAGATTAGATTAGATTAGATTAGATTAGATTAGATTGAGGCAGTTGCTGCCGTTGCATGCAAACCTCGAAGCGTCCCCCCAAAAAACCACTCTTTCCATCCTCCCCCTCGTGCAACAACACGAAAATAATATTGCAACCATTCACTGGGGTTCCAGCCATTAGAAACGATCGCATTCAGCTTTCTCATTCAGCAAAAGATATAAAAAAGTGGTAACATTTAATAACTCTGGCGAAAATGGATTTTTACTTTGAAAGCTTGTAAACTGTCGGTTACGCTTTTTTTATAACTCTTCCGCATGCGTATGAGGTCACAAAAGAATAGTCTCAAAGGTGGTAATGGCTCAAACGGTAATGAACTTTTTGTAAGACCATTAGCCATTGCTGGGATTTGTTTTATCTCTCACTTAAGCCCTAAAACGACCCTAAAAGAAGCATTACAAGAGCTTCGTATGCAAAAAAACAATTGGAGATTTTAAAAATTTCACAAAAATGCTTTTCATTGTACTAATCAGTTGCTCAAATTTGTTTCTATACCGTATTCACGGTAGACATTGCTGACTTTTATGACTGATAACATTCTGTTTTCGTATATTTTAATGTTTTCTTTTTTAGTTCGATTGTTCGCCGTGTTTTTGTAACATTTTCAGCGTATGTCTGGACCTGATCTAATAAAGACTATAAAAAAATAAAAAAGATAAAAATCTATCTTAAGACATTAATGGCGAATCAGTTACTTCATCATTTCAACTGAAACCTTCAGCGCGTTTCAAGGTACTAAAACTGTATTGTATGTTCTAGAAACAAAAATTATATAGTCTTTTTTATAAAAATCTAGACAAACGCTGCAAATGTTCACTAAGTCACTCGCTAACTTTTGCTAAGCCCGCTAACTTTTCTATCGTCGAGATTTGGAGCAATTTTTTTTATCTTTTGCGCCAATTACCAAATTTCTACAAAAATCCTTTTTCCAATTTTTTCTTGTTTTCTTTCTTTCTATTTTTCCTTCATGCTTAAAATTCCAAAGGCAACCGGTAATTCATTAAGGATTCGTCTAGCTTCTGTTGTTCTCAATTTTGCTATATTTTTCTTAAAGATTTTTTTTGAACTTTCTAGAATGGTTCCCGCTCTTGCGTATTGTGTACAAGATCTTTTCAAATATTGCCATTTCCAGCGTTTGTCTGGATTTGATTCAATAAAAACTATTTAAAAAAAAATGAACTATGACTTTCTTAAAAGTTGCAAATATGCTCAAAAGAAAGAACGACCAGACCACCTAGCAAACTTAACCACTCCACTTTCTCCTCCTAATGATTGGAACCTCTCTTTAAATCAGCACAGTTTTGTACTTATTAAACCATACAACGCTAAAACAGTTTTTCCTTCAAAGTGAGACCGAAATGAGTTTCACAAACGCATTGATTAGATTGGAGTATACAAATTATTTTGTAAAATCACATGAGATAAGCTTAGCAAAAGTTAACGAGTAACAGCGTTCGTCTGGATTGGTATGAAAAAGAATATTTAGTGGTTGTTTCTAGAATAAGCCCCTCAAAAACATGCTTCGGAACCTTCTTGCAGCAAAACGCCTTTTCAAAACAAAAGCGCTCTTGCACAATAGTTTTGATTAACTTTTATCTCTTTTTTTTTTTATTTTTTAAATGAGTTTATTCAAACAAATCCAGATGATGCTTATAAAGTTATAAAATGAAAAAACCAAATGGGAAAATAGGTAATGTCACGTTTGTAGTGTCAAATGATTTAATAAACACGAATGGACGGCTAACAATTTGGAATTATAAATAATTATAGTTGCCGCTGGTGAACATGTAGCACGCTTGCCGCGTTTCCCCTGCAGACCGCGACCGATAACCTCTGGAAAATCCATGCAGTCTCGCGTGCATCGCCCGTTGTTTCTCGAAGTCGCTGGCCCAGCTCCGTAAGGAAACACAAGGATGAGGGGCCGATAGAACCTCCGGTCTCTATAGCTACTGCCTGGAACACGTAGTTCCCGATTAGGTTGCTGTACTTCTTCACCTTAGCGGATTCTGCCAAGCCTGCCGCGGAGCCGGGTGCGACCGCAGAAGCGATGACGTGGGAGGCCGAGAAAGTGTCCACCACGGTAGCGTCCCAGACCAAGCACTTTCCCGACTTCCACGGAAAGAGTGTTATGCCGTCCGGGCGACGGCCATCAACCCTGTGTAGACCTGTGGGTTCCAAAACTGATGGTATTCCGGCCTTTATCAAGGCGCGTCTGATTATATCGTTTATCGCTCCGTGACGAGGAAAACGACCTTCTTGGAGGCGACATGAGAGAGGGTGGAGGGCTGTTTCGTCAATTTGGGTGCCGCACTTAAAAGTAAATTTAAAAAATCAAATGTTTCCCTCAAGATGTCTGATTTCAAGTTTCAGCTTTTTAACTTTAAAAACAAACTTTTTAAATTCAAAAATAATTTTTTTAATTTTAAAATTTGGAGTTTCATGTCCAAAAATTTACTTTTATGTTCAATTAATTGCCTGTTTGAATTGGAACTTCACGCCGCCGGCGATGTTCTATTTCCATAAAATAAGAACCATAAAACGGAAATAAGACAAATAATTATAAAATTCTTTTTTTTATTTTTAGTATTAGTAGTACTATTTCAAGAATTAGTATAATATTGATAAATATACATTTTATAGCGCTAAATATTATAATATCTTTATTCAAACTTGCGAAATAATTTAAAATTGAGTAAATTTACACTTTTCTCATACTAAAAAGTTTTTTTACGTTAGGTTATTATTTCGTACACACTATATACCTAACAACTCTATCTAATATTGAATATCTGATAGCGGATACCAAAATAATAACAGACCTTTTTATTTCCAATAAAAAAAAACAATTTTTATTTTATTTATCGGACAAATGCACACACGAAAGGGTTTTTCAGATATTATAATCGCATCCAAAAAAGTCAACAGAGTTATTTCAGCCCAAGGACATATGAAAAACTTTCTGTGAAATTAGCATTCGAAAAAAGATTGCCACGTAAAAATAAATAAACAGCCAATATATGGAAATTTAGTATATAAATATGAATAAAAAGTATAAATATTGAAATAATAATAAAACTATAAAAATAAAAATAAAAACTATGAAAATAAAAATAAAAAATATTAAAATAAAAAATATTAAAATGAAAATAAAAATGAAAAATATTAAAAATAAAATATTAAAAAAAAACATGAAAATAAAGTATATAAAGAAAATGTTCATATCTCGCAATGACGATGACGTAGGTGAATGAGATGCTAATGACGTAGGACGGCGTGTTTGTAAATACATTTCAGTGCCTAGCCAGCGGCAGCGCCAAATTGTTCCTATTGTGATTTAAAACTCAATTGTTTTTGTTGCATTTGCAAAGAGGAAAATATCACCAGAATTGGCAAACCACGCAAAACTCAAAGCACGAAAGAACTACGAGAAGGAAAACACAACCAAACAAAACTACATGGATACGAACTCACAGCCACACATCACCTCAGCCCCACACCACCACAGCCACACACCACCTCAGCCACACAGAATTACAACCACACGCCACCACAGCCACACATCATCTCAGCCACACAGAATCACAGCCACACATCACCATGGCCACACACCACCACAGCCACACACAACCACAGCCACACACCACCACAGTTACTTCAACCACTAAAAAAATTACAGCCACCACAACGACCATAGATAACGCTGACTACCACAACCACCACAACCAGCAAAGCCACAAAAACAGTAATATACTCCATCCAACATTCTTTCCAGATCCATCTTTTATCTTCTTTTTCATTTTTTAATTCCTTTTTCTTTCCTGCTTCTCTCCCTTCTTCTTTTCATCCTTTTACTGATTCTGTCTCTTCTTCCACCTTACAATACAATACAATACAATACAATACAATACAATACAATACAATACAATACAATACAATACAATACAATACAATACAATACAATACAATACAATACAATACAATACAATACAATACAATACAATACAATACAATACAATACAATACAATACAATACAATACAATACAATACAATACAATACAATACAATACAATACAATACAATACAATACAATACAATACAATACAATACAATACAATACAATACAATACAATACAATACAATACAATACAATACAATACAATACAATACAATACAATACAATACAATACAATACAATACAATACAATACAATACAATACAATACAATACAATACAATACAATACAATACAATACAATACAATACAATACAATACAATACAATACAATACAATACAATACAATACAATACAATACAATACAATACAATACAATACAATACAATACAATACAATACAATACAATACAATACAATACAATACAATACAATACAATACAATACTATACAAACACGAACATTATTATAGTGGCATTAACCCCATAGAGTTTCGAGGCCACCTTCTTCTTCTTCCTATTTCTTTTTTATTTCTTTTTTTCCTCCTACTTCAATTTCATTTTCCTTCTCCTCTTCCTCCTCCTCTTCCTCCTCCTCTTCCTCCTCCTCTTCCTTCTCCTCTTCCTCCTCCTCTTCCTCCTCCTCTTCCTTCTCCTCTTCCTCCTCCTCTTCCTCCTCCTCTTCCTTCTCCTCTTCCTTCTCCTTTTCCTCCTCCTCTTCCTTCTCCTCTTCCTTCTTCTCTTCCTTCTTTTTCTTCTTTTTCTCCATAAAGGCAGCTTACAGGTCTAAGGTCACTGTGTTGAATAATAAGTTGCCTAGTATCGTTATGCAAGGACTCGGTGTGCAGGAGCGATTCCCTCTAACACTCACAAACACACCACCACTACTTCACATACATTAACAAATAATACCAATACACTATAACAAACACACCACCACTGCTTCACATACATTAACAGATAATACCAATACACAATAACAAACACACCACCACTGCTTCACATACATTAACAGATAATACCAATACACAATAACAAACACAAGGGCAAAAAAAAATTAAATAAAAAAAAAAGTCCATAAAAACGCTCAGCTTTATGGATGAAGTGCTCAAATTGAAAACTTCGTAAAGAAATTATGCAAAATAAGCTGATTAGAAAAAAACTGGAAAAACTCTGAAAAACAAAAGAACCTTGTGTTCTATAGAAGACTTTTTTCAACAAAAAAAACTAATAGGATCACATCAGGGGACACACACACACACACACACACACACACACACACACACACACACACACACACACACACACACACACACACACACACACACACACACACACACACACACACACACACACACACACACACACACACACACACACACACACACACACACACACACACACACACACACACACACACACACACAAAACCTGCTCCAATTAACCTACACACGGGCTTTGCAAGTTGCATTACATGCAGGTTACTGGCCAAATTGACTCGATTGATCACATTCCTCTTGAACTTCCAGGCACCTGAGTTAACTAAAGTCTCATGTTGGGCGCTATACAAAGAAATCCTCATTCCGGCCTCAAAACTCTACGAGGTTAATGCCACTATAATAATATTCGTGTTTTTAATGTATAGTATTGTATTTTATTGTATTGTATTGTTTTGTATTGTATTGTATTGTATTGTATTGTATTGTATTGTAATGTAATGTATTGTAGTGTATTGTATTGTATTGTATTGTATTGTATTGTATTGTATTGTATTGTATTGTATTGTATTGTATTGTATTATATTGTATTGTATTGTATTGTATGGTATTGCATTGTATTGTATTGTATTGTATTATATTGTATTGTATTGTATTGTATTATATAGTATTGTATTGTATTGTTTTGTGTTTTATTGTTTTCTATTGTATTCCGAAGCCGGGAGTAGACGAAAGTGAAAATGGTGTGATCGGTAATAGGAAACGGGCAATAAAAATGAAACGTTTTCAAGTCTAAATGACGAAATTACGTTTTTTTAACAAACTTATAAGTTTTTTTTCCAAAATCGTACGTTTTTATTTCAAAACTAAACGTTTTTATTTCAAAACTGTACGTTTTTATTTCAAAACTTTACGTTTTTATTTCAAAACTAAATGTTTTTTTTTTCAAAACTAAACGTTTTTTTTCCAACTTTGAACGTTTTACAGGATGAATTTGCAGTTAAGACGAGGTAATTAGAATCCTAAATGGGAAACAGAATCATGTAAAAAAAACTGAAATAAAAAATAAAAGTTGAAAAAAAGCTGGCAAAATAGGAGTCATCTACGGAGATTTTTTTAAAACTGAAACAAGTAGCAAAAATTTTTTTTTTTGAGCAAAAAAACTTCTCATTTCTGAGATTTTGTTCATTACAGTTTTGATGTAGAATTTTTTTTGGGATTGAAAAATAGAGACTACTATGATGAAGGAATAAAAAATAATTTAAAAAATAACAAAATTTTTATTTCTGGAATATTATTGATAAGTGAGTTCAGCTTAAAAATTAAAAAAAGATGAAAAAGGAAGAAGAAGAAGAAGAAGAAGAAGAAGAAGAAGAAGAAGAAGAAGAAGAAGAAGAAGAAGAAGAAGAAGAAGAAGAAGAAGAAGAAGAAGAAGAAGAAGAAGAAGAAGAAGAAGAAGAAGAAGAAGAAGAAGAAGAAGAAGAAGAAGAAGAAGAAGAAGAAGAAGAAGAAGAAGAAGAAGAAGAGGAAGAAGAAGAAGAAGAAGAAGAAGGAAAAAAAAAAAAAAAAAAAAAAAGAAGAAGAAGGAGAAGAAGAAGAAGAAGAAGAAAAAGAAAAAGAAGAAGAAGAAAAAGAAGAAGAAAAAGAAGAAGAAGAAGAAGAAGAAGAAGAAGAAGAAGAAGAAAATTGAAGAAAATTGAAAAAGAAGAAAAAAAAGAAGGGGAAAAGGATAAAGAAAAGAAAAATGAATAAAAAAATGAAAAAAGTGAAAAAAAGGTGACGATGATGATGACGATGATGACTATGATGATGACGATGAGGATGATGATGACGATGATGACGATGATGACGATTGATGATGCTGATGACGTTGATGATGACGATGATGACAATGACGATGACAATGGCGATGACGAAAATGAGAATGACGATGGAGATAATGGAAATATGAGGCGTTCCAATAGGGCAGAAATGTGATTTGAAAGAAGGCCATTTGTCAAACACAAGTGATTTGAGAGCTAAAATATTTTATTCTGGATAATAAAAAACGATAGAAAAAGAGAAAAAAATAAAAATAAATAAAAAACACAATGAAATAAAAATATAAACAAAATCGAAAAATGTACTATTAAAAATAATAAAAATTGATAATATCAAAAAAATTATATTAATAATAAAAATAAGAATAATTTTATCATAACATCAGCAATTATAGCAGCATAAGAGAAAAAAAAGTGATAAAAAGATAATAAAAACAAATTCATGAGAAAGAAAAATAACACAAAAAAAAGAAAAACAACACCAAAGAAAGAAAAATAACACCAAAGAAAGAAAAATAACACCAAAGAAAGAAAAACAACACCAAAGAAAGAAAAATAACACCAAAGAAAGAAAAACAACACCAAAGAAAGAAAAACAACACCAAAGAAAGAAAAATAACACCAAAGAAAAAAAAATAACACCAAAGAAAGAAAAATAACACCAAAGAAAGAAAAACAACGAAATAAGAAGACAATAAAAAAAACAATAAAAAGTCCAGAGGCCATAAAAATAACAATGAGAGAAAACAAAAGATGATCAGTGATAACGAGACAAAAAGACGAAAAACTATAAAATGTCGAAACGGCAAGAAAGGATTTTGCAAAATTGTGTAAAAAAAACAAAAAAAACAAAAAAATAACGTGGAAAAGGAATTAAAAAACGAAAAAGAGAAAAAATAAAACTGGAAACAGAAACAAAAAAAAACAGAAAAATAAACAAAACAACTACAAAGGAAAAAAAAGAAGGTGTTGAATGAAAGGTAGAAATTTCAACTGAAAAACTACCAAAAGTGATGAAAAACTTGAAACCAACTTCTTCCACGTTATATCGACATGATGGGTGGGTGGATGGATAGGGGAGTGGGTGGGTTGGTGGGTGGATGGGTGAGTGAGTGGGTGAGTGAGTGGGTGAGTGAGTGGGTGGGTGGGTAGGTTGGTGAGTGGGTGGATGGGTGGGTGAGTGGATGGATGAGTTTTTGGGTGGGTGAGTGGATGGGTGGGTGGGTGGGTGGGTTAATGTGGCATATTGTAATGATCAACAACGACACAACGGAAAACAACTCTCAAGGTCTTGAAACTCTTGTGGTTTCTTAATCTTATCTCATCAAATCTTTCGTGAAGCGCCTTTCGTTCATAGCAGAGCGCTCTTGGTCAGTGTGTACTCAGCGCTATCTGTTGCTCTGATCAGCAAGCAACCAATTGATGAGTTCAGCTTGGATCAGATTTGAAAGTACAAGATTAGAGTAAAGATTTGATCAGTCGATGAAATTGGATTTTTCAAACTCCACTTAATCTCAAATAGAAAAAAAAATTATTAAAAAAGAAAATTTTACAAAAAAAAACAAAAAATACAAAAAAACAGAAAAAACAAAAAAACTACAAAAAAAACAAAAAAATTATTTAAAAAACAAAAAACAGTCCCAAAACTTCAGCAAAACTCAAAAAAAAACTGAAACTGACGAAAGGAAAATTGACGAAAGAGATAGCAGACGATCAGCGAGTCAAGGATCGCCGATAATGAGTGAAGGACTGCAGCGATCAATAGGTGCTGTGGAGGCCTCAACTGAATGCCTCTCAGTTCTCACTTGTTTTCCTTGCTTTTGATGTTTTTTTTCTTCAAAAACTTGGTTTATTTTTCAATAGTTTTTATAGTTTGTTTCAAAATTTATTTTCATTTATTTTGTTTTCTAGTTTATTTCAATTGTTTTTTAGTATTCTTAATAATCTTTTCGTCTTCTGATTCTTTGTTGTTATTTTTTTGTTTTTTTTGTATTTTTTTGTTTTAGTTCTGTTTTTTTTTCAATGTTTTTATTTTTTGAGTTATACCTTCCTGTTTTTAAGCTTTCATTCATAAGGTCCAGTCCCATACTATGTTATCCTTTTTCAATTTTTCAATTTTTCTATTTTTCATAATACTTATTTTTATTTTTCAATTTTCTTTCTATAATGCTTTTATATTTATATTTTTCAATTTTTCTTCTCTTCATAATCTCTTTTTTATTTTTATTTTTTCAATTTTTGTTGTAAATTCAAAATAACTTTTTGTTTTTATTTTCTTTTGTTGTCGATTGACTTTTCACTATAGATTTTTTTAACTTTATTTCAAATATTTTTCAATTTTTGTTTTTTTTTTCCAACGCTCCAAATCTTTCATTTTTTTCTTGATTGCTTTTTTGTCCGCCTTCTTTCCATTTCCAAATTATCCACTCGACTTAATTTTTTTCTTTTTTTATAATTCTTTTGTTTTTTTGATCTTTTTTTAAATTATTTTTTTAAAGGTTTAAATTTATTTTAATTTTTTTGAAATAAAAAGAAACTAATTAAAAATTTTTTTAAAATTTTTTTTGCTTCAATGCACAGACTGTATCAAAGTTGGTTTTTGCGCATGTCCAAAAACTCAATAAAAAAACATAATAACAATAATAATAATAATAAAATAAATCAATAACAAAAATAAAAACTGAAATAATAATGAGCTGAATTAATAACAACAATAATAACTAGGATATGAATGGAGTACTAATAACAATAAAAATACCTTATCTACATGGTCACACAAAAAAATATATTACAAAAATAGTTGAAAATTATAATTCAGTTGTACAAAATGTACAACTAAATGTTTTTTTGTACAGAAAAAAAAAACAAAAACTCAAATTAAACGAAAAAATGAGAAAAATAGAACTTTCAAAATTAAAAATTGTTTTTTTGATTTTTTTAACTTTCGGAAAAATGCTTTAGCAAAATACAATGTGCTGAGAATCTTCAATGAAAAACATGGCTTCATAAAAATGAAGTCCTTTGATCTTTAACGTGGAAAAATAATAGAAAAAAAAACTAAAAACTATGATATAGAAAAAAACTAAAAAAAATGAACTTGGAAGAAAAAAACCGTTTGAAAAAAAAAATTGAAAAAAAAAAATCGAAAAAAAAAAATCAGGTCTAAAAAAACTCTCTTCAAAACTAACTTACTTTATTAATCTTGAAAAACTCTGTAATTTAGTTTTTATTTTTTCGCTCAGCGCCACAAAATGAAGCTTATATTTTAATTCTTCCAAGTCCATTTCCGTTTGTTTCATTCCAGCATACCTTCATAGACAATAAAAACAAATTTATGAAAATAATTATTATAATAGAAAAAGGCACTCGTAATGATAATCATAATAATAATTACAAG